>CALZFC010000259.1:490000-802500 GCA_945643635.1 Allodiplogaster sudhausi | reverse complement strand
TTTTAGTGCACTTTCGCCCGCGATGTTGCGCGGCGAGTGCCGTGGAGAACGACTCGAGGACATGGTCGCCGCCAGGGATGTAGAACAAAAAACTCCCTGACCAAAAAATTTTTTGGGTCAAAAAACAAAAAGAAGACATTTTTCGTACAAAAAACAAAAAATCACAAACAAAAAAACAAAAAAAGTTGCATTAATCGTAATTTTAGAAGAGAAAATTGGTTAATTTCTTGATCTACAACACCCATAACACAATAAAAGTCGTAAAACAGAAAAGAAAACTAAAGATTTACAAAAGTGTTATTCAATAATAGATTTTTAAATTCCTTTTGTTAAATATTTTTTGAACCAATAACCTCATCAACCACATTTGCGGCTAGCTGCTCAGCCGGTACGTACCTTGCGAGGAGATCAAAGTGTCTACAAACAAAAATTTTACTAATATATGCTCATAGTACCAATATTCCTATCAAGCACCAATATTGTTCAATGATTTGTCTTTCTTTTTTCTCACAATTTTTCACACCGCACTTGGCGACATGCGGTTTCCATGGTACATTACAGTTAGATAAACCAGCGGCTGCCTCTCTTTGTGTTATCAACAGTGTTGAGAGAGTTAAATGATGTTTTCATAACTGGCAATGAGATATCTGAATATGAACATATCTCTCTCGTACTTGTTCTAATTCCTCTATTTCTACACTCTATCTCTTCTTTCCCTTCTCGCTCTCTCTATATCCTTTTTCTTCTCCCACTCACTCTCTCTCTCTCTCTCTACCG
This sequence comes from Allodiplogaster sudhausi, assembly GCA_945643635.1. NCBI lineage: Eukaryota > Metazoa > Nematoda > Chromadorea > Rhabditida > Diplogasteridae > Allodiplogaster > Allodiplogaster sudhausi. The sequence continues at coordinate 801,723 of CALZFC010000259.1, read as the reverse complement.
GGGCCGTACAAACACACTTCACGCGGCTGGCTAAAGCTACACCTAGAGATTGGCCTGACAGACTTAAGCATTTTTGAGATGGATGCTTTGTAAAAACAAAATAATCCGGCACCGTTTTATTGATCCTTTAGTTAAAATTTGTACTCCGAAGACCACGACCATATACGAACATCTTCGGAAAGACTTTCAGAACCTATGCAGGCATGACAAGAAATTAAACCACCTGAACGTGGCCCGGTCTTAAAATTAATATCCAGCATTTCATACATTGCAGTCATTTAATAATTTCTTTGCTAGTCCTTGAAAGATAAAGGCACAGATGAATATTGCTTCGTATCCAATTCCAGTTTCTATTTGCTGAACTTTGCCAGTTGCCCAAAATAAAATCACCCTATTTTCGCAACTTATAAGCCTGCTGCGAAATAAGATTTGTCAACATTTTGCAGTAAGGGTTCAATTGCAAACTAACAAAGCAGAGGAATGAATATTTATTTGTATCACTGAATCCAGTTCTAAGCTCTTCAAATACGTCCGTACAATAACAAAACAAAAAGAAATGCAGAATGCTAGTAGAAATAAAATTTTACGAACGAGAAGGGAAGAGATTCGGGCACTTTTTGAAAAGAGAAAACACCAGACAAATAATTACAGTATTCTTTATTGAGTGAGAAGCATGGACTGGGAAATCTTGATTTAGGAGACTACTGCAATCTTATCATAAAAAAGAATTGGTTCATTGCCATGCAACAAATCTGCTAAACTCTTTAACACCAAAGCCTTCTAATGTTCTTCTGAACATCGCTCTCTCTCTCTCTCTCTCTCTATTTTACATCTCTCTCACTCTCTCTCGCTCTTTTTCCCAACCCTCTCTCTCTCTCCCGCTCTTTTTCCCAACTCTCTCTCTCTCTCTCTCTCCCTCTCGCTATTTTTCCCAACTCTCGCTCTCTCTTTATTTTCCATCTCTCTCTCTCTCTCTCTCTCGATCTTTTAGCATCTCTCTCTCTCTCACTCTTTTCCCATCTCTCTCTCACTCTCTCTCACTCACTCACACACATCAATAGACCTAATCTGATTGCCGAGTCGTGATCTCTTTGCCACGAATATACTCTGGGATAACGTGAGCAAAACATCAACTGATAATACTATGAAATTTCATACCAGGTCGCAGTGGACCCAGGTGGATTTTATTTCATTCAGGTCTACAAATGTTCTTATATCTTCTTTTCGGAAGTTGCAGCAAACTCATTGAGTAAATATACTAGTTGATAAAATGGAGTTTTTTGGGCAGTTGAAAATTAATGAAAGGAATAAGAATTTCGTTTTCCATATTCGCTAATACTATCCCTTGATAATTTTAATGTTATTCCTTGAAAGTAGAAAGTTTTATGGGAAATCGTCTGGACATCAGACACATATGAATATTGCTTCCTTTGTAAAGGAATTCCTGTTCTTTTTACTCATCTTTTGGCTCGTGAGTTGCCCAAAATAAAGGCACTCTACTTTTTCCTATTCTATAAACCTGTGCCGAAATATGAACTGTCAGCATTTAGTAGTAAAAGTTTGGAAGATGTTTTTTTTGCTCATCTGCAAACAAGCAAAGCAGAAAAATGAATGTTTTTTCGTATAAGTAAACCCAGTTGTATGCTCTTAGAAAATACATCCGCACGATTACAACACAAATAACAAAACTAAGTTTGAGAAAAAACTCATAATTTGAAGAACATCACAATCGGGATTAACCAAAAGGGGTGCCGTTCGCTTGCCTAATTGTAATAAAAAGGGAGAGAGAAGGCGAATGAGAGGGGGAGGGAGATATTTAGAGATAAATAAAGAGATAAAGAGAGATCGAGAGAGAGGAGGGAGAGAGATATTTAGAGAGAGGGAAGGATGGAGAGAATACTAGACATCAACAATATTGTTCAAAAATATATTTAAAAAATTCTTTTTAAATATATTTTTTAACAATTACTTCATCTATGACAGTTGTAGCTAGCTGCTCAACCTGCACGTACCTTGCAAAGAGATCAAAGTGTCTGCAAACTAAAATAGTACCAATATTGCGCTCATATACCCTAGAAATACAGCTCTCATACTACCAATAATTCTCAATGTAAATGAAAATGTTCACTGATATTGCTCTCGCAGTACTTTTTATTCACCCAATTGCCTGATTAATAAGAAACTTTTGAGGAATTATTCGAGACTTTTTGTGCAATTTCAAATGAGATGGGAGAGAGAGAGAGAGATATGCAAAGAGGGAGAGAGGGAGAGACAGTGAAACGTAGAGGAGAGAGAGAAGAGAATCAAAACGTGTACATCATTACGAACACGGCTATGCAGTAAACAAAAGGAGCTTCACTAGCTCGATTATCTAATTGTAACATAACACGAAAACCACATGTTCACGACTCGGCCAAGTGGTTTAGCAAAAAAAAGGAGTAGGTACTTTTATTGCGGGCAACATACGAGCCAAATAATCAACAAAAAGAACAGGAATTCCGTTTAAGAGGAGCAATGGCTAACTGAATTCCTGTTGTTTTCATTAATTTTAACTCGTATTTAAGCAACTGTAATGTAGCTTCACAACATCTGACAAAAAAGTTTATGAACATATGTAGACCTGAAGGAAATTAAATCCACGGTGGTTCGGGTCCGGTAAGGTGCAAAGAGGGAGGGAGAGAGAGATATAGAAAGGGGCGGTGGAGGGTTTAAATGTTCAAAAGAACATGACTATGCTTTATAGTTGACCGTTTAGCGTGATTTGTTGCATGAAACAGATTTATTTTTATAATAATATTTCAATTGTCGCTTCATCAAGATTGACCTGTACAAGATTTCAATAAAAAACTGTGATTATTAGAAATAAATATTCATTCCTCTGCTTTGGTCTGGCTTGCAGGTGATCCATCAGGTCAGCATATGTTCTAAAAAAAATTGTTGTCAATTGTTAAGCATTCACCTTTGTAGGAGTATAAAGTAGCAAAAATAGAGCAAAGGATGAGCCATAAGTTCGGTAAAAAAGAACAGTAATTCCATTAGTTTGGGAGTAAGATTTGTATGTGTCTGATGTTCAGACGATTTCTCATAAAAGTTTCAACTTTAAAGGAATTGCATTAAGATTATTAACTGATAGCAATGAATATTAATTTTAAACCAGGCCACAAGCGTGCCCGGTGGTTTAATTTGCTTAAGGTCCTACATACGTTCTAAAAATTTGTCCCAAGATGTTCCACCAACAGCGACGTAGGAGTGAAACCTTAACTAAAAGATCAATGAAAAGAACCGGAATATTTGTACGAAAAACCCATTCCAAAATGCTAAAGTTCTAAAAATAGACCAGGCTACAAGCGTGCAAGGTGGTTTTAATATCCTTCACAGCAACATAGGTTCTATAATTCATTACAAGTTGTTCTCCAGCAGTCAAATACTTCGAAGTGTGTTCCAAAAATGCGAAGGCCGTCTCGGTGTAGTTGTATCCGGCAGTGTGAAGTGTATGTAGAGAGCCTCACTGTAAGAGTCAAGCAGGCCGCATGGGTGCCTGCCCCGGGGACCTATGTTATATTTTGCCTTCCAGAACTCATTCAGTGATACATTCGAAGCATCTAGGGAAATATAGATGGTAAAAACTATTTTGAAAATTTTTTTGTCCTGGTAACGAACCAAAATAGATCAGAAATTCAAAACTCTGTATTTGCAACATTTTGAACTTTTCTTTTTCTTTGCTTATTCCTCATTTGAAATTGCACAAAAAGTCTCGAATAATTCCTCAAAATCAGTAGGACTAATGAGTACCACTAACTTTTCACAACGACCATATGACTCTTGGAATAGAAATAGGAAGCGGGCAGCCGTCTGCCGATAGGCATATGGACGTCGGTCTGATCGACAAACACCAAGTGACTAAACATATGTAGAATTGACAGACATTAAATACACCTGGAACGATTGAGGCCTGGAAGAAAATTTCATAGTACTGTTAGTTGATTTTTTAAGTTATGTCCCTAAACATGAAACGTTTATGAGAAAAGGCTTCGATTGCTTAAGAACTAATCTCAATGGCAAAAAATTGTTTTAAAATCAGAATATCCAGAATTATGCATATATGTATGAACATACATACATGCATGAGTCTCTTTTGAGCTTACATCATATAATTTTGAGAGCAAGTCGTAATGTTGAAAGAAAAGTAACAAAAAACATATATGCATGTATGTAGGAAATTAATGAACGGCGAAAAAAATATCTTCATTCAGACGGGAAAGGATGCCTGGGGTGCTGAAGATGCAGTGAATTGGAACGAGGACTGATGAGGAGAAGGGAGAAAGATAGAGAGAGAGAGAGAGAGAAAAAGAGAGAGAGAGATAGAAAGAGAGAAAAGAACCTAATAATTCAATTTTTCTGCACTAGATTCAATAATTTAAAATAAAACAAGAAAAAAATTAAGCGTTCCTTCGAACTCGTGGAAAAATCACATGTGACCAATTTCTTTTTCATGATAACATTTAAGCGAGAAAGAGAGGGAGAGAGAGAGATTGTGTGAGAAGGATAGAGAGAGTGGAAATATGGCGAGGGGGGGGGAAGATATACATAAGATAAAATCAAAAGGCGATGATCTTCTAAAATTTTATTGTTATATTTTAATCACTCATATAAAAAATATCTTGATTGTGATTCAAGCGGAGGCGGGTAGCGACGCTTGGGGTACTGAAGATGGAGTGAGGGGATGAGGACTGAGGAGAGATCGAAAGGGAAAGCAAGAAAGAACAAAAGAGAGAGAGAGAGCGCGTTAGAGAGAGAGAGGCAGACAGACAGAGAGAGAGGTCGACAAAGAAGCGAGAGAGAATAGCATAGAAATTATTAACTGACCATGAGTAATTTTTGAGGTTATTTTAGCCCTCTCCTCGTGTGTACAGGTGGTTTTAGTATTCTTCAGGTCTACAAATATTCTTTAAAAAAATTCCAAGATGTTGAATGCAGGCTCTAGGGTGAAAGTGTAGAAGTAAACTCCCCAAGATATGACCAAGTTAATTAATTTAACCTAGGAATAAAGCGTGACACTTTTCTATTCACAACTTTATTTCTTAAGAAGAAAAAAAGAAAATGTTTGTATGTACAATGTGCATTATCCATTGAAGGGTACTCATAATACGGATAACAAGTATCGACTAGGAACACAAAATGACATTGTCAGCTCTAGGAGTACAAAGTGACATTGTCAATTCCAGTCTGCCACTTTTTATAGATGTTTCTAATTCTTCTTCCGTTATACGTTAACAAAACGAATGATCATTCGAGGTTATTTTAGCCCTCTCCTCGTGTGTACAGGTGGTTTTAGTATTCTTCAGGTCTACAAATATTCTTTAAAAAAATTCCAAGATGTTGAATGCAGGCTCTAGGGTGAAAGTGTAGAAGTAAACTCCCCAAGATATGACCAAATTAATTAATTTAACCTAGGAATAAAGCGTGACACTTTTCTATTCACAACTTTATTTCTTAAGAAGAAAAAAAGAAAATGTTTGTATGTACAATGTGCATTATCCATTGAAGGGTACTCATAATACGGATAACAAGTATCGACTAGGAACACAAAATGACATTGTCAGCTCTAGGAGTACAAAGTGACATTGTCAATTCCAGTCTGCCACTTTTTATAGATGTTTCTAATTCTTCTTCCGTTATACGTTAACAAAACGAATGATCATTCGATGGACGCCAGATTTTGGTATAACAACTTAGGAAAACTCAATGACTGAAGTATTAGAAAACTTCTCTAGAATATGTACATGCCAAGATGTACTTTCAGTAGGACTAATGAGTACCACTAACTTTTCACAACAACCATATGACTCTTGGAATAGAAATAGGAAGCGGGCAGCCGTCTGCCGATAGGCTTACAAGCCAAATGATGACAGTGCAGAGAAGGTGGAACTTATCAGTAAGGAAGATGCTATGTTTTAGTGAAAAATGACTTTGAAATGCCGAGTAGAGAGAACGGAGGAACTTATCAGGAAGGAATGAGCCAAGTTTCAGTAATACTTAACTTAAAATGCCGACTTCTTCGTAAGGATAGGCGAGTCGAATTGAGCCATTTTTTCTGTTGTTGCTCCCTCACAACATTGCGAGGGAGCAACAACAGAAAAACTAAGCGAGTGCGCGAAGCGACGCGGTCGCGATGCGGTCGTCCGTATCTGCCATACCGCTGTAGGAAGAGAGAGAGAGAGAAGCAGAGAGAGCCGTGGAGAGTGACTCGAGGACATGGTCGCCGCCCACGAGGGGGACGACGGAGGCGAGGGCGCGTCGTCCCCCTCGTGGGCGGCGACCATGTCCTCGAGTCTCTCTCTCTCTCTCTCTCTCTCTCTCTCTCTCTTCCTCTCCCTCTCTCTCTCGACCCTGACGTAAACTCTTACATTAGCACACTAATACACTCTGAAATGACGTGAGGTGCGAGGAGTTCAGGAGAGAGGAGGCCGAGAGTACCAAATGAGAGAGTTTGAAATAGTTTAATTAACTTAATCATTTTAATCATAAGTATTTAATTAATTAATTCTTGTTATTTGAACTTGATTAATTAATCCTATTGTTCTATGCGAAAATCGAAACAGCTCTCCTTGCTGACCCTTATATCTCAAGCTTTGCCTTCGAAACCACCGTGAGCTTCATTTATATTCATAAACTGTCGATTTGCGGTCATCTGAAGTGATTGAAATTCGGCTTCAATGATTGAAATTTAATCGCTTCAGCCATCTTTCACTTTTAAGTCAAACTTAACAGAAATCCGTGGAGACCATATTTGGTTTAGTGGATTTTAAATTCGACATTCGATGGCTCTAGCTGTAACGAAGAGGTACCATCGAAAGGCTCAAAGGATCACTGGAGGCTCTGTGCTGCCTCCATCGGCGCTCTGTGGACATGGTCGCCGCCCACGAGGGGGACGACGGGTGACTGATAGAGAGAGGGAGAGATAGAAAGAGAGATTTACAGATAAAGAGATTGAGGGAAGGAGGGAGAGAACCAAAGAAAGGATGAAACGGAAAGGAAAGAGATTATCAAGTGTTATTCAAAAATAGTTCTTTAAATTTCCTTTTTTAATATGTAATATTATTTTTTTTGTAAAAACTTTATCCATCGCGACATGTGGTTTTCATGATATGTTAATATTAGATTATCGAGTGAGAACGAAGTTCCTTTGTTCAAGTTCGTGGTGGTTCGTTTAAATTAAATACAGGTATTGTGTAACTTAAGTCTCCGACTATGAGGTTATCTCTCACAATTAAAATCCTCTCTATCTTTTAATTTCACCCCTCTCTCTATCTCTTTTCCACTCTCCCCTCTCTCCATTCTCTCTCTCTCTGCTCTCTCTCTCTCACTCTCACCTCAATAGACCACATCTGATGGCCGAGTCGTGAACTCTTAGTACATTCTGGAATAACGTGAGCAGCGAGCAGTTCAGGGAGATAAAAGTGTCTGCAGTCAAAAATTGACCAATATTGCTTACATACTACAAATACTCCTATGACCGTACCAATATTCTTATCATAGTACTAATATTCCCATCATTGTACCAATATTGCGCTCATAGTGTTTGAATATTTTGCTCTAACATTTGGCTTTCTTTTTCTCAAAGCTTTTCTCGTTTCACAGCCCGACATATGGTTTTCATGAAATGTTACAATTCGATAATCGTGAGAATGCTGCTCAGTTTTATTTCCTACTTCACTTTTCCTAAAAGAGTTTCAGATAAAATAATTAACTAAATTATTTTAGTTCCCAATGACGTTACACCCGACAATCGAAGACGATTTCCTCGCTGACCCATATATCTCGAGTTTTGCCTTAGAAACCACAGTGAGATTCGTTAGAATTAATGACCATAAATTTGCACCCATCTTAAATGGATACTGGGCACTAAAATGTGATCTGAATAGCGAGCAGATGCCATTTGAAGGAAAAACAATTGTGCAATTTTAATATAAGTTAAAACATGTGGAATATAAGGTGAATTGTTCGAATATGTTCAATACCTTCAACGAAACTAAACCAACAAATGAAAAGCAGGTATTGTATTTCTGACGTCTCCGACTATGAGGTTATTTATTTATTTGCAGCTGCACGCACAATTTCTGAAGGCCGACGAATTGCTGGATTCGCGTGCCGTACTTCCTCGATTCAGGATTGTCGAGAAGCGGTATGGACTGGTAATATTTACAGATATATTTTTTAACTTATTTATTACTATTTTTAAAATTGAATTTTTTTTGTCTTTCTATATATGGGTACTTCTCAATCTTGCGCAGTTCTTGATAAAAATCATTCAATGTGCTCTCTGCTGGTTTTGCTGTACGCTAGCACTTCAAAATGTTTGATTTCCCAAACAGGATTGCTAGATAATCCAGAATGCCATAAATTTAAAATCCACTAAAAAAAATATGGTCTCGACTGTTCGCAAACGTTTTTTCTGTTAAGCTTGACTTTAATGTAAAAAATGACTTTAGGGATAATTTTTTCACCCTTCTTCAATCATTGAAGCTGGCGAGTGGGAGCTTGTCGAAGTCGTCTTCGAAGAGTATCCAGTCGGAATGCGTTGCGTCTCTCTTCTCTCTTCTGGCAAGGACAGAAAGTTCTGGGCCGGAAATTACGGCACCAAATTCGCGAACACTCAGGTATTTTTTATTTCTTTTATTTGCTTGTTGCGAGTACAAATATTGCATTTTCTTCTTCTTCTTCTCCAGTTTTGGTAATTTTTATTGGGTTTTTGGTTCTAGAGCTTATGCAATCAAATTTTTAAAAAACGATTGCTAATTCTTTAATATTCATAACAGTAATATTCGTTGTTCAAAAATCTTAACATATTGATTTGTATATATTACCTGCTCCCGCGGCTCCTCAATCTTCGCTCCGCAAGATCCGCCAACCCGGCCGCCCCATTCTCCCTCTTCCTTGAGCATCTCCTTGTCTCTCAGACGGCCTCAGCCGGAGGCTGAATCATTTAGAGTTTTTTAAACATAAATTCATTTCGAAAATTTAACAAGAATAAAATTTTATTGATTATTCCATTAGTATCGTGTAAAGCAATAGATAATAGCAATAGATATGAATCAATTCACGAAGCTGTTGAGGAGTCCAGACTTTTCTCAGAAGGACGTTCTGAAATACATAGAATAATTACCTAACGCTCCAATTTTCTCTCACATTCATTATCTCTCACTCTCATTCCCATCAGTTTATCCTTCATTTCTCTCTCACATTTTTTTCCCGAATGTTGTGAGGGAGCAACAACAGAAAAAAATGGCTCAATTCGACATCGCCGGCCTTACGAAGAAGTCGGCATTTTAAGTTAAGTATTACTGAAACTTGGCTCATTAATTCCTGATAAGTTCCTCCGTTCTCTCTACTCGGCATTTCAAAGTCATTTTTCACTAAAACATAGCATCTTCCTTACTGATAAGTTCCACCTTCTCTGCACTGTCATCATTTGGCTTGTAAGCCTATCGGCAGACGGCTGCCCGCTTCCTATTTCTATTCCAAGAGTCATATGATTGTTGTGAAAAGTTAGTGGTACTCATTAGTCCTACTGAAAGTACATCTTGGCATGTACATATTCTAGAGAAGTTTTCTAATACTTCAGTCATTGAGTTTTCCTAAGTTGTTATACCAAAATCTGGCGTCCATCGAATGATCATTCGTTTTGTTAACGTATAACGGAAGAAGAATTAGAAACATCTATAAAAAGTGGCAGACTGGAATTGACAATGTCACTTTGTACTCCTAGAGCTGACAATGTCATTTTGTGTTCCTAGTCGATACTTGTTATCCGTATTATGAGTACCCTTCAATGGATAATGCACATTGTACATACAAACATTTTCTTTTTTTCTTCTTAAGAAATAAAGTTGTGAATAGAAAAGTGTCACGCTTTATTCCTAGATTAAATTAATTAATTTGGTCATATCTTGGGGAGTTTACTTCTACACTTTCACCCTAGAGCCTGCATTCAACATCTTGGAATTTTTTAAAAGAATATTTGTAGACCTGAAGAATACTAAAACCACCTGTACACACGAGGAGAGGGCTAAAATAACCTCAAAAATTACTCATGGTCAGTTAATAATTTCTATGCTATTCTCTCTCGCTTCTTTGTCGACCTCTCTCTCTGTCTGTCTGCCTCTCTCTCTCTAACGCGCTCTCTCTCTCTCTCTTTTGTTCTTTCTTGCTTTCCCTTTCGATCTCTCCTCAGTCCTCATCCCCTCACTCCATCTTCAGCACCCCAAGCGTCGCTACCCGCCTCCGCTTGAATCACAATCAAGATATTTTTTATATGAATGATTAAAATATAACAATAAAATTTTAGAAGATCATCGCCTTTTGATTTTATCTTATGTATATCTTCCCCCCCTCGCCATATTTCCACTCTCTCTATCCTTCTCACACAATCTCTCTCTCCCTCTCTTTCTCGCTTAAATGTTATCATGAAAAAGAAATTGGTCACATGTGATTTTTCCACGAGTTCGAAGGAACGCTTAATTTTTTTCTTGTTTTATTTTAAATTATTGAATCTAGTGCAGAAAAATTGAATTATTAGGTTCTTTTCTCTCTTTCTATCTCTCTCTCTCTCTTTCTCTCTCTCTCTCTCTATCTTTCTCCCTTCTCCTCATCAGTCCTCATTCCAATTCACTGCATCTTCAGCACCCCAGGCATCCTTTCCCGTCTGAATGAAGATATTTTTTTCGCCGTTCATTAATTTCCTACATACATGCATATATGTTTTTTGTTACTTTTCTTTCTACATTACGACTTGCTCTCAAAATTATATGATGTAAGCTCAAAAGAGACTCATGCATGTATGTATGTTCATACATATATGCATAATTCTGGATATTCTGATTTTAAAACAAGTTTTTGCCATTGAGATTAGTTCTTAAGCAATCGAAGCCTTTTCTCATAAACGTTTCATGTTTAGGGACATAACTTAAAAAATCAACTAACAGTACTATGAAATTTTCTTCCAGGCCTCAATCGTTCCAGGTGTATTTAATGTCTGTCAATTCTACATATGTTTAGTCACTTGGTGTTTGTCGATCAGACCGACGTCCATATAGTTGCAAAAATGGAAGTTTTATTTTGGATAGCAGAAAGCTAAAATTAATGAAACGAAAAGGAATTCCGATAGAAACAGCTTATACTCTCACTATAAAATTTTTTATGTCATCTCTTGAGTGTTGAAAGTTTTATGAGAAATCGTAGACACATATAAATATTGCTTCCTTTCTAATGAAATTCCTGTACTTTTATTCCCCCAAATTGCCTGATCCGTAACGATTGTCGCTAGCTGCACGTACCTTGCGAAGAGATCAAAGTGACTTCAAAAAAGTACCAATATTGCTCCAACTTTTGCAATTTTTTCAGGTTGCCCTACCCAACATGTGGTTTTCGTTGTATGTTATAATTAGTTAACTGGGTGAAAAATGATACTTTTGTTAAAATTTGGGTGCATGTCATAATAGTGTAGGAAGGTGCATTCTCCCTCTTTTTTAGCTCTTCTTTCCATTAGACTGAGGTACCACTCGTGTTGGTAAGGGGGATGTTAAGTGGGCTGTTCAGGGGAAGACGAGCAGCCCCGCCCCCCAAAGTATGCGCTTTCCAGTAAAGTTGTGAGAGAAAAACCGAGAAAAGACGCTAAAGACTCCACAATAAAGCCTAGTCATGCTCTTTTGAACATGTTAAAGTGAATAAATATGTCTTTCTCATAAAATATATTATTTATACATGTGAAGAACGAATATAAAAGAATTTTCCAGGAGTTCGATTGACCACTTAAACTGTTTTGTCTAAAGATTGATTTTTTTTAAATTTAGCATGTAATCTATTTCTCCCAAAATTATCTGAGCATATCTCTCAATCTCCTCTCTATCTTTTCCTCTCTCTCCTCTATTTCTTTTACACTCTCTATCTTTCTTTTTTCCTTTCTCGCTATCTCTTTATTCTTTTTCCACTCTCTCACGCTCTCTCTCTCTCTCTCTTTCTCTCTCTATTTCTCTCTCTCTCTATCTGTTTCACTATTTCTATTTGCTCTAAAATAGGCAAGCAAGACACGGCCACACAAAATATTTTTTGTTCCCTCATCTTCGTGTAAGTGATAAATTTGCTGCCAAGATGGCCAGTAGTAGTAGCACTCAACGGGGAGATCTGGGGCCACACAACATGTACATACATACAAACTTCACGTGGCCGGCAACACCTACTCTGAGAGCTTGGCCTGACAGACTTTAACATTTTTGGAATGGAGGCTTTGTAAAAAAAAAACAATAAAATATTCCGGCACCTTTTTATTGATTTTTTACTTACAATTAAACATTTGTACTCCAAAGGAGATAAACAAGTACAGACGAACATCTTCGGTCAGACTTTTAGAACATATGTAGACCGAAAAGAAATTATAACCACCTGGATGTGGCCCGGTCTAAAAATTAATATCATGTATTTCATACATTGCAATCAGCTAATAATTTCTATGCTATTCCTTGGAAGACAAAGAGGCACATATGAATATTGATTCCTATCTAACGGAATTCTAGTTCTATTTACTAATCTCGTTTGTTGCTCAAGATAAAATCACCCTGTTTTTGCAACTCTATAAACCTGCTGCGAAATATGAATTGTCTACATTTTGCAGTAAAATTTTTGCACATCTTGGTTTCTGCCTTAATTGCAAACTAACAAAGCAGAGGAATGAATATTTATTCGTATCACTGAACTCCAGTTGTAAGCTCTTAGAAAATAAGTCCGAACAACGACACAAACACAGAATACTAGTAGAAATAAATAAAGTACGAATGAGAAGGGAGGAGAATCAGGCACTTGTTGAAAAGAGAAAACACCAGACTAATAATCACAGTTTTTCTTGTTGAGAAGCACGGACTGGGCAATCTGATTAGGAGACTGTTTAAATCTTATCACAAAAAAAATCTGTTCCATTCAACTAATCACGCTAAACGCTCAATAATAAAGCCTAGTCATGCTCTTTTGAACATGGTAAAGTGAATAAATATTTCTTTCTCGGATAATAAATTATATACACATGTGAAGAACGAACAAACGGGATTCATACACGAGTTCGAAAGAAGACTTTTTCTATACTTATAATTGAATCTAGTGCGGAATAATTGAAGTATTAAGATTCTCTGGAAGCAAATATAGAAATTCCATTTACATTACAGTTTACAGGAAAGGCCTTTCAGACATGGGGAACTTTGCTCTCCTTCGCTCCCTGCATACTCCTTTACGTCTCTCTCAATCTCTCTCTCTTTCTCTCTCTCGCCCCTCCCCCTCTCTCATCTCTCTCTCTCCCGTTCTCCCTCCTCAGTCCTCATCCCAGTTCACTCCATCCTCTGCACCCCACGCGTCCTTGCCCGTCTCCGCCTGAATCAAGATTTTTTAAAGCCGTTCATTAATTTTATAAATGTTTATTTCGAGTCATTATCTGACATAAACATTCAAGAAACGAACATATATTTAAAAAAAAGATAACAAAACAAAATAAATTAAACTTTACCATCCAAAAGTGAAATTAATTAAAAACAAAAATAGCCTACTTCCGATTCCTCTGCAGTAAACGTGAGTCTGGCCGCTGTTCGCTCTTCATCTTTTGTCGGCTTCTCCGACTTCTTGTTTCTTCGATTCTTTTCGGGAGCTAAATATATGAAATATTTTTAATGTATAGTATTATTCTAAATACATTCACAATAAATTTGATATTTTTTTTTTATATATTTTAATCAATGAATAACAACAAAAAACTGATGGTAACTATAACATCCCATAATTTTTTTTATTAAATACAAGGAAACAAAGAGTAAATAAATAAAACCTGTGAGTGTCTGGCTGGCCAGCTGCTCGAGCTGTTCAAGCACACTTGGCGCTGGTTTAATCTCAGGCGCGAGCTCAGCGAACAAGTCGTCCACTTCGCTCTTTCCACCGCCACTCGAAAACTTGACATCGAACTCGGCTCCTGAATGGTAAAAAGATCCAAATATATATATATATATATATATATACAGCACTTTGTTCCGTTCAATTGTTGCTTAAAATGCCCCTCTCCCAATGGTGCACCGTACAGATCCAAGAGGATCACTTGGACGGTGCTAATCCTAAAAGATTCTAATTAACATGGCACTTTCATTATTAGGAGTTCATTCCAACCTATCTCGGTCGGATTTTCGGAAGTATGGGACTAGTTCATTTTGAAATGGGTACCCTATCCCTTTCCTCCCATCTTACTGCTGGTGCCCTTCGTACTACCTCTTCTTAGAAAAGGCCGGCTAATGTCGGTTGCGAGCGTTGACATGCCACTCCAACGCAAGAATCCGCTGGCCCCGGTGGCCACGGTGTTGTCCATTCAGTTGTTTTTTTTAAATTGCGGGAAGTTCAAATAATATTCTTGGCAGCAATTTGGCGCGAGGTTTGAAAATTTTTCCCATAGTAAGCAAAAGTGAATGGAATTCCACTATTCCAATGTGCTGTGCAATACATAATAAATAAAAGCAAATGCATAACTGAATACCTATATTAACTTCATATTTGTATTGTTATCGATTCTCAACTGAGTATTCGACTCTCTCAGATATTATAATCCTAATTGTAAGGCAACTTGGTACTCTTCGACTATCACTACCCCAGAGGGCCCGGAAAAATGTTGAATTTTTTTTTCGCTAAAACTTGGCTAAGGGTGGGTTACTTGACACGGGGATCACGAATATAACATTCATTTTTGCCCAGTTCAGGTAGCTATTCTTCTCGTAGAGGTCGTTAAGGGTTATGTCTAGGAGTTATCCCTTAGTTGGGCAAAGGGAGAACACGTTCGACTCAACCATTTTAGCAAACACCACTTAATACTTTTGCTTTTATGAATGACGCTATAATTTAAAATGGATGGTATATTCGTGTTCCCCGTGTGAAACAACTCCTGGGCCATATTTCAGCGAAAAATCAAATTTCAATATTTTGGGGGCTCTCTGGGGTAGTGACAGTCGAAGAGTACCGGCAACTTTAAAAAAGCAATATGTTTCAACAGGTTGTTCATTTTATTTTGGGTGCTGAAGCGACTTCATCGTGGTTACTTTCAGTGCATAGGAGCGCGGTGTAATTTCATATTTG
Source organism: Allodiplogaster sudhausi (assembly GCA_945643635.1). Classification (NCBI taxonomy): domain Eukaryota; kingdom Metazoa; phylum Nematoda; class Chromadorea; order Rhabditida; family Diplogasteridae; genus Allodiplogaster; species Allodiplogaster sudhausi. The sequence goes on along the minus strand of CALZFC010000259.1, from coordinate 786,573 downwards.
CACTATAATAACTCAAAGTGGTGCACTTAACGAGCATGTGGATTTGGTTTGAGTAAACAAGCAAATTTTGTCGCGTGCTTTTGAAACGTTCTCGCTTTCGTTCTTTGTTTTTGTTTTTCTTTCTTTAGTATCTTGTTTTTTTTTCTTCGTTTTAAAGGCAATAATTATTTTATTCTTCACAGGCTCGAGCATGACTTTGGGCTGGTTTTATTGTTAGAGAAGACTTGGTGAGTGTGTGCTGCTTAAAATGGGTAACGGCGAGAGTTTGGCCGCGAACGGCGGAGGCCGAGCGGGCGGCGCCCACAAAGGGAGTTCCTCCTCCTCCCATTCTGACGTCATCGAGATTGGCGAACGATTCGCGGGCCGTGCGGCTGTGCACAGACTCTGGAGCGCCGTGCATTTTTGTGCGCGGCGCAAGCAAAAAGGTTTCTTGTTTTGTTTTGTTATTTTGCAAATTAAATTGCGGGAAGTTCAAATAATATTCTTGGCAGCAATTTGGCGCGAGGTTTGAAAATTTTTCCCATAGTAAGCAAAAGTGAATGGAATTCCACTATTCCAATGTTGCTGTGGTATATATATATATATATATATATATATATATATATATATATATGTATATATATATATATATATATATATATATATATATATATATATATATATATATATGTATATATATATATATATGTATATATATATATATATAAATTTTTATTATTCAAAACTTTCGACGTATGTGAAAAATTGTTTAAATTAAAAATGGGAAGCAGCAAAGTTTCTCGTATCTAACATAAGCACAAGCCCCCGAAAAAAACAAGTTATATCCAATGGAAAAACCTCAAGTTCTCACTAGCAACGTGACAATTAAATTAAAGGAAACACACATATATTATATTAATAAAGCGCTAATTTTTAGACCGCTCATTCGCTCCCCTTAACAAAAAAAGATATAAGACATAAAAATGATTTTAAACAAAAAGATATAAAAAACAGAAAGATATAAAGAGCATACTGACTGACCAATATCCCATCTTTCGATACGACTTGGTACATTATTGATCTTTGTTGACAATGATGGCAAGGACGAGGTCGGCTTGATATCCCCACCAGCGACAACAGTACTCCTCTTACTCTGCTGCTCTTCTACCGTATCCTGTCTTCCTACCGTCCCACCACGCTCTTCTTCTACCGTATCCTGACTCTTCTCCTCTTCGCCCTCCTCGCCCCATCCGGCTCCCCACTCATCCGCCTGATTATTGTCCTTGTCCTTGTCCGTGAATTGCGTCGATAGGACCTGAGAATGAGTGGTTATTTTGATTTATAACTGTCCCCGCCTTACTCTACTTATATTATAATTTACTGATATCAATGGTAACCAAGCATTACGCAACAAAACTGTAAGCTCTAGTCGCTGTAAAGTGGAACAAGCAAACTCTAAACCACATAGGAAATTTCATGTCGACTCTATTATGTCATAAATTTTAAAGCAATATTGTTTAAACAAAATTTATTTTATTAAAATTATGTTGGCTAAAATATAATCCTAAATTATTATTGCTAAAAAATTTTTGTGAATTGTTTACCTGTATATTACTCCATCTTCCCACGTCATACGGAAAAGAAGCACGAGTTGGCATGGCTGCGAATTGTGGTGAAATGCAACGGAGACTTTGGAGGTCCTCATCGCAGCCAGTTGGTGATGGCAAACTTGCCTGGAATTTTTATTTTATTTTATAAGATCATTTCATAAATTACTAATGTACACGCAATAAATCACTCACATTAACCTGATAAAAAACAATTAGCGTTGAGAAACTATTTGTTTTTAATAAATTTTTTACCTTCCCGAATGAAAAAACAAAATGTTCTCCGACTAAACCTTCGGAGTTCCATCGACAAATATTTTAGTGCGCCTTCGTCCGCGATGTTGTGCGGCGAGTGCCGTGGAGAGCGACTCGAGGACATGATCGCCGCCCACGAGGGGGACGACGGTGGCGAGGGCGCGAAGCGACACGGTCGCGATGCGGTCGTCCGTATCCGCCAGACCGACAAGGAGCTGGAAGAAGTGTGTGTGTGTGTGAGAGATGAGAGCGAGAGAGAGAAAATCAGTGATAAATAAAGAAAGAGATGTTCGAAAATTATTTTTAAAAAAAATTAGCAAGTAAAATTTTTTACAAATTGAAAAAATACTATACAATTACCTCATCTACAACAGTTGTGGCTAGCTGATCAACCGGCACGTACATTGCGAAAAGATCGAAGTGCCTGCAAACAAAAATAGCATCGAACCAATATTGCTCTCATAGCGCGACATACGGTTTTAATGGTACGTTACAACTAGATAATCGAGAGGGTGAAGCAGCTTTTGTTAACGCCTAACCTTGATCGTGTTAAATCATGTACAGTCGTTTTGCATAACTTAAATAGCTGGCTATGAGCTTATCTCTAAATCTCCTCTTTATGTTCTACTTTCTCCCCCTCTCTCTATCTCTCTCTATATCGATCTCTTTTCCACACACTCTCTCTCTCTCTCCCTCTCACCTCAATAGACCACATCTGATGGCCGAGTCGTGAACTCTCAGCACACGAATACACTCTGGGATGACGTGAGCAGCGAGGAGTTCAGGAGAGAGGAGACCGAGGGGAGCTGAACGAGATGTAAAGATCAATTAACTAAATTAATTTAAATTAACATTAATTAATCAAATAATGCCATAATCATTTTCGTAACACAATTATCTCACCAATAAAGCACATCTAAAAAGACAAATATCAAAACACGTCGCCACTATCTACTAACTTGACAAGGTCGAATGAAATCCAGCATCTTTTTTGAGCAAAAATTTTTTTTAGGAAATTTGGCAAACTTATGCAATATATTCAATGAAATTGAACCAAGAAAGCTAAACAAATGTGTATCCGCCCTCTCTCTCTCTCTCCATCACCATCACTTTCAATCAACTTTTAGTTCTTTTCCTCAACTTTTTATTCTTCCCTCTCTCTCCCTCTCTCTCTCTTTCTTCTTCTCTCTCTCTCTCTCTCTTCCTCTCTTTCCCTCTTCCTCCTTCTCTCTCTCTCTCTCTCTCTCTCCCCCAACCTTGCTGCAGCAGTGCTGGTAGCAGTTTATGATGTGCTCGCTCCTCCAGCATGACATATCTCGAGAGGAGTGGTCGTGCGAGTCTCGCAGCAACAACACGAGGAGGAAGGCTGCCGAGGACGCCGAGCACCGATCTGGAAAAGTTATTATTATTATTATTATTATTATTATTATTATTATTATTATTATTAAATATTATTATTATTATTATTATTATTATTATTATTATTATTATTATTAAATATTATTATTATTATTATTATCATAATAATTATTATTGTGATTATTTATTATTAATGACAGATGACTAAATTATTAGATAAAAATTTTTTTCAACAAATTAGTTTCAACCTTACACATAATTAGGGTTAAAGCTTCCATTACACGAATTACCAATCTAACACTAGCTTAAGCGTTAGTTTATTAATCGATGGTTTTGGCAACATCTATTTTTAATATGCGCTAGTATGGCAAGGCAGAAGCAAATCTGAATACAATTCTTTGCAAAAAATTTTTTTGACAGGTTTTTTTTTTACATATTTTCGAATGAAATTTTTTTGTGATTAAGTATACGGCCAGGAAAAAAGAAGTTAATATTGAAGAATTACAGTACTCACTCGAAGAATTCCTCCCTCTGTTCCTCCTCCCATGTCTGGAGGTGCCTGAGGGCGAATTCGACGGATGAGAGAGGATTAGTGAAAGCCGGCCAAGCAAGGCACTCCGTGAGAGGAGGGCGGGCGGAAGGAGGAGAGACGGTCAGACGGATGGAGGCTTCCGAGAGGGCGGCCAGGACATCTGGGTTAGAGAGAGAGAGAGAGAGAGGAGAGAGACAGACAGAAAGATAGATAGAGATAGAGAGAGAGAAAGAGATAGAGAGATAGGGAGAGAGAGAGAGGAGGGAGGGAGACAGAGAGATACAGACAGAGAAATCATGGAGCGAAAGACGGAGAGAGAGATTGAGAAGAGAAAGAGAGAAAGAGACAGCAAGATAGAGAGAGAAAAATGTTCGTTATTTCTTCAAATTTAAAGCTGATTACTTTAAATAGCTACATTATTCTGTTGTAATGATTGCAAAACGTTAATTTTTTTTAAAGTTACATTCTTGCAAAGCAGTTATAATTTGACTAGACATCATTATATGATAGAACCACAAGGAAAAAAACATTATTAGAATTAGTATTATTACAGAAATCTTATTAAGAAAGTGTTCAGATAGCCATTCATCTTCAAACATTTTTGAAGCAAAAAAAAAATCGTATTTTAGTTGGTTAATTAATTAAGTTTTTAAACTACCGTATTCTCCTTTTTCTTGGAAAAAGTTCAAATAGATCAAATGTGCGCACCTGCGGGTGCTCCGTCCGACTCGGCGAAGCCGGCGGTGTACTGTAGAAGTTTGCCAAGACCGAACGCATCCCGAGCAGATGGCGATTGATCATTCTTCATCATTTCCTGAAACCAGAGTATTTTTGACTACAAGTTTAAACCTGCATTTTATTTAGCTAATAAAATATACATCATTTGTATTGCTCTAATTACATTAACAACTTTTAATTAATACTTTCTTATAGATAAATAAAACTAATCCAATTGCAAATAGAAAATTTGTATCTTTCATGCAAGAGCCAGAATAATCGAACCTGACTATTGCTATCGAAATAAGTATGCATCGGGAAAATGCAAACCACCACTCAAATTTTTCGAGTAGAAGAAGAGCATCAGACAAATTTTAAGAGCTTATTTTTGGTGTGATCGAAAGAAAAGGTTGAAGATAGAGAAATACTACAATAGAAAGTAAAAGATTACCAAATCTTCGGGCGGAGTGAACTCTGGCGGTTTTGACGCGCGAAAGAAATCGGACGAGAGAAGATGCTCGGGAGGAGTGCTCAAATTGATGCCATTTTAATTGTATTCATTTATTTTATATATATCTGCAAATTTACTTTTAAAATGTTAACAATTTTATTTTATTTAACAACAACAAATATATTTTATTGTGTTGTTATTTCATCAAAGATTAATTATGCTATTTTTTCTTGGAGTTTAGAAACAATTGCAAACAAATTGCGAGGAAAATGTTTTTTTATCACTTTTTGATTTAGTAAACAAAATAAATAATAAATAAAATATTTTAAAAAACAACCTCTGAGTGCCGCCACCGGCAAGAATGTCAGGGTTCGGGAGGGTTCGCGCGAATTCAAAGCCACCAAGCCGCCACGAACCGCCATCGGAGACGGAAACGAACACCGACGAAGGGCAGACGGCGTTGTGCGACAAGTGGGCCTTTAATTTTGACATCTTTTTTTTACCTTATTAAATTTTCAAAAAAAAATATGTTAATTATTATGAAAAAGTAAGGTTACATTAAAATAGACTGTTTCCATTACCGGCATCTATCGCAACAACAAAAAAAAACAGTAAAAATATTCTTCCTTACTGCAGAAATTCTACAGCTGAATGCGTGAAAAATGATTTCGCTCTCCATTACATTCAATAAACATTTTAATGTTAATTACTAGGAAATAAATAAAGTTGCAAAACATAATTTGCATTGCCTTTCAGATCTCGATTATGAAGCCAAAAAAAGAAACAACGAAAAAATAATAGCAATAAAAACAACAGCATTTTTTTCTCTTTTCGCTTACAGTAGAATGCAGGAAGACAAGTGCTTCGAGAACTGAGCGAACACCGGCCAGTAGTTCGATCCAGCTCAAGGAGTCGATGCACAGGTCGAGCGCCTAGAATTAATTTGATTTTTTTTTTACATATTATCCTCAGTAATACGGTATGAATACATAGATTAAAGCAGTGGTCATAATTAAAGTGCTATGCTTAACATACGGTGAGGCAATTATGCATAAGAAGTTACAACGTTTAATCGATGTTCATTAGTACTTAATAACCAATTTTAAATTTGTATCATTTCATTATACAGAGAAATTACTGTACGTTCAGCTCCAATGTTGCATTGTTTGGCTTATACACTGTAAGCTACCCCTAAAATCTTATATATGCTTCGAAGAAAAGAAATAACGTATGCTAAAATTAGTATATTAGCATATACCCTTGATGAGGTAATAAAAGGGTTGCCGGATTCCGATGAAGGGGGGGGGGGCTCATGCCTATTGAAATCGGCAATGAACCTGAACATGCTCGGTGAAGAGACGCAGCTCTGGCGGCGTTCGCGTGCAGTCCACGTACTGCAGCACGCATGGATGGCGGAGTTGGCGGAGAATCTGTGTGAGGAAGACACAGCAGTACTTTATGGGCTAATGACGGCGAATCATTGACACAAGAAAAATTTTAATCAGGAAAAAGAATCCAAAAATAGTCCTTTTCCTGACCGTTTTGCTGTTGTTTTTTTAGTAAACATACACAGAATGTAATTCATGATGGCTACTAAAAGAGGCCACTGTATAATGATGGAAGTTTCTTTATAAACACACATATATATATAACCCCCCTCCCTGGGAAAAAGAACAGGAACGAAAAGAAAAGAGTAGCTCGAATATACCTTGGCGCCATTGTCAAAGTACTTGGCTGCCTCGGAGCCGTGCGTCTCGAGTTGTTTGATGAAGACGGTGCCTTAATGTAAAAAAAAAATTAATGAATAAATGCATGAATATATGAATATATACTTTAATAAACATATAAGTTTTTTTTAATTCCACCGTAGCGAAAAAGCGAGAGCAAATTACTCGAAGATGCGACCGGATAAATCCTATCCAAGGGATGGAAAAAGCACCGGTCTTTGGCAAGTATTCAAAAAACAGTAAGAACAATATGTTAACAATATAATATATTCCGTTTCCGGGCAAAAGGAGCCAAAAGGAAAATAAATAAACGAATAAAATTCCAATATTAAAAACAAAATAAAAACCACATTTTTGTCGCACAATTAAAAAGATTTTGCAAAATAACAAAACAAAACAAGAAACCTTTTTGCTTGCGCCGCGCACAAAAATGCACGGCGCTCCAGAGTCTGTGCACAGCCGCACGGCCCGCGAATCGTTCGCCAATCTCGATGACGTCAGAATGGGAGGAGGAGGAACTCCCTTTGTGGGCGCCGCCCGCTCGGCCTCCGCCGTTCGCGGCCAAACTCTCGCCGTTACCCATTTTAAGCAGCACACACTCACCAAGTCTTCTCTAACAATAAAACCAGCCCAAAGTCATGCTCGAGCCTGTGAAGAATAAAATAATTATTGCCTTTAAAACGAAGAAAAAAAAACAAGATACTAAAGAAAGAAAAACAAAAACAAAGAACGAAAGCGAGAACGTTTCAAAAGCACGCGACAAAATTTGCTTGTTTACTCAAACCAAATCCACATGCTCGTTAAGTGCACCACTTTGAGTTATTATAGTGCAAATATGAAATTACACCGCGCTCCTATGCACTGAAAGTAACCACGATGAAGTCGCTTCAGCACCCAAAATAAAATGAACAACCTGTTGAAACATATTGCTTTTTTAAAGTTGCCGGTACTCTTCGACTGTCACTACCCCAGAGAGCCCCCAAAAATATTGAAATTTGATTTTTCGCTGAAATATGGCCCAGGAGTTGTTTCACACGGGGAACACGAATATACCATCCATTTTAAATTATAGCGTCATTCATAAAAGCAAAAGTATTAAGTGGTGTTTGCTAAAATGGTTGAGTCGAACGTGTTCTCCCTTTGCCCAACTAAGGGATAACTCCTAGACATAACCCTTAACGACCTCTACGAGAAGAATAGCTACCTGAACTGGGCAAAAATGAATGTTATATTCGTGATCCCCGTGTCAAGTAACCCACCCTTAGCCAAGTTTTAGCGAAAAAAAAATTCAACATTTTTCCGGGCCCTCTGGGGTAGTGATAGTCGAAGAGTACCAAGTTGCCTTACAATTAGGATTATAATATCTGAGAGAGTCGAATACTCAGTTGAGAATCGATAACAATACAAATATGAAGTTAATATAGGTATTCAGTTATGCATTTGCTTTTATTTATTATGTATTGCACAGCACATTGGAATAGTGGAATTCCATTCACTTTTGCTTACTATGGGAAAAATTTTCAAACCTCGCGCCAAATTGCTGCCAAGAATATTATTTGAACTTCCCGCAATTTAAAAAAAACAACTGAATGGACAACACCGTGGCCACCGGGGCCAGCGGATTCTTGCGTTGGAGTGGCATGTCAACGCTCGCAACCGACATTAGCCGGCCTTTTCTAAGAAGAGGTAGTACGAAGGGCACCAGCAGTAAGATGGGAGGAAAGGGATAGGGTACCCATTTCAAAATGAACTAGTCCCATACTTCCGAAAATCCGACCGAGATAGGTTGGAATGAACTCCTAATAATGAAAGTGCCATGTTAATTAGAATCTTTTAGGATTAGCACCGTCCAAGTGATCCTCTTGGATCTGTACGGTGCACCATTGGGAGAGGGGCATCTTTAACAACAATTGAATGGAACAAATTGCTGTGTATTGTATAGACCGCGACATCGGTACACATCATGATGATACTAGAACGCTCCTTTCCTTTCAACCTTCTGAGTAACAGCAAACCACCTGAATCCTGCTTGAAAAAAAAAACTTTTTTTTTTTAATTTGCATCCCTCCCGAATTTATTAGTCGTATATATCTAGAAAATAAATCGTATTTTAACTTTGTTGATATCATTCTTCTTTGTCGGTCAAAATATTTTTTTCGCATTTTGGCGACACAAACGAAGACGGCGATGGGACAATGGAGGGGGAAGGCTGACTAAGTCAGCACAGGTAAGTCAGCGACTTTTCAGTTGTCTAGAGATACCCCTCCCCCTCCCTTTCGAGAATTCTGCGATAGAATGATGCATGCATGTATGCTTCCTTGAATCCCCCCGGCATTTCGCTCTCTCTCTCCACTCTCTCTCTCCTCTCCCCTCTCTCTCTCTCTCTCGCTCTCTTTCTCTCGCTCGCTCTCTCTCTTGATATCTCTCATTCTCTCTCTATCGCTCTCTTTTTCTCTCTATTTCTCATGCTTTCTCACTCCTCTCTCTCTATCTCTCTTTTCCAAGAAAAAAAAAGCCAGTTCTTCTCCGCCTTTTTTTCTTTCTCCGTGATCGGCAACTTCTTTTTCCTAGATGAAAACATGCTGGAAGGTATAACTTCCATGTTGTTAATCTTTATCACTTTCTATCATATCATGTTGCAGCTTAGAGAGATGTTCTGATCTTATTATGTACCTGTTCTGCATATAAACTTACTCTGTTTTTTTTTCTCTTGTACCAACTCTTCTCATACATGAACATACAATACATATGCGCATGCTAACTTTGACTAGAAATTTACATTGCCTATCACTTATTAATTATTGCTCCAAGCTGATATTCATGAATTTCTGTAAACTGCACATCCAACACGTCGAAAGTTGCATCCGCACACTTCAATCGTTGTAGGGAGTTCGAACCACCTGGCTCTGCCTAATAGCTTCCTAGTGAACTTTCGAACATCATGCATTCGCTTGTTTTTTTTTTGTTCAAAATCATTCCTTCTTTATTTTATTTTTCAAGTACCGTGATACATTCCTTCTTTCTTCTTTTTGATTTTTAAATCTTCGGTCTAGCAATAAAGATTTTTCATCAGTTATAATCATGCTAGTGCGGTCGTAAGAAAATTATATTTTTGGTGTAAAAAAAATATTGTCTTTTTTATTAATATTATTTTAAGACATTTTTCTGGTACCAACTTTTTTTCTCGTTTTTTTCTATTTTATCCCTATATCGTACTTGTTTAGTCCACAAGTAAATTTAGTAAAACAAAAACAAACAACTTTTTTTTTAAAATATATTTTTGATCTCTTCAATCCTCTCATCCTCCTCCCTCCTCTCTCTCTCTCTTCTCTCTCTCTCTCTTTCTCTCTCTCTCTTTCTCTCTTCCTCTCTCTCTCTCTCTCTCCTCACTCCTCTCTCTCTCCCTCTCTCTCTCTCTCTCTCTTTCTCCACTTGATTGCTGATTCCGTTATGAAATCTTTGGTCATATTCCTGCCAGGTGGCTCTTCTAGAGGACATCTTCTCTATATCCGGGGCACTCGTCACAGCACAGCTACAATATCCTCCCCTCCCCCTCCCCCTACTCATCCTTGTTCATATCCGGGCATGCTTGTACTTCACACCAGCTTCAAGCTTTGTGATGTGAGAGAGAGAAACAGGGAGAGAGAAAGAGAGAAAGAGAGAAAAGAGGGAGACAACACGACAGAGGTGGAGAGATTAAGAGAGAGAGAGAGAGAGAGAGAGAGAGAAAGAGAGAGAGAGAGAGAGAGGAAAAGAGAGAGATAGAGAGAGAGAGGCAGCGTATGCTTCTACGGATATGCATACTTGCAATAAAGCGCTCTTGACGCCCTCGACGCCCTCCGTGCGACATGTTCTCTCTCTCTCTCTCTCTCTCTCTCTCTCTCTGTATCTCTGCCGTCTCTCTTTCTCTCGCTCGCTCTCTCTCTTTCCCTGTATCTCTCTACCCTCTCTCTCTCTCTCTCGCTCTCCTCTCTCTTTCTCTCGCTCTCTCTCTCTCTCTCTGCATCTTTCTATCTCTCCGCCTCTCCGTGCCTCTTTCTCTCTGTCCCTTTCTAATCCTCTCTTTCACACTCTCTCTGTATTGAAGGAAGAGTGGGAGAGAGACAGAGAAAGAGAGAAAGGGAAGATAGAGCAAGGATCAATGACAGCTGTCTGTTCCATCGTGCCCTTCCTTTTACCTCGCAATCTTTCCTTCTCTCGCGCATTCTCTCTCTCTCTCTCTCTATCACTGTCTGCATGTCTATCGCCCTCTCTCTCTCTCTTCTTGCATCTCTTTCTCTCGCTCTCCCTCTCTCTCTCCATCTCTCGCCGTCTCACTCCTCCCACTCGAACCTACCGTAACCCTCTCCATGTTCGCACTGCCAGAGAGAGACGAGGGAGGGCGGCCGCCCGGAAACCACGCGGGTGGGCCCCGAGAGCTCAAGATAGTGGATGGAGGGTATAGAGAGGGGGCGGTGTGAATGCCCCTCTCCTGTCTGAAGAGTGCCCCCGGGCCGTGAAATAGGAAAAGCTCCCGGCTAAGCCCCGCCCACTTTTGCTTGAAGCTCTGCCAAGACAGCCTTTGGCACACACAAGGATCGAGATCCATCCCCGAGTCTTCATCGCCCTCCTCCCCTTCCGGCCAAGGGATTTCTGCTTCTTATAAGTCTTACCTGGAGAAGATACGCCGACATTCTCCTCCGTTAGCCAGCACCTCGTTAGCATGCCAATGATTGCAGTGTTAGTGACTCACACGGCCCTAACATTGCTAAGTAAGGTCACTAAGGTTAAGAGTTAGGCTAAAGCTAAAGATAAGGCACGTCACCTTACCTTAGGGTCACGTGGTGCTCTCATGTTCATCAAAGGGTATTAGGCCGCTCTCCAAATAGGCCATATCAACTTCTTTTTCCACCTCCGCACTGATAGGCTTAGTACATATTTTAGGATATCACTGTAATAACTCGAGTGATATCATGATAGTTGCCCGTTCAAAGTTCATTTGATATGGGCTAAAATATCTTCTTTTTTTGATAAAATAAGAAAATGTTTAAAAATAATTAGTCATCAGATGATGTGTTTCTATGATGAATACTTTATTCAGTTTAAGTTCTAAAGAAAATAATTTTTGATTTTGGAACTTTTTTGGAACAGTGCCAAAAAAATTTACTTTGTAGAAATGACGAAAACTCTCTGATGGACCTTGACGCTTTGCGTGGAGAGAAGAGCCGTCAGCAATCGTCTTCTCTATTCTGCGCACCGTCCACTTCTATAACAGGTATCAGAGAGAGAGAGAGAGAGAGAGAGAGAGAGAAAGAGAGAGAGAGAACGAGAGAGAAATATAAAGGGAGAGAAAGAGAAGGGAGAAAAGAGAATGTGAGAAGAAGAGAGAGAGAGAGAGAAAGAACGAGAAAGAAAGATTGAGCATCTCATCTCGTTGTAGCTGACGCCATAAATGGTGTCGTTCAATGCCGTTTAAGTTTGAAAACAATTAGTAAAACGCTTATGAATAAATGAACGCGTTTTCAAATTTCCCGCCCTCCTTCCTAGGTCCCGACGCGATTGCCTCTTGCTCGTCGTCCTCCTCCACGTCGGGCAGGGTCACCTTCTCGCCTCCATTCATCATCTCCAACACGTCGACGACACCGCCACTAGGTTATTGATTTCAAAAAGCATTTTGGCGGGAAATTTTTTTCTCTATTTTGCAATCACGGCAGTTGCGTTACCAGCCAATGTTCTACCGATTCTCATTAGTGCATGTGTGAACGCCGAAAACCACCTGGTGGTTTTTTTTTTTTTAAGAAAAAAAAAGACTGTGATCAAGAGTGCTATCCGTGATTGACTAGTCAAAGCTTCTAAATATCAGGGAAAAAAATCTTGTTTTCTCGACTCATATTTTAGCATTCCATACTAAATAAGATGAAAGAAAAATGAATTTGGTAAAATGTTAAAGTAAAAGCTTTCGCCCAAAAAAAAACAGAAAGGCGGGAGAGGGAGCAAAAAGGTTATCAGTGTTGTTTTTTTTCTTTTCTGGAGTGTCTCACTGTCGCTTTTCCTCGGCATTTGCGTAGTGGCGCTAGAATGTTGTGGTTCTTTTTCCTTTCTTATCTCTCTAACCTCTCTCTCTCTCTCTCTCTTTCTCTCTCTCTCTTTCTCTCTCTCTCTCTCTCTCTTTCTTTCTATACCTCTCTCTATTACTCTATCACTTTCTCTCTATCTTTCTCTACCTCTCTCTATTTCTCTATTCCTCTATCACTCTCTCTCTCTCTCTCTCTCTCTCTCTCTCTCTGCGGAACAACTGTCCCCTCCGACCACCTCAGGCCCTACGGAGACTAGCGCATTCCGCTGCAGGCTCTAAATGCTGCTCTAGAAATGATGCGCTTGCCATTCCCCTTCGACATACCATTCTAGCACACAAGTACACACACTCATGCTCAACGTCTAGTCCCGAAAGTGAAGAAGCTCTTCCCTTACACAACTTCTCTTCCCTCGTCTAACCACCCACCGATTGGAGTCTAGAAAGTGAAAAAAAACCTAACCACTTTGACGTCCATGCCCTGATTCCTCGTCCCAGACAACAAGAACCACCCCTACTCTTATCTCGGTCTATCGGTGTCCCCCCACTACCTAAAAGCCGGCCCCGACCCCCGCCCCCGCACCCCCATCAACCTTCCTCCAACTTCAACAACACCCACAGTGACGCCCGCTGAAAGTGAAGAGCCATCATCGCCAGGTGGAAAAATAGAGAATTGACCAATCAATGTTTAACGTATAGAACATCGTCGATGTTTTATGTGGCACCCCACAATAATTGGCCGAAAATAAACATATTCTTGAACCTCGAATGCACATACTTTGAACTTTCGTCCACCCTTCGATCCACCTGTTCCTTACTCTATTCTGAAATAATATAATAGGCATGGCGAGGCGAAAACATAGCATTTCAATTAGGTGAACATTGCAACAAATTAATCGTGACACCAATGGAACGCTTGCCATCACTAAATGATTCTATATCTTTTGTTTAATAGCCTCGTTGAAAAAGATCACAGCATTTTTGAATTCCATGTTACCCCTTTGTACATTCGCAAGCTTATTGAAGCACCTGTTCAAAAAAAATCCATTCCTGCCAAGGTTATATTATCAGAGTTTTAGCAATGGTGCAGGTTCGTTAGGTAATTTCTAGGATATTGCAAAAATAAGGATAAATTAACTAGTTAATTAATTAATTAAATAATTATTTTATTAATTAATCACAGCGTCGTCCTCTTCCGGCGCGGCGACGCCGTCGTCGACTTCGGTCACATCCAACAACAACAATAACAATAACAACAATTTATGCGCCGGCTGCGGCTACGACATCCGCGATCAATTCGTGTTCAAGGTCAGTGAGCATTCGTTGAACTTTGGCTGAACTTTTGCTGAACTTTCGTCGAACTTTCATCGAACTTTCATTGACCATGCACTGTGAACTTTCGCTCTGAAGTTCAATGGGAACTTTTGCTGAATTTTCATCGAACTCTTACCGACCATCCCTGATCTGTGTCAATGTTATCACTTGAATCTCGGAATACGCTCTGGACAGACATCGAACCAAGTTGCCTTGCTTCGTGTTCCCTGGCGCACAACGCCTAGGCCAACCTAACCCGCGCTCTTTCCCCCAGGTAATGGACGAGCGATGGCACGAGAGCTGTCTGCGCTGCTTCGCCTGCCAGCAGCCACTCTCGGCGGCCGCGTCCTGCTTCGCCAAGGACGGTCACGTCTACTGTCGAGAGGATCACGCGCTGTTAGTCAATACTTTATATTCTCTCTCTCTATCTCTCTCTTTCTCTCTCTTTCAGTCTCTCTCTCTCTCTCACTGTATTTCTCTGACTTACTCTCTCTCTCGCTCTCTCACTCTCTCTCTCTCTGTATTTCTCCGACCTCTCTGCTGCTCCCAGACTCTGTTCTCAATCTTCTCCCTCCTATCTCACTGCTTTTCATTCTCTCGCTCATCTCTTGTAAGCATTCATTTTATGAAGAGAAGAACGCACATTATATCTGGCGCTCATTCTACTTTAGTCTCGCTATTCCTCATATTTTGTTGGTTTGAACTGAAGAATTCTGAAAGAAACTTATTTGGAGAAGGACGAAAGCGCAGCGGTCAGAAACCGCTTTTGTCATACTCTACTTGTTCGGCTCTAACCTTGTTGCATCGATACAGCATATGTACATACCGTATTTTCTCTATTAGTGCCCCCGGGGGCACTATTTTTCAATCCCCTTGCGAGAGGGGGGCACTATTAGAGGGGGGGGGTTCTATTAGAGGGAGGGGTACTATTTTTCAATGTGATTGGCTAAAAGTTTGTAAACCACAATTTATTCCTAACAAGAGAGATTTGTAGCTCTTCTTCAATTGAATCATCAACGGAAGATCCATTTTACTGTAAATTTTGAATGAATTTGTAATTAATTAATTGGGAGGAGCCTCCAGAATCCATTCGAGGTACATATCGAGCCGAGGTATTAGACTAATAGGGGGGGCACTATTGGAGTTGGGGAGGGTTCAATTAGAGGGAGGGGTACTATTTTTCAATACCCTCGCGAGAGGGGGGCACTATTAGAGAGGGGGGGGGGGAGGTTCTAATAGAGGGAGGGGCACTAATAGAGAAAATACGGTATGTACGTGGACAATCCGCTATGAAATATATTGAAATCAATGTCATTACCTTCAAAGAACTCGGCAACTTGGCATTTTGGTCCATCTAAATAAGCATTTCTTATCTCAGCTTCTGCTTCTGGAACTTTCATCTCTTATATTTTCTAATCTTTCCATTTGTATCCATAATCAACTAAAAAAAATTGTAGCTAAATATCTATCTGTATTTTCTTTTCGATGCATTTCTGGACGACGCCAAGGAGAACAGAGACTTTCAAGAGTTTTGGAAGAACTCTTCGCTCTCTGTTGCCCTCCTCTCTCTCGCTCTCTCTCTCTCTCTCTCTCCTTTTTACTTTCATTTCTCTGCCTCTTCAATCTTCATCTTATGATCGCTTCTAGTGTAATTAATCTCACTACTTTGCACCGTCACCACATTTACTTGCTTGCAACAAATAGACTTCAAAAGGCGCAGGCGGTTTTACTTGCGATGCCTTCTTCTTAAGCTCACCTTTCTCCTAGCATCTCGTTCCGAGTGCACCTCTTTAGTTCTAGCAATAATAAGAGCACAGTGCGTAATTCAAATGCTACGCTGGCTACAAGGATCCCATATTTGTTTCAAATGAGTCCGTACTCGTCCAGAATCTGTCAACATTCCTTCAATGAGCTACTTTACCTCCTGATGCGAAGTCTTCATTTGTGTTAGAACCGTAATGAATAATATGTATGTATTTATGCAAAAAGACACTAGCTACATACATACAAACGTAGCAACTACATCGATAGCTTTCGGGCTACTTGAAGGAAAGCAAGTTGAAGGAGAAGCTGTCAATGCCCTCGCTTGTGCGCCACGCTTGCTTTGCATTATCTACTTCTCTTTGCCGCACTATTTCTCTCTATCCTTTTCTCTCTCCGCTCTCTCTCTCCACTCTCTAACTCTCTCTCTCTCTTCTCTCTCTCTCTTTCTCTCATCTCTCCTCCTCTTCCAGCTTCCAGCTTCCAGAACAAGAGAAGCGATGCGTCAACCGCAAGGTTGCGTGCCCAAGTGTCACATTCGCCACAAATGCTTCACCTTCCTGAAGTTTTCTTCTCTCTCTCTCTCTCTCTCTTTCTCTCTGCATCTCCCTCTATCTCACTCTATTTCTCTCTACCCTCCTCCCTTTGTCTCTCTCTCTCTCTCTCTTTCTCTCTCTCTCTCTCTTTCTCTCTGTCTCTCTTCGTTCCATGCTTTCCCTTCATCCACCCTCCTCTCCACAGTCCTAATCTGAATGGCATATGAATAGTGCCCATTCAGTCCGAGGACAGAGCTGCGGCCGAGAAAGAGAGACAAAGAGAGAGAGAGAAAGATAGAGAGAGGAAGAGCGAGAGAGAGAGAGAGAGAGAGAGAAAGAAAGAAACTCCCCTGGGGCATAAATGGAAGAGCATGCAACACACAGACGACGCCGATTCAATTCTCACACCGGGGCGGCTACTCCTTTTCATAGATTCGTCGAATGATCGTTATCTGTTTCTCTAGCTCTCCTCTTTCTTTCTCTCATCTCTCTCTCATTCGCCAACCCCCTCTTTCTTTCCTCTCTCTCTCTAACTATCTCTCTCTCTCTCCTCTCTCTCTCTCTCTCCTCTCTCTCTCTCTCCTCTCTCTCTCTCCTCTTCTCCTCTCTCTCTCTCCTCTCTCTCTCTCCTCTCTCTCGAACTCTCTCTCTCTCACTCTCTCTCTCTCGCTTTGTCTCTCTCTCACCTTTTTTCTATACTTCTGTCTTAGTCTCTTACTCTTTCAATCACGCCTTTTTAATACATATGTAGTCTGCATTCAGAAACAAGATACAAGTCTGTGAAAACACGAACAGAATGAAAAATATTGCAAACTTTTGCAATAATGATTCGTACGATGGAAGCATCTCAGTGAACTTCCGGATGTTTATAAGGATATGTTTTTCTGTCATCTCTGACTTTCTCGCTGCTCGCTCTCTCTGTGTCTCTCTCTCGCTCTCTCTCACACTCTCTCTCTCTCTGTCTCTGTCTCTCCAGCTTCACACTGCTTCATTCAAAAGATGTAGTATAATTTATGAGGCTTAATCGGTCGGTGTAGACTGGTGTGAGAAGCCGTTTCCATGTTAGCCCCGACAAGCCGACTCACACCGGGTCGAGACTTCTCTCTCTCTCTCTCTCTCTCTCTCCCTCTCTCTCTGTCTCTCTCTCTCCCTCTCTCTCTCTCTGTCTCTCTTTCTGTTATCTCTCCCTCTCTCTCTCTATCTCTCTCTACTCTCTTACTCATCCTATCTCTTTCTCTCTTCACTCTCCCGTCCCTTTCCGATTGCACCCATCTTTCTATGTTGATAGTAGTCAACCCCGTTGTTGCACGCGTTTACGGCTTCCTAATCCGCTATCATGAGCCTCATTCTTTTTTCCTCTCTCTTTCTCTCTGCGTCTCTTCCTCTCTCTTTCTCTCTCTCTCTCTCTCTCTCTCTCTCTCTCTCTCTCCTTCAGTCTCCGTATCTCTCCCTCCGCTCTCTCTCTCTGTCTTCACACTCTCTCTCTCTCTCTCTATCTCTCTCTCCTACCCGCGCGGTCGTTTCCTTCTAGAGCCCTCAGGGGCATCGCAACTCTTATCCCCCTATCATTATTTTATCCTCTCGACTTCGTACATCCGCGTCCTTTTTTCACCTAGCGCTGATTCACATTCAAAGGGGACTAATCGTAAGTGCGTACGCAAATTTAAGGAGGAGAAAAAAAATGAGATGTTTATCTTGTCGAGACCACACGAGACAGCTACCGTACTCTCTCTCTCTCTCTCTCTCTCTCTCTCTCTCTCCTCTCTCTCTCTCCGTTAGTCACAGAGAGAGTGGGATGAACAAAGACACCTAAAACACAAAACCCGACACACACATGCACCAGGATACTTTTCAGCCCAAGGCACACACACAGTGAGATCGGCCAACAAACTCATCCGGGATTCCGGGGGCGTCTTACTGTGTTTACCCAGGAGGCCTTGCTCTCTCTCTCTCTATCTCTCTCTCTCTCTCTCTCTCTGTCTCTCGGTCTCTCTCTGTCTCTCTCTCTCTGTCGCTCTCTTTCCCGGCCTCTCGCTCTCCTTCTTGCTCGGGATGCTACCGGTGGTAGTGGCAATATATTCGTCGCCCTCCTCATCTCCTCATGCCCTTCTCTGCCCGCTCAAATAGAGCTCTCTCCTCGTGACACCCACCCTCCTCTTCCACATCACAGACACCACAGAAAGCAGGCCTTTATTGCATTCGTTTGTGTGTCCAAGAAGGATGCAGAAGGAAGAAGAAGAAGAAGATTCTCGGAAAGGGAGGAAAAGGAGGTCCAACATGGCCACCGGAACAGTAAAAGACGGGGGCCAAGCTTTACTTCTAATTCTTCCTTTGGCAATGAAGTAGTCGCAAAGCTTAACAGGCTATCAGATCGATTGCTGAAAACGCAGAGTCAGTAAAAGTCGAAAGGGTAAAGTGAGCGTTAAAAAATTGAAATTTTGAAAGAATACGAATGAATTAATGAGATTGAGAGAAGGAGAGAGAGAGCGAGAGAAAGATAAGAAGAAAGAGAACAAGGAAGTAAAAGCGAGAGAGAAATAGAGAGAGAGAGAGGGAGAAAGAGAAAGAAGAGAGAGAGAGAGAGAGAGAGAGAGAGAGAGAGCTAGAGGGCAAGAGAAAAATACGAGGAAGCTGACCCGAGCCTGGCATGCCCCGGCTGCCCATCCTGGGTTGTCAGATGAGTCCGCGGATATTGCGCGTGCGGATGGACAAGGAGACAGGGAGAGAGAGAGAGAGAGAGAGAGAGAGGGAGAGAGAAAAAAACAGTGATAGAGAAAGAGAGAGTGAGAAGAAATAGAGAGAGAGAGAGAGAAAGTTAGAGATAGAGAAAGAGAGGAGATAGAGAGAGAAAGATACAGAGAGAGAGAGAGAGAGTGAGAGAAAGAAACAGAGAGAGAGAGAGAGGCATTGGCATTGGCGTGCAATGGGATGGCGCAAGAGTGCAATCGGTTGTGGGCTTCAAA
Organism: Allodiplogaster sudhausi; assembly: GCA_945643635.1. Lineage (NCBI taxonomy): Eukaryota > Metazoa > Nematoda > Chromadorea > Rhabditida > Diplogasteridae > Allodiplogaster > Allodiplogaster sudhausi. Next base: position 767,320 of record CALZFC010000259.1, on the reverse strand, counting down.
GGTGAGAGACAGGAAGCTGGCAGCTGAGAGAGAGAGAGTGAGACAGAAATATGAAAGACGAGGGAGAGAGAAAGAGAGAGTGAGAGAGAGAAAGGGAGAGAAAGGAGAAAAATAATAATAGTGAGAGATGAGAGAGAGATAAAGAGAGCGAGAAAGGGAGAGAGAGAGAGAGGGAGAGAGAGAGAGGGAGAGAGAGAGAGAGAGAGAGAGAGAGAGAAAGGGGGTAAGAGAGAGAGTCGAAGTGCGCCAAATATCAGCTGCTGTGTCTCTGTGACAGTGGCTCATTCGTGCGTGTGTGAAGGGGGGCTCAAGATGACTCATTGGACGCATCTTGTCGCCCTTCTTTTGCTCTATTAGACTGAATGGGTAGTTGAAGAGGAGAGAGTAGGGCGTGAGATAAAGAGAGAGTGAGAGAGAGAGGGATTGAGTGAGAGAGAGGGCGAGAGAGTGTGAGAGACAGAAACAGAGAGAATGAGTGAGAAAGAGTGACAGATAAAGAGAGTGATAGAGAGAGAGAGGCGAGCGAAAAGACAATAGAGATAGAGAGAAAAGCTAAGAGGATCGCTCGAATGTGATGCCCATTCAAAAAAAGGCTTTTATGTTGCGCCGCCTCACGATCTCAAGAACCTAATGTCTATTACAAGTACCATGTACATCACTGTCGTTTATCTCAATTCTTGCCGCACTATCCCCCCCCCCCCCGAATCTACATATTTTGTGGCTAATGAACTCCGTTGTTGATGGATGACTTTGGCTATCTTGAAATAATCAATTGTACAATCAGTAGTCAATTACTATGTAAGAAGAAGGTAAGTACCAAAATAGCACTAGCGCTGATAAATAAATTTAACAAATTGATAAATTATATTCTTTTATGGCCAAAATATTGTTTGGCAGTTAATTGACATGCTTGACAATGAGTAGAAAGACAAAGTATGAGACATGTAATACGTCATCTATTTCTTCTATGGAAGCAAAGCAGATACAAAGTGCACCTGCCGCTGCTGCTCTCGAGATTGTTCATTAGCCAACATGCCTTCTTGAGCACGATGATATTGCAGCTTTCAGCGAGATATACAGAGAGGGATCAAGACAGTTCACTCGAGAGAGGTCACAATGTCGAGATCGGTGGATGAGAGCATGAGGTGAGAGAGGGCAGGAAGGAGAGGAGAGAGCCGAGGAAGTGAGAGCGTTGGAGAGAGAGAGAGAGAGAGAGAGAGAGAGAGAGATCAAGCTACAGAAATAGAGAGAGGTCCAGAGAAGCTTGGAGAACATGGAAGATAGAGAGCGAGAGAGGGACTAAGACAGGTCACGGATACGGTATTGGCGCTGCGCGAATCTGTAGTATGATTGATGAATGGAAACCCATCATTAAAGGGTTGCTGATCACCGAATAAATTTGTGAGATTCTCTAAATTTCCGCGTCGCTTCGCGAAGGCATTGGCGGCTATGCGAAGTGCAAAATAGCGCTCATGAATGAGAAAGCTTCGCACTCTCACTCGTGCATGATATTTTCTTAACGCTGCGGGTTTCTGCAACCTGCGAAATAGCACGCGAGAATGAGAGAGAGGGGGGAGAGATAGAGAGTGCCTCTCCAAGTTCCAGGGTGAACGCGGCAATTCTCGTACCAGAATTAATTATTTTTCGCTTGATCATCCTCTCTTAATAAAACCACTTTTTTGAAAATTTTAATATCGATTTTTCACGTTTTTATTGAACTTTTTTATTGTACAAACAGACTATCTCAAATCAACGCGGAGTGCCAATAGCTTGAATATGTTTCCGTTGTCGGACAAGAAACCACGTGATTCTTCCAATTATGATTCGTATGCCCCTTTTGTTTCGAGTAACCTGACATTCAGAAATTAGAAAATAGTCTCCAACTTTAGAAAAGCCAGACTTAAAATAATCAATCAATAATTGGCACGTGGCCAAAAAAATATTAATCCACAATTGGCGGGAAATTCAAAATAATCAATCGACACAGACTCTTTGGCCGAAAGTGTGGCCGCTGCTCCCTTCCGCTATCCTCGTCCGACCTCGTCTTTCGCTGCATGCAACTCATCTTCCACGTGCACTGCTTCTCGTGCGTCTGTTGCGGAGTCAAGTTTAAAATGGTCAGTTTTATTTATTTATTTTAATTTTGAACTTAATATTGTCGTGTTCGAGAAAAGGAAATTTTGAGACCAAAAGAGAGTACAATATAATTATTTATAATGCGATAAAATTAATTAATTAATATATAAATTATAAAAGTTTTTAAATTGTATTATGCAATTAAAAGGGTGACGAGTTTGTCCTCGCGGAAGGCGAGCCGGTATGCGCCGTCGACTACCATCACATGCTGTGCCAGTCGGCGCATCTACAGGGTAGGTGTACTCTCACTGTCTCTATCTCTCGCCCTCTCTCGCTCTCTCTCTCTCTCTCTCTCTATTCTCTCTCGCTATCTCTCTCTCTCTCTCTATCCTCCCTTATTCAATAACTCTCTCTCTCGTTCTCTCTCTCTATCTTTCGCTCTCTCTCCTTTCTCTTTCTCTCTCATATCTTTTCCTCTCTCTCTCTCTCTCCAACCCTCTCTCTTCTCTCGCAGGCCTCTTCGACCTCGACGGCTGCGACTCGAATCGCAAGACACCAAAACGGCCTCGAACCATTCTCAACGCGAACCAGCGACGCCAGTTCAAGGCGGCTTTCGAGAAAAGCGCCAAGCCGTGCAGAAAGGTGTGCCAATCTTTACCATCTCTCTCTCACTCTCTCTCTCTCTCTTTCGCTCTCGTCCTATCTCTGTCTCTCTTCCAATCTCTTTCTCACTCGTTCTCTCATTCTTTCTTCTTAATCTTTCATACAATCCCCTTTTTCTTCATTTCAAGCATCATATTTGTTTCATGTTCTTTTCAGGTGCGCGAGCAGCTCGCAAAGGAGACCGGCCTCTCTGTGCGCGTCGTCCAAGTCTGGTTCCAGAATCAGCGAGCAAAGGTATTTTTTCTCTCTCTCTCTCTCTTTCTCTCTCTCTCTCTATCTCTCTCGCTCTTTTCATTTCCTCTCTCTCGCCTCCCCTCCCGCTCCCTCTCACTATTTTTCTTCGACACTTTGTTTTCTTCTCCATTTTATTAACGTATTATACATTTCTCTCTCTATCTCTCTATCTCTCTATCTCTCTACCTCTATCTCTCTTTCCCACTGTCAGGTGAAGAAGCAACAGCGGAAAGAGCAGACTACAACTTCGGGCACTTCTGAAGCGTCAGGGAGTGCTGAAGGCAAGGGCGACAATACCAAATCGGACTCTGAAGATGGTAGGGCGAGAGGAAGAGAGAGAGAGAGAGAGAGTGAGAGAGAGAAAGAGAGAGAAAAGAGAGAAAGAGAGAGAGAGAAATAGAAAGAGGGAGACAGAGAAAGAGAGGGAGATATATATATATATATACATATATATACATATATATATATGGAAAAAGTGGCTTTTTTACAACTGTAATATGTATTAACATTTGGAAGTAATGTACAGGTGGATTTATTTCCGAAAGCAATCTCATAAGGAAACATTGGAGGAGACGCAGAAGACAAACGACTTCCTGAAATCATAAGGGCTGGATAAAGGAGAGATCATCATGATCCAAAATGAAATTTGGATTATGTAAATAAATTTTTTTATTTTTTTGTTATTATCTTTTACGCTTGGAGAGGCATAGGCAGTTTTTGCAACAGAAACGATATCAGTAGATTTTAGGGCTAGAACTGGGCATCTTTAGAAAAAAAAGCTTTGCCACTAATTATAATGTGGTGGGAGGGGGAAATAATGGAACAATATGGATTCGACGACATATTTAAATAAAGGTTAAAATGAGCTAGAGAGCGAAAGAGAGAGAAAAGAGAAGTAGAGAAACAGAGAGTGAAAGAGAGTAAAATTCATCCTGATTTCAGACATGCTCGACTCCTCGTCCGAGGACGGCGGCAGCAGCGGCAGAGGGGGCAGCGGAAGCAGCCGTCCGCCGCCCTCCCTCGCACCATCCTCCTCGGATGCCCTCACCCTGAGCGGTCGCCTCCTACCGCCCCCTCAGGGCCATCATCACACCCACGGCCACGTCGATGTCACGGCCATCGACAAACTCTACAATATGCACAACACGTATTTCTCACTAGTCTAACTTATAGATTTAACAAAGCTCTCCCTACCGTAACCACCGCGCACTATAATTATCTGCCTTGTCCTGGGCAATCTTTTTTTATTTCGCGCCATTTCGTATTTAAAAAACCTACTCATCCTTGCCATTCCATTCGCTTCCTTTTGCATGATTCGAGGCTACTTCTAATATTCTTGCTCTCTTCCCGGTTGGACGACGCTTCTAGTTCAAATTTTGGTCTTTATTTCGCATTTGCTGCGCTTTATTTGATCACCGTTCCAGTTTATTATGTCCGTTGTGCAAAATGTTTAATATAGTCTTTGCATTACTTTCTTGTCGTTTATCCGGTATAAATAATTGATATACGTGGCCAAAATATGTCAATGTACACAAGTTGTTTTCAAAGTTAAATGTATCAACCAAAAGGGCAGGTATCTTATCAATCTTATCAATCTTATCAATCCATACAAGTTCGCCCTTCCGCACCCGAGTTCAGGCGAGTTCAAGCGACCAGGACAAACTGTAACCTCAAGTTGTGTTGTGTCTGCAAGTTTCATGATAAGTAAGTAGTATCTGCTCATTCAAACTTGGCGCATCTCTTTTCTAGCGAGCACTGGTTTCTCTTAAATTGGAGACTTTTTTTTCTCTAATTCGTGAATATCAATTTTCTTCAAACAAGCTGCAGCCGAAGCACAATCGAGAATCACGTGGTTTCTTGTAAAGATTGGAAATATATGTCAAGTGGCGTTTCTGGCGATCCACAAAACTTGAGTGCGTAATGTATAGATTGCTGCTTTTTTGAAAGGAAAAAAGCTCTATAAAAATTAATATCATGTGAAATGTCTTCTCCTATCCCTAACAAGAGAGTACATTAAGCCTAGAAATGGCATAACCTTCTGGAAATGCCGTGCTTATCTAGGGACATCTTGCTATTGCTTTCAATCAAAAAAAATATATATAAAAAAATTCTAGAGAGCAAGGATCTCTCAAAAAATTTGAGACAATTTCGTAATTCGTAAATGTCCAGTTATGGGCACAACAAAGCACAATCGGGAGAACCGCGTGGTTTATTGTCCGGGATTTTAAATATATAAAATTTTTGTTATCCAATGTCGATACTTTCTTGTTGACCGTGAAAAAAATTTAAGAAAAGATAACCATTTTAAAGTTGACAGCAGACGCACTAGAATCAGTGCGCGTGGAAGATGAGTTGCATGCAGCGGAAGACGAGGTCGGACGAGGACAGCGGAAGGGAGCAGCGGCCGCACGCACGGCCAAAGAGCCTGTGTCGATTGATTATTTTGAAATTCCCGCCAATTTAAGATTAATTATGTTGGGTCTATCTTAAAGTACCCGAAATAATCAATCAGCACTAGTACACTTATTATTCACTGGTATTTATCTTGCCTACAATTGGAGGCTACGCTAATCTTATTTTTTAAGACATCCATACATCCGTCTGGAAATGCCGTGTTTTCAACCCAAATCTTCCTTCTATTGCCTTCAATCACTTATGAAAATATGAAAATAAATAACAAATAAAAATCTAGTGAGACTGGCTGCCATAAAATTTTATTCTATTTTTTTATATTTGCGATTTTCAATTTACTCCAAACAAAGGGCATCATAGCACAAACAGGAGAATCACGTGGTTTCTTGTCCAAGAATGGAAATATATAAATTCTAGTGACATTTCTGGCGATCTGCTGCGATACTTACAGTCAATGGGAGACAGAAAGAGAAGGAAAGAAACAAAGAACGAAAGAGAGAGAGAGAGAGAGAGAGAGAGAGAGAGGGAGAGGGAGAGAGAGGGAAGAGAGAGAAAGAGAGAGAGAGAAAGGGAAAGAGAGAGAAGGATATAAGGAAGAGCGGTACGCATTTCTACCAAAGAAGATCACCGTTGCCATTCCAGCCAATAAAAGTTCATAATTCTTTATATTCAAGGTGATTTTCATTTAGAGAAATATGAAGTCAGGGTCAGTGATTACTAATATCGGCGTTGTTACTAATAATTTTCCTCTCTTAAAAAGGAACAAAAATAACATAAACGGCAACATAGAAAGGCTATCGGATTCTTCAGTTTTCTATGGGAACTTATCTGCCGTGAGCAGCAGCAGCACTTTCGGTAGAAAATCCTGTGTACCAATTATCGATTCAGTATTTTGAGTAAATCTTAATTTTTTTATTAATTTAAAATGTTAAAGGAGCCATAAACTCAATGTTGAATTCGAGTCTTTTTGCCTGACACAATGGTGAGGAAATTCAAATAGTTTGGTGCTAATTAAACTGCACAAAATTGTTTACTCGTGGTGGATATCTGGCCTAGAATTGGAGGCTAGGTCTATTTTTTTTATTTATTTACAACATTCATACAATGGTCTGGAAATATCGTGATTTTCAACGCTCATCTTCTTGATATTCACTTCAATCACTTTCGAAATAAAGAAAGACAGACAAGGATGTACATATGTAAATAAATAGTAATAAAAAATACTAGTGAGCACTGGTTTCTCAAAAATTGGGGACTTTTTTTTCTAATTTCTGAATGCCAATGCTATGCTATCTTATATTTTATTCAGTTAAATGTTCAAGGACCCAAAAACTCATTCTTGAATTCCTTTTTGCGTGACAAAAAGGCGAGAGAGCATGTAGTTCAGAGAGACAATAATGGTCAGGAAAATTCAAATAGATTACTGTTCAGATGGGTTTTAAGCTGCAAAAAATTGTATATTGATTATCATTCCCAACATTTGAGGCTATCTCAAATTCAGCTCTCCTTTTTTAACCAAATTCTTGAATCGTCTGCATATGTCGTGTTTTTCAATGCACATTTTGCTATTACCTTCAATCACTTTCCAGATAAAGTATGTCAGATAAATACACTATGGTTTAAAAAAATATAAAAAAAATTCTAGTGAGCATTGTGTAAAATCTCTAAAATCGGAGACAATTGACAAGTTGATGTCTCTTCGAAGCACAATCGGGAGAACCATGTGGTTTATTGTCCGAGTTTGGAAATATATAAAATCTTTTCTCGTTCTACGATGATGCGAGACCGTTTGGGATACATTCTATATATGTATAATGTTTCTCTCGCTCTCTCCTGCTCTCTCTCTCTCTATCTCTATCTATCTCTCACTTCCTCGGGCCTCACCTCTCCTTCCTGCACTCTCTCACTTCCTGTTCTCTTACTCCGATCTCGACATTGTGACTTCTCATTTGTGATCTGTTTTGATCCTTCCTGAATATCGGCTGAGAGCTGCAATATAATTGTTGCTATATGCAAGGATAACCGTGAGAAGGGAATTTTCGCCCTCCACCCCCCGGCATATGATCCTTTGTTTCTACTCTATCACCTGAATTGAACCTTACATACGAAGCCGTGAGGGTCACAAGGCATGAATTTATTCTCAATTTGACAGAGAACAAACTCGGTGATATTCTCTACTACCCATTCAATAAAATTGCGAAATAATTGCGACAATATTAGTCATTCAGAGCCATTCTCGAAAGAAGAGACAATTCAAATGTTAAGGTTAGTTTTTTTAAATATAAGTAACTACCATTCGCTGTTTACTACGTCATAACTAACAAAAGAGACGTTCAAAGTTCAGAAATATTCGTGTTAGTCTGTCTTCTATGGTTTTAAGCGGAGAAAGCTTTTCAACCTCTTATTTTTCTAGGGCTCTGCCTTCATGGCGAGGACAGCCATTGGGAGAGAGAGATTGTGAGAACGACAGAACAAGAGAGAGAGAGAGCGAGAGAGATAGCGAGAACGAAAGAAGAAGAGAAAAAAGAGAGAAAAAACACGAGAGAGAGAGAAAGAACAAGAGAGAGAGAGAGAGAGCGAGAGAGAGAGAGAGAGAGAGCGATAGAGAGAGAGAGAGAGAGAGATCGGGACTCATTTCTATAAAAGAAGATCATCGTTACCATTCCAACAAATAAATGTTCTTATTGTATAGCTTCATGGTGGTTTTCAGGTGGAGAAATATGTCAAATGATAGTTCTACATTGGAAGATTGCTACCTTCGTGCTGATTGTGAGTTAGTTATTGCTAATATCAGAGTATTGCTAATAATTATCATGTTTAATTAAAAAGGAATATACATAAATTACATGAGCAGCAACATAGAAAAGCTATGGGATTTTACAGTTTTTTATTGTCGGACGAGCTTATTTTTATTTATTTAAATAAACAAATAAAAAATCTAAAAACCGAGAAAAGCGGGAGAACCGTGTGATTTCTCCTTTGCATGATTCGAGGCTTCTTCTAATATTCTTGCTCTCTTCCCGGTTGGACGACAGTTTTAGTTCAAATTGTGGTCTTCATTTCGCATTTGCTGTGCGTTATTTGATCACCGTTCCAGTTTATTATGTCCGTTGTGCAAAATGTTTAATATAGTCTTTGCATTATTTTCTTGTCTTTATCCGGTATAAATAATTGATTTACGTGGCCAAAATATATCAATGTACATAAGTTGTTTTCAAAGCTTAAATTTATCAACAAAAGAGCAGGTATTTTCACCACAGGCCAAACTGACGTCATCTTATCAATCCATGCAAGTTCGCCATTCCGCCCCCGACTTCAGGCGAGTTCAAGCGACTAGGACAAACTGCATACCTCAAGTTGTGTTGTGTCTGCAAGTTTCATGATAAGTAGTATCTGCCTGTTCAAACTCGGTGCATCTCTTACCATGACGCGATATAAAATTGATATATTTTCAAGATCGTTTTAAAATAAGCATTAAATTATTCAAGAATAGTCTTTTAATTTATCCGTTAATTAAAAAAAAATCATATTCTACATGCATATGATAGTTGACAGAGGATGAGAGAGAGAACAGAAAAGAGAAGAAACATGCATTTATAGAATGGAGAGATATAAGCTCAATCTCTACCGTGAAACCAAGCGTGCACTGGTAATTAGATGCATTGATGAATTCGATGGCATTTCAAGCACCACACTTTCTTACTAGGAATAGTTAACCCCAGCATCCGTGTATTACGAACTCAATGTTATGGAATTAGAACATGAATGTGACATTCAACACATGTGGCATAAAAACATTTAATGTATTTCCAATCGAGGACAAGAAACCACGTGATTCTTCGTTGTTCCCTTCTGTTCAGAGTAACTTGACAATTGAGGTAGGCCTCCAATTGCATGTAGGCAAGAAAACGATCACCAGTAAACAATTAAGAGTCGTTAAATGAGCGCCAGTGGCAATGCCTTAATGGGGATTATAGATTGGCATGCTTAATAATGAGAGAGAGAGACAGAGAGAGATAGAGATAGAAAGAGAGAGAGAGAGAGAGAGTGTGTGATCGGTAGAGAGGTGTTGGGAGAAAACGATACATGTTTTAACAAATAAGTTATGCATCATCATATGGAACTAAATGTACCGGTGGATTTCATCTCGAGCGCAATCTCTTATGGAATCATTATATCAAGTGCACTGATTAAAGAATAACGGCAATCTTAATTGATTTAAAAATGAAAAAAAATGTCATCCAAAATGGAATATGAAAATAATTTGAGTTTTTGTATTATTTATTACCTAATGTATGCGTGAAAAAATATGCATTTAAGGGCTTGCAAAAGAAACGTCATCACATTCTCGCGAATCAGCAGATTTCAGCAGATTTTCGAAAAGGCAACTTTATCTTTAGAAAAAATATTATAAAGCTGTTATTAGTTTTGTGGGCTCGGGAGTATAAAAGAAAACATGCATGAATAAAATGGGGAAAGTGGTCATGGAAACAAATTTTACAATGAAAATAAAAGGTTAATTGGCGATGAGAATGGCACATCGTTGATGTATTCGATATTATTTTTATGCTTAATGCACTCGCTTGCTAGGCATAGGAGAATGTCATTTTAAGATGATAAAAATTTTTATAGCGATTTTCCACGTTAAAAGCAGCAATCTGCATATGCTTCACGCACTCAACCTTTATGAAAATACTACTCTGGAAGTACTTCCATAAAAGTAGAGTCTTTCAAGTTGAGCCTAGCAATCTTTCCATGAAAAACTATCATTTAACATATTTCTCTAGCTGAAAACCAACATGAATCTATATAAATACGATCTTTTACTGGATGAAATGGCAACAATGATCTTCTCGGGTAGAAATGCGTCCTGCTCTCCCTTATGTCTTTCTCTCCCTCTCTCTCTCTTTCGTTCTTTCTCTCCCTTCCTCTCCTTTCTTTCCTTCTCTCTCTCTGTCTCTCTGTCTTCCATGACTGTACTCGAGATGATGGCAGAGTGCAAGAAAAAAGATGAAGAAAAGAAAGGTTTCCCTTTTTTCAAACGCACACACAAACACGAATATTTCTAAACGTTTCTTTTGTTATTTCGGCTGCTTAAGAAAAGTGAATGGAAGCTTCTTATTTAACATTGAAAAAAATTAATCTTACTATTTGAATTCTTTTCTTGCAAGAAGGGCTCATGATGACTCATTCTGCGCATTTCGTGTGAGTTGAGGAGGAGAGAGGAGGGTGAAATGGGCAAAGGGAAACGGAGAGAGAGTGAGAGAGCGAGAGTGCAGTTAACTCAACTGTATTCTACTTGAATCGTGACCAATGGAGAAGTGTCTCTCTAAATCACACTCTCTCTCGCCCTTGTGCAGGCTAAAAGTCCGACACAAGGGTGAGAGAGCTCTCTCTCTCTTTCCTGCTCCTCTTTTTCTTCGACGTCTGCTACCTCTCGTTGGCAGATGAAGAAGAAACAGCGGAAAGAGCAGACTACAACTTCTGGCATTTCGGAGGCCTCCGGGAGTGCTGAAGGCAAGGGCGTGCCACGTTTACCTTTCCCTCCCTCTTCGACTCCATTATATAATGTGATACAAAAGGGTTTTAGCTCGATGGGAAGGAAAAGACCCCCGTGGGGAGCGGAGCCTTCGTGGATCGTGGGTTCCCGGTGAGAGCACTGCCAAACACTGGAGAGCCAGGGCGGCCGCCCGTTAGGGGGTCGGCCTGAATCTCCCTACCGCCCTGGCTCTCCAGTGTTTGGCAGTGCTCTCACCAGGAACCCACGATCCATGAAGGCTCCGCTCCAGACGGGGGTCTTTTCCTTCCCATCGAGCTAAAACCCTTTTGTATCACTTTCTATATTGGAGTCGAAGAGCGAGGAAAAGGCCAACGTGGCAGGCGACAACGCCAAATTGGACTCTGACCATGGTAGGGCGAAAGAAAGGGAAGGATAGACAGAGAGATGGAGAGAGTAAGAGAGTGTGAGAGAAAGTAAGAAAGAGAGAGAGAGAGATGTAGATAGAACAGAGGGAGAGAGATATAAAGTGCAATCTGACTGAGCGGCATTTTTTTTAAAATATCATATGCATCAACATTTGGAACTAATGTACCAGTGGATATTTTTCCGTACGCAATCTCTTAAGGAAACATTAGAGCACGGGCAGTGATTTTCGAAGACGTCTGGGGAGATTAATGAAATCGTAATGGATGAAAAAATGAGAGATCATCAGCTCGCAAAGGAGAGCTGCACGCGCACCTGAAAAGCAGCAAAGAAAAAAGTTTGGTTACAGAATCAGCGAGCAAAGGTATTCCTTACTTTTCTTTTCTTTCTCTTTCTTTCTCTTTCTCTCTCTCTCACTCCCTCTCGCTCTCTTTCTATCTTTCTCTCTCTTTCCCCGCTCTCTTTCTTTCCTTCACCCTTTCTTTTTCTCTCAGTCCCTCTCTCTCAATGTCATCGGATGAAGAAGCAACGGCGAACAGAGCAGACTTCAACTTCTGGCACTTCGGAAGCGACAACGCCAAATCGGAAAGAGTGGGGAGAGATAGAAGGAGAGAATAGAGAGAGACACAAATGCGATATGCCCATAATATTGAACTAAATGTACCGGTGATTTTATATTAAAAGGAAATCTCTTTAGAAACCATTAGGGGAAGGGAACCGATATCAGGTAGACAAGAAAGTCATCGCATACTCATGTATGTACATATCAGTAGAAGCGAGGTACCGTGCAAAAAGATACGAACACCATGATATTTTGCTATATTTTCCTTCAACGTAGACGAAACATCATGAACTTTTCCGGGTTGTTTCTGTATGCTTTCAGAATTATAGTAGCAGATTATTGGTTTCATTGATCCAATACAGGGCTAGAAAAAAAAAACTTTTCCAAAAGAGATAGCGCAAGAAATTAAATCCACCGGTACATTTAGTTCCATATGTTGATGCATTACATATTTGTTAAAAGATGCCCCGTTTGCTACGAACGTCTCTCAACCAATCTTTGCCTCACTTCTTCCCTCTCTCTCCCTCTCGTCATCATGTCGTCCTATCTATGTAGATAGGAAGACATGGTTGAGAGACGTTGGTAGCAAACGGGGCATCTTTTAACAAATATGTAATGCATCAACATATGGAACTAAATGTACCGGTGGATTTAATTTCTTGCGCAATCTCTTTTGGAAACATTAAAAAAATCTATCCTGAATGTCATCCAAAATGAAATTTTGAATATATGTAATACGAGTTTTTGTATTACTTATTATAGTGAAGAAATATGCATATGCGGGCTTCCAAAATAAACGTCAAAACATTCTCACGAATCAACAGATTTCGGCCCGAATTCGAACTAGGCAGCTTATCTTTAGAGTAAAATAATATAAAGCTGTTGTTAGTTTTGCGGGCTCGGGTGTCTAAAAAAGCAACACGCATTATTAAAAGGGTGAAAAGTGGTCATGGAAACGGTGAGCCAATCGTCTGTGTGATTAATGAATGGGAGAATCCATGCCGTGTTAATGAAAGTTCGCCGCTTTTCAAACTAACTTTTAAACTAGTTTATCGAAGATCGCCAGAAAATGCCCATACAATAATTTATGTATATATTTGCAATCTCGGATAAGAATCCACATAATTCCCGGCTGCTATTCATAGCGCCCGTTTGTTCAGAGTTACTTGATTGACATTCGTATATTGATAAATAGTCTCCAATTTAAGAGAAGCCATAGCTTATTAAATTTTTTGACATGCATATTTGTCTAGCTTACTTTATCGCGAAAGTAAATGAAGGCAGTAGCATGATCTTAACAGCGTTCAATTTTAGGCAAAACGACCACCACTAGTAAACAAATTTATATATTTTAATTTTTACAATTAAAATAAAATGTTCGATATTATTTTCATTCTTAATGCAATCGCTTGCAAGGGATAGGAGAATGACATTTTAAATGATGAACGGGGATGCTTTGTGGATCGCCACGTATGCCACTAGAATTTATATATTTCCATTCTGAGACAAGAAACCACGTGATTGTGCTCGGATGCGCTTTGTTTCAAGTAAATTGACATTCACAAATTAGAAAAAAAATCCAATTTTAGAGAAGCCAGTGCTGGCTGGAATATTATTTTGTTATTTGTGCGTATGGTTAGTTTAGCCGCAACTTAACATCTATAAATCACAAAATTGTCTCCTCTCTCTATTCTTTGACCATAAATATCTAGAGTTTCCATACATTCGCAACTTGAAAAATGGTCTTCAATTTTTGAGAAGCCAGTTCTTGCTAGGACTTTTTATTATTATTTATTTACATTCATACATATTTGTCTGTCATGATTTATCTCGACAATGATTGAGGGCAATTTAGATACGTCTTGAAAAACACGTTTTTATTAAAAGGTTCAAAGAATTTGGTCTGAAAAGGGAGAGCTGAAACTGAGATATCCTACAATTTGGGAACGATGATTAGTAAACAATTTAGTCTAATAAATAGTGTCCAATTTGGAGATGCCAGTGCTCGCTAGAAATATTGTTTTATGTACATCGGTTAAATTGGATTTTACGCATCCAACCTGCTTTATATATGTATAAGCTCAATCTCGTCAGAGTGAAACCAAACGTTCATTCGGAATGATATTAACACATCGTTGTAAGTGCAGTGCGCATTTCTATGCGCACTGCACTTGCTTACTGGGGATTGTAGATCGACATTTTTAAATGAGGAAATATTTTATAACGATTTTCCATGTTAAAACGCAGCAATCTATGTTTTACACAATCAACTTCAATGGAAATACTACACCTCAGACAGGACATGCATCGAATGGAATGCCAGTGGAATTTATATATTTCCATTCTTGGACAAGAAACAACGTGATTCTCCCGATTGCGCTTGGGATGACCTTTGTTTGAAGTAAGTTGACATTCAAAAATTAGGAAAAAAAGCCTCCAATTTTAGAGAAGCCAGTGATCGGTATAATTTTTCATTATTTATTTACATACATTTTTGTATGTCTTGCTTTGTGACAAAAGTGATTGAAGGCAATAGCAAAAAGAAATGCGTTGAATAGCATGACATTTCCGGACAATTATATGAATTAAAAAAAAACTTTGGCGTATCCTCCAATTGCAGGCAAGGTAACCAAACCACCACCAGTAATCAATTCAGTGCAGCTAACTCAACAGTAATCTATTTGAATTTTCATGACCATTGAAGTCGCGTCTCTCTAAATCACATGCGTTCCCTCTCGGCAATTTGTCAGTCAAAATAAGCTGGAATTCATGATCTAGTTTATGTCTCCTTTAACACTTAAAATGGGAAAAAATAAAGATATTCTCAAAATAATGAATCAATAATTGGCACAGGCTGTTCGACCGAAAGTGCGGCTGCTGCCCGCTGCCGCTAACAGTTCATCTGGGCGTTAAACACCTATCCAGAAAGTTTGACCGATTTTCTTTCATTACTTTCTGAGCAATAGTATCGCGAAAACTGGCGGGTAGAGAATTAGCTACGGTAGGTCATAGCGGCCCTCCTATTTCACATGCCCTCTCCAACGAGCGACAGGCAACTTTATGAGCGCGCGCATTCAAACTGGTTCTATAGCGCTACTGTATAATCATTCGCCGGATACTTCCTTTAACATATTTCTCTATCTGAAAACCACCATGATTCTAGAGAAATACGATCTTTTATTAGATGCAATGGCAATGGTGATCTTCTCGGGTAGAAATGCGTCCCGTTCTCCGTTATGTCTCTCTCTCTCTCTCTCTCTCTCTCTCTCTCGTTCTTTTTCTCTCTTTCCTTCTTTCTTTCTTTCTTTCTTTAATTCTCTCTCCCTCTTTTTTCTTCAACGTTTCGTTTCCTTATCTTTTCTCAACGTACTAATAAAAATTTTCATTGTCAGATGAAGAAGCAAACCTTCCGAATATCAAAGTGGAGAGCCAATAGCGTTTATATATTTCTCAGCTCGGACAAGAAACCACGTGATTTTTCCAATTGTGATTCCTATGCCCTTTTGTTTCGAGTAAGCTGACATTCACAAATTACAAAAAAGAGTCCCCCACTTTAGAGAAGCCAGACTCAAAATAATCAATTCCATAATTGGCAGGAAGCCAAAAATATTAATCTAAAATTCGCGGGAAATTCAAAATAATCATTCGACAAAGGCTCTTTGGCCGAAAGTGCGGCCGCAGCTGCCTTCCGCTGTCCTCGCCCGACCTCGCCTTCCACTGCATACAACTCA
This sequence comes from Allodiplogaster sudhausi, assembly GCA_945643635.1. NCBI lineage: Eukaryota > Metazoa > Nematoda > Chromadorea > Rhabditida > Diplogasteridae > Allodiplogaster > Allodiplogaster sudhausi. The sequence goes on along the minus strand of CALZFC010000259.1, from coordinate 751,719 downwards.
TCTTCCATGCTCATTGCTTCTCGTGCATTTGCTGCGGAGTCAATTTTACAATGGTAAACTTTTTTTAAATGTTTTATTTTGGAAATTTCTCTGCTTTTAGGTCAAAAATAAAATACTAGTTTAAAAAAACTTAATTAAATATCATTGTTGTTTTTCAATTGTAAGTCCAATAATATGAATTTATGTTGGTAAGTTAATATTTTTAAGCAATAATAATGGAACAAAAATGTATTAATATATAATTTAAAAAGCTGTGCCAGTCGGCGCATCTACAGGGTAGGTGTACTCTCTCTCTCTCTCACCACTCTCTCTCTCTCTATCTTTCGCTCTCTCGCTCTCTCGCTCTATCGCTCTCTCTCTCTCTTTCTCTCTCTCTTACTTTCTCTCTCTCTATCTCCCTCTCTCTCGCTCTCTCTCTCTCTCGCTCTCGCTCTCTCTCTCGCTCTCTCTCTCTCTCGCTATCTTTCTTTTCCACTCGCTCTCTCTTTCTCTCTCTTTCTCTCTCTATGTTGTTTTCTCACTCTCTCTCTCCAACCCTCTCTCTCTCTCTCGCTCGCGCTCTCTCCCCCTATCTCTCTCCAACCCTCTCTCATTCTCTTTCTCTTTCTCGCTCTCTCTCTCTTTCTCTATCATCTCTTTCCCTCACTCTCTCTCCATCCCTCTCTCTCTTCTCGCAGGCCTCTTCGACCTCGATGGCTGCGATTCGAATCGCAAGACACCAAAGCGGCCTTGAACCATTCTCAACGCGAACCAGCGACGCCAGTTCGCAAATTCAAAAATAGTCTCCAATGTAGAGAACCCAGTACCGACACAATTTTTTTGTTATACATATTTGTCCTGCTTTATCTCGAAAGTGATTGAAGGCAAGAGCAAGATGTGCCTTTTATGAATGTTGTGAAAAATAAAAATGAATTTGAGGTAGGCCTCCAATTACATGTAGGCAAGAAACTATTACCAGTTAACAATTAAGAGTCGCTAAATTATCACCAAACTCTACAGTATTCTATTTGAATTTTCCTGAACATTTTAATCGCATGCTCTCTCGCACTTGTGTCAGGCAAAAGAAGCGCGAATTCATCATTCCAGAGAAGCTTATTGATAGAAAACGAGAGTCAGATAGCGAGAGAGGGAGCGAGAGAGAGAGAGACAGAATAGAATGAGAAACCCGCAAAAATATAATAGAGAAGAGAGGTCATGGATACAGTAATGTCGACGAATGACTCTATTGTGTGATTGATGAATGAGAAAATCCGTGACAATACTTCAGTAATAACTCAAAAGTTCGTAGTTTTTTGCCCTTAAAACACCTGCAAGGTCATCATTATGTAAATAAAAATAGTTCTTAAAAAAATTATATTATTAGGTAATTAACAATCGAAAAAAAACTAAATGTATCCTCAAGCTCTACAGTGAAACCTCTACAGGGAGCACGTTCATCTGGAATGAGAGCGGCACTTCATCGATGAATTCGATGCCATTTTTATGCGCACGGCACTAGCATATTGGGGATGGTAGATCAACTTTTTAAATGACGAAAATTTGGAAAACATTTCATGTTAAGCAGTAAATGACTTACAACAAATTTTGTTGAAATCGCGTTGAACCGCGTACAGAATCAGCATTCAATATGAAAAGATTTTATATATTTCCAATCTCGGGCAAGAAACCACGTGATTCTCTCTCCGCTTCAACGGTGGAGAGGCGGCGAGCAACAGCGGAGTTGGCGGGAACCTAATCTTTTTGTAATGTTGGAATTGACGAATAATTGTTTTTTTTTCACCAGTTTGTGTAACAGGCGGTTTCAGCTGACGTTCTTGCTATTACTTCACCAGCATCAGCCATGTAGTGTTCCGCGGTTTTCCTTAGGCGCCTATTGTTAGAAATAAAAGAAATAAATGAAAAGCACATATCAATGGCCGTGTCCTCTAATTAACCTCATTGCTAGCTGATATTCTGATGAGTTACTGGTAATTTAAGTAACTCTGTCTCTTTTTTTCTTAATTTTATCCACTTTCTAATAGACATCCAAAAAATTAGTGGAAATTAGATTTCACCAACGAGTTTCAGTTAGAAATACGTCAAATTGCCTCATTGGTACATCGAGAATCAATAAATAGTTCGGGTTTGATCAGGCACCCTTTCATATCAATTACTCTGATTTTGTAATGTTTTAATCGACCAATCTGTTTATTTTTCCTTTCTTTTAAATTATACCATTTTGTCGAACAGGCGGTTTTGTAAGACCTGCTTGCTATTTCTTCACCAGCATGACTCACGGACTGTTCTCTCGCAAAAGTCGTTAATAAATGAAAAAAATTAACATATGCACATAAAATTCTTACAATTAGTATGCTTAAAATAACTTTTAAAATAAAAAAAATCAATATTGCTACATCCATTTGAAAATAACATTACTAAGGAACTGGTACAAGAGGAAACCACCGGTTTCCGAGCAATTAATCTTGACAAATGCAATCGATTAATAATTTTATTATTAAAAAAAAGTAATTAATTAAATGTAATAAATTCAGGAGCTGATCATGAACGATCTTGCGGAGGAGGAGAAGGAGATCATCACTCGGCTGCATCTCTTCAAGTACATCGATCATCGCCTTCACCCTCTATACCTTCGTCTTTGTCCTTCTTTATTCATTCCATTTTAATATATTTGTTAACTTTTCTCTTTAAAATAAACTGTAACTATACTAAACTAATAGTATATGTTCAGCAATCATCAAATTTCTGCTCCTTGGTCTGCTTTTTTGAGCCATTTGAAGTGAAGCTCTAAATATCTCATTGGTACTTACCTTCGGCTGAAGGTGCTCATGTGAATGTTTGATTGTCAAGCGGACACAATCTTACAGTTCTAACAACATAGAGAGAGGGAGAAAGACAGAGTAAGAGAGGGTGACAACAGGGAAAGCTCTCCGCTTCAAGGGTGGGCAACGGCGGAGTTGGCGGGAGCGGAGGAGGAGGGATGCATGCGGCTGGTTATTCTTCTTCCTTGACATTTCTCCTCCATTCTCACTCCTCTCTCTTTCTCTTTCGTTACAAGTGCGCGGAATCTCATTTCCTGTTAGAAATACGTCACAATACATCAATTCTACTTCAAGAACCAATAAATAGTTCGGGTTTGATATTTCACGCTTTATTTTCAATAAATCGCCACAGCCTTTTATTTTGTAATCTTTTAATTGAGAAATATCTTTTTTCATATCTTCAAAATAACAACATTTTGTGGAACAGGCGGTTTTGTAAGACCTGCTTGCTATTTCTTCACCAGCATGATTTACGACTGTTTTTCGACGACAATGTATGGTTATACATAAATTTGAATAAAAGAATTGAATAAAACGCATACATATACTATCGACAATATCATCCTCTAATTAATGTCAATAGTAGTAAGCGGGTGGAAATGTAGAAAAAAAAAACAGTATCATTCTGGTTGGCTATAGAAGTTGTTTTCTAACAATTAGAGAAGCGCGAATACAATATTTGCGAAAAAAAATTGCGGTTGAGTTTCGTGCTCCAGAAAATAAAACTCTTAATTAATCTTATCGTATGAACTTAAACAAAAAATGGTAGTGAATCTTGTTTTATGAATTTAAATAAGGATAGGTTTATTTTCAATTTAACCAAGACAACATAAGATGAACCTATCATCGACTGCCCGCGTGCTAACAACGTAATATAGAACCCGAACAACAATAAACCACCGGTTTCCGAACATATCCTACAATTTTTTATTTATTTAGAGAGCCGTGAATACAATAGTCAAGAAAATATACAAACAAATTACGGTTGAATTGCGTGCTCCTTTAATGAGAATAAAAATATATGCATATTATTTTTGAATTAATTGCAAATTCCTTGTTTACGCCCACCATCGCCGACACGCCTTCAGTCATGCCGCCGACATCCGAAACTGCAACTTCTTGTTAGAAAGCAGCTCACGAGCGATCTCCAAGTAAAAAAAGATGATTAAACTTGTCAATGTTAATATGCAACGAGGTATGTAATGAAAGGAGATGCAATTAATGCCTATTTTTCAAGCCTTGCGTCTTGAATGACGACATGTTAGGCAATTATCCATTCTCGCTCATGAAATTAAAGACTTTAAAAAATTAATTTTAGCAATTTATTTATTAATTAAGAAGAAAAATTAATTTTAGCAATTTATTTATTAATCCCTATTGTCCAGATTTTTGTTGTTGAAAATAACACGCGGATTTGCATCGCTGCAGAAGGATAAAAGAAATTTTGAAATTTTATTGTCGCTCATGCTGCGTGTCGAAATAACAAATTAAATTAAAATAAAGGAATAACTTTTTTGGCTGTGAAATGTCAAACGTGATCTGGCCGGGACTGAACCCAAACACTGGGAAGAGATCTGTGAAACTGTTGAAGCAACGCCAAGCGGAAACGAGCGATGAACAATGTAGTAAAATGTTTTTGTGTATACATATTTATTTTGTAAACATGAAAGGTAAATGGCGAAAGTCTTATCTTCTTTTTGTAATGTTCGATTTGACCAAGATTTACCTCCGCGCTTCGCTTCAATGGTGGGCAACGGCGTACTTGGCAGGAGCGGAGGAGGAGGGATGCATGCGTTGGTTGTTCTTCTTTCTTGACATTTCTCCTCCATTCTCACTCATCTCTCTCTCTCTCTCTCTCTCTCTCTCTCTCTCTCTCTTTCTCCCTCTCTCTCTCTCTCTCTCTTCTCTCTCTCTCTCTCTTCTCTCTCTCTCTCTCTCTCTCTCTTCTCTCTCTCTCTCTCTCTCTCTCTCTCTCTCTTTCTCTCTCTCTCTCTTTCTCTCTCTTTCTCTCTCTCTCTCCCTCTCTTTCGTTACGAACGCGCGGAATCTCATTCCCTGTTAGAAATACGTCACATTACATCAATGCTACTTCAAGAATCTATAAATAGTTCAGGTTTATATCTTTTCACATTTCTTCTAAATTATACCATTTTGTCGAACAGGCGGTTTTGTAAGACCTGCTTGCTATTTCTTCACCACCATGAGCCGTGGATTGTTCCATTGTTGTTTATAAACAAATAAAAGAATTGAATAAATATACTATCGCCACTATCATCCTTTAATTAATGTCAATGATAGTAAGCGGGTGGAAATTTAGGAAAATAACAGTGTCATTCCGGTTGGCTTTAGAAGTTGTCTTCTAACAATAAGTAACTTGCAGTTCAGCTGTTCCGTCCCTTCACTTGTGAGGTCTACCAAAGATGTTTAAAAAGATAGGAAATGATCGATTCTCGGTTGGAATCTGATTGCAAGGTTCCTGTTGCGCTGACAATAAAGCAACTCTAATAATTATTCCCCCTTTTACACAAGAGAGCCAAGCTGGATAGAGAAGAGGGGAAGAAGATGTAAATTGGAAGAGATCAAGCTATGATGGACCCCACAATTCTGTCATAACTTTGAAATATCATTCTCAATTCTCGATCACGTGTCAGCAGCTCTCGCCCATTCTGCTCTACGCACACTCAAAGATGACTTTAAAATATCTTAATTAATCTTACAATATGGATTTAAACAAAATCTTGATACATATTTTTGTGTGAATATATGTACATAAAATTCTTACAATTAATATGCCCTATTTAAAACTTAAAAAAAAAATCTTCAAAAATCTTGCTGCATCCATTAGAAAATAACATTATTACTAGAATTTTTTTGCACAATTAGCATATGCATACCAATTATGCATGCGCCAACTATGGAAGATAGAATCCGAACAAGAGGAAACCACCGGTTTCCGAACACTCATGTCAGCAGAACAAATTCTCCGCACGATGTGGTTCCGTCAACAATGTTCCATGAACTCCAATAAATCACCCGGTTTGATTCCGATTGTAAGGATCGCCACTCAGCTTCTCCTTCTCTTTCATCGGGCAAGCAGACTGTGGCCAGCGGCTTGCAGTGAGTTCTCAAGGGAGTCCTCCTGCTGCGTGGCTCTCTTCCATGTCTCCAATCGACTGCGGCGAGCTCTCAAGGAGCGAACACTAGTCGTTTCTTCTCCTGGACAGCCCCATTGAACACTCCTCCTCTATTACTTGTTTTCATTGACTTTATCCTTCATATGTCGCCCTTAATTCAAATTGTTGCTAAACTCATTGTGTTCTCCTCCTATTTTGGGTAGAATAATCAATAAACAATTTAATCTAGTAAATAGCGTCAAATTTAGAGGTGCCAGTGCTCGCTAGAATTTTTTTATTCACATCCGTTAAATAGGATTTTACTTATCCAACATGCTTTATATATTAGCTAAATCTCGACAGAGTGAAACCAAACGTTCATTGGAAATGAGCCTGACACATCGTTGTTGGATTCAATGCTATCTCTATGCGCACCGCACTGGCTCAATGGGAATTGCAGATTGGCATGCTTAATAATGAATCTTTTTGCAACTATTTTCCACGGTAAGCCACAACAATAAATTTCTTACAATTATAAATTAATTTTGTTGAAATGAGACACCCACATATCAAGTTTTCAGCATTGAATAAGAAAAAGATTTTATATATACTTCCAATCTCGCACAATATACCACGTGGTTCTCCCGATTGTGCTTATTAGTGCCCGTAACTTGACATTTACAAATTAGAAAATGGTCTCAAATGTTTTTTTTTTCGAAAATCATTTTCCTCTAGAATTTTTTTTTACATTTTTACATAAATATTTGTCAGTCTTGCTTAATAGCGAAAGTGATTGAATCCAAGATATGCGTTGAATACACGACAATTGCAGATGTTTTATGAATGTTGTAAAAAAAAAAGGAAATGAATTTGAGGTAGCCTCCTATTTTAGGCAAGACAGCCATTATTAGTAAAGAAATTTATATAAGGTCAAACTCTACAGTTAAAATAAAATGCTCACTGGCGAAATTATATTAACGTAGTATATGTCCACAGGCTGCTGGACAACAATTAACTTTTCCGAAGAGACCAGCAAAAATGGAGCAAACTCGCATAGTGGGAGTGATCTTTTGAAGGGCAGAAGCTAGTGAAAGCAACAATAACAGTCGAGATAATGTCACCGCAGTGTATAACGACATTTTATTTATTTTTATTCGATGATGGTCCGCGTTTATTAATCTTTTTTTTCTCATTTTTCTGTCAACTTGCTTAACCGCAGGGATGCTGTTTTGAAATAGCTTGAGGGCTGACGGAAGACGTTTACTGTTCGGCATGACTGTAGTAGGTGGTTGGACCATACAAGACCAATAGGTAGTCAGTTTTGTCATAATTTTCAACGAAATCGTAGGATGCTTTGCGATCACTTGCCATAAAGCGCCAACTGCTGAGCGGACGGCACCGGCCACGCTAAAGTAAGTCTTTTTTAATGGCACATTATTGATGAATTCGATGATATTTCTATTCTTAATTAACTCGCTTACTGGGCATTGGAGATCGAAATTTTTTAATGAAATTTTTTTGCGCACAAATATGAGACCGGATGCACAAACGATCGCCATGCATACCACTTGAATTTATATATTTCCATTCGGGGGGCAAGAAACCACGTGATTCTCCCGATTGTGCTTCGGATGCCCAATGTTTTAAGTAAATTGACATTCAGAAATTTGAAAAAAAGTCTATAATTTAAGAGAAGCCAGTGCTCATTAGAATTTTTTTATTATTACCGTATTTTCTCTATTAGTACCCCGGGGGTTCTATTTTTCAACACCCTTGCGGGAGGGGGACACTATTAGAGGGAGGGGTTCTATTAGAGGGAGGGGTACTATTTTTCAATGTGAGTCACTCAATGTTTAATAGCAACATTTTATTCCCAAAAAAAGAAGAATCGTAGCCCGAATTCAATGGAATCATCACTGGAATATACGTTTTACAACAGATTAATCATGAATTTGGCTCATTGGTAAGAGCTCCCCATGCCTCCAGGAGGACTATTGGGGGGGGGGGGGTACTATTGGAGGGGGGGGGGGGTTCTATTTTTCAATGGCATTTTCAGAGGGGGGTACTATTAGAGGGGGGGTTCTAATAAAGGGGGTGGGTACTAATAGAGAAAATACGGTATTTATTTAGATACATTTTTGTCTGTCTTTCCTTATCGCAAAAGTGATTGAATGCTATAGCAATAAGATGTGCGTTGAAAACACGACATTTCCAGACGATTGAATGTTGTTAAACATATAACGGTGAAATTAAGGTAGCCTCCAATTTAACAAATTTATATCATCTCAAACTTTACATTAAAAATAAAAGGTTAGTTGAAGACAGTGAAAGGAAGGAGGGAGATAGAGATGGAAAGAAGGACAGAAAAGAGAGAGAGAGACAAATGCGATATTCTCAAAATACGGAACTAAATGTACCGGTGATTTTATATTCGAAGGAAATCTCTTAAGAAAACATTAAGGCAAAGACAATGATTGTTCTAGAATAACGTCGTCATCGCATGCTCACGTACAAATCAGTAGAACCTAGAGATTTACAGGAGAACATTAAGGATTGTCTCTTATGTCACATTAAGAAATAAAATACGTATGTAAATCAGTGGATCAGCATGGATAAGACGACATGATTGAATATTAAAACGAGAGAGAGAGAGAGAGAGAGAGAGAGAGAGAAACAGATTTAGAGGGGGAGGGGAGAGAGCGAGAAAGTAGAGTTATAGAGAGTGACAAAGAGAGGGAAAAAGAAAAAGGGAGGGAAAGTGAGAGAAAGAGACTGAGAGAAAGAGATGGATAAAGAGAGAAAGAGAAATAGAAGAGGGAGAGCTCGGGAATGAGTGGATGAACGAGGGGTGAGAGAGAGAGGAAGTGTAGCAGAGACTGGATGAGAGACGTATATATGTATGTATGTACATAAGTACTTAGCAAACGGGGTGTCTTTTAACAAATATGTTATGCATCAAATATGGAATAAAATGTAACGGTGGATTTCATTTCGTGCGCAATCTCTTATGGAAACATTACATATGTATATCAAGGGCACTGATTACAGTATTGTTCATACATAAGTGATTCGAAAAAGGTAAGATCTATAAAAAATGTAATCCAAAATGAAATTTTGAATCTGAAAATATGGCGAGTTTTGTATTATTAATTATCTAATGTATGGGTGATGAAATATGCAGGCCTGTAAAAGAAACGTCATCACATTCTCACAAATCGGCCCGAATTCAAACAAGGCATCTCTATCTTTAGAAAAAATTTCATAAAGCTGTTGTTGGTTTTGCGGTCTAGGGAGTATAAAACAGCAACATGCATGAATCATCATTCGTTTATGTAATTGATGAATGGGAGAATCCATACCGTGTCAATATGCCATTAGTGAAAGTTCGCCGCATTTAGCTTTTAAACTACTTTAACTAACATCGCCAGAGAATGCCCATACATTCGCAATCTCGGACAAGAATCCACATGATCCTCCCGGCTGGCTTGAATGACATTTTAAATGATGAACGGGGATGCTTTGTGGATCGCCACGTATGCCACTAGAATTTATATATTTCCATTCTGAGACAAGAAACCACGTGATTCTCCCGATTGTGCTCGGATGCGCTTTGTTTCAAGTAAATTGACATTCACAAATTAGAAATAAAAATCCAATTTTAGAGAAGCCAGTGCTGGCTAGAATATTATTTTGTTATTTATATATATATATATGATTTACTTTATGGCGAAAGTGATTGAAGGCAATATCAAGAAGATGTGCTGGAAAGCACGATATTTCCGGAGGTTGTATGAATGTAAAAAAAAAACAGATTGACGTAGCTTCAATCGTAGTCAAGATATCCACCAAAAGTAAACAATTCAGGTAAACTCACCAGTAATCTATTTTAATTTTTCTATCCATTTTAGTCTCGTTTCTCTAAATCACAGCATAACCACTCGCCTCTGTGTCAGGCAAAAAATCCGGTCAGGTCAGGTGCAAAATGTCTTTCTCTCTCTCTCTCTCTCTGTCTACCTTCAGGTACAAGCAACGACGACGACTCCCAACATCACAACGGATCACAGGTTAGCTAAATTATCGACTTTATTGGCATTTTATTCTATTTCACTGCTATTTTGTTCACTAAACATTCGAAAACCCAGTAAAAATGCCATTCGCAAAAGAAAGATAATTAGCTAACCTGATCTGTAGGATGGTGGGGCAGCGATGAGAGAGAATGAGAGAGAGACAGAGAGAGAGAGACAGACAGAGAGAGAGAGAGAGGGAGAGAGAGAGAGAGAGAGAGAGAGAGAGAGAGAGAGAGAAATAGCAACTTTCATCAATTGGATGCGAAAAGTAGCACAAATGGATGTAAAAGTAATTATAACGGACGAACGAGGAATAGACTTGGCACGAAAATGACAGAGAGAATGTAGCAGACTGTCTGCTAGGAAGATATCAAGAAAAATTTCGAAACAATTCAGATAAACACCTTTAAACTGTGCAAAAAACGGCAAAAAGTTATTGCGCCTGGGATATCCGGCTGCCCGCGGCGACATTCTACAAATACTTCCTTTGGGGACACTAATTCTCCCTGCGGTATTCACGAATAGTTTAGTGTTAAGCAACTCACAATAATATATTCGTACGTCCTTTCGTGATATATCACGAATATTTTTCTGTGTGTTCTTTACAAATTTCCGATAAATACTTATGACTCTATGCTGGTCAACCGTTCTCTTTCAACAACCGGCGAGGACACCTTCGACAACAACAAAATCGGTGCAAGCTGCGTGGTTTGCCTGGCGTCGCTCCAGCTGACAAAAGCAAAGGGCCTTTGTTTAATTAACATAAAAATTGAATCTAATTATATCTTCGTCAGTATGAAGGAGAGAGGACGAGGCGATATGTGAGCGAGAGAATGATAGAGAAAGAGGGAGTGGGAGAAAGAGAAACGATGAGAGAAGGTGAGAGAGAGGGAGGGAGGGAGAGAGGGAGAAAGAGAGCATGTTTTCTGGGCAAATTTCTCGTCTTTCTAGAATCCCTTTTCCAACTTCTACTGCAAAGCATGTTCCTTTCATGTTTCCACATTTATTGATTTCTATTGAAAATTCGGATAGATGTCATTTCTACAACATTTTGTAAGTCCGAAATCACTTTTCTATATAACCGTTTGTATATAAAAGTTTGAATCGTCGTGTTGTCGACTGCGCCATCGTTTGGTTACTGTAGAATCGACACTTTAATTCTTGTTGCTACGGGAAGCGCGCGAGTATTACTGTAGGCAGAGGACTCGTAGCTTTTTAATTCTCTCTCTCTCTCTCTCCTCGCTCTTCTTTTTAGGATGTCAACCTCAAATGCTACGGCGATTTCTACGAGCAAACATAGCTGGTTCACAGGCTGAAACGACGCTCTGACCATGAAGGTGGTGTGTGCCGGGTCATCGATTAAAATATATTCGATATCATGTTTTCTCTAAATAACATTAAATTCCGACAATGAACTCATGCTCGTTCGAATCCGCTCTTTTCCTCCTTCACCATTGGTGGCGTCTAAATATTCAAGAACGATTCCATTCGGGTTCAAATATGGCCTTTTGCCATTACGCTACGAATTATAAACAACTATTCGAAGGAATTAAAAGTACTTGACTCCGCAGCAGATGCACGAGAAGCAGTGCGCGCGGAAGATGAGTTGCATGCAACGGAAGACGAGGTCGGACGAGGACAGCGGAAGAGAACTCTGTGTCGATTAATTATTTTGAATTTCCCGCCAATTTAAATTAAAAAAAAATTTGGCTACTTGCCAATTATCGATTTATTATTTTGATTCTGGCTTTTCAAAAATTCGAGACTATTTTCTAATTTGTGAACGTCAGGTTACTCGAAACAAAAGGGGCAACTGGATGAATTACGTGGTTTCTTCCGAGCATGGAAATATATTAACGTTATTTTCTTTCCAAAGCGATTCGTTAAGATCGGACTACTCTTGTAAAATAGATTGTATAATAAAAACGTGTAAAAAGCGTTACTAATATTTTTATTACGCAAAAACATCGACTTACGAAAACGTCGATCCCAGTAAACCAATGCAGTGAGCATAAAAATGACAGCGAATTTATCAATGATTTCTGACGCTCATTTCTAGTGAACATGTGGTTTTACGATAGAGCTTGAGCTTGTTATATATTTATATATCTGTTGAATTTTGCTGATGATCTTGAGTATACTTTTAAAAAAAAGCGAATCTTTGGGTTACAGAATGATGATCAAGCGAAAAATAATTAATACTGGTTCGAATTGCAGCGTTCACAGTGGGAGTAGGAGGCTACAGAAATCTTTTTTTCTATTTTTTTTCTATGACACAACGAGTCTTCTTTCTCTTCATCTTGAGTACAGTCAATTATGAGACAGAGAGTGAGAGAGAGAAAAAGGAAAGAAAGAATTGAAGAAAGAGAGAGAGAGAAGGAGAGAAAGATGTAAATGAGATCGGGACGCATTTCTGCCCAAGAAGCTCACCGTTGCCATTCCAACCAATAAACTTTCATAATTTTTTTTTTAGATACATGGTGGTTTTCAGTTAGAGAAATATGTTCATGGTAATTTAGAGAGACTGAAATTGGTTTCTTGTTGAGTTTGATTGCTCCTTTAACTTGTACTCATTTTAAATGTTTTGAGGCTAGCTCATGTCAGTTCATTTTTTTACAGCATTCTTAGAATCTTCAATCACTTTCTTTTGAGATAAATCACGAAAAATATCTTTGTAGATTATATAAAAAGTTTTATGCATCGATCACAAAACTTGCAATGATCAGACGCCGGCCGAAGAGCAAAATGACCGAAAATAATTAGTATCGTGTATGATAAAGAAGGATAATCTGTAAAGAAAGATGGTACGTTTGTCTTAAGAGAGCCAGTCTGAAAGACTCGAAAATGGGCATGCAGGGAACAAAATTATTTTTTGATTTTAATTTCCTTCTTAGGGTTACTGTAGCACCCTATGGGGATTCCAAAAACATTTTTTTCAAAAATTTATTTTCATTTTTGAGCATAGTATACCTAGTCTCTATTGTTCCCTGTCCTAAGCGATAAACGTGATCCTACTGTACGTGTGAGGCACCAGCATTTACTATATGCTCCTGCCATCCTGGTAATTAGTCGTGAAGAATCGTCGAACTCTCGCTCGCTGTACTTTTTTAGCCAGCAGCATTGTATGTTCACAATTTGCTCTGTATGTTCTCACTTCGTTGGCATTTTCCCGCGCAAAGTGAGCAACTTGTCCTATTATGCGTATTTTGATCTCCATATTATGCATACTCCTCCGCTACAGCGTTGTTGTCAATCATTTATTAGAAAGTAATCGCAGATTCATGGTCTACGCACAAAAGAACCCTAGAAAGATGTATTATTATGTATATTTCGATTAAAAAGTGATTTAAGTTATTTAAAAATTAAATAGATGAAATGAATAAACAAAATAGGAAATATGATTAAAATGAGCAATTCAAGAAATTTGGGTGCAATAGTGGTGCTGCCATGTGGTGCACAATAAATGCATTCGTGCCTAGTGCAAAAATTTTAACCCCCCCCTCCCCCCCATCTAGGATAGCACCAAAAACGAATTGACTTATTGTTAGCCTCCAATTCTAGGCGAGATCACTGGTCAACAAATATATGTATGGTGGTCAAGGGATCACCAAACCGAAAAAGAGCGCGAGAGAGAGAATGAAAAGAAAGCGGGAGAGAAAGAGCAAGAGAAAAAGAGAGAAAGAGAAGTGGATAAAGAGGAGAGCGGAGAGAGAATCATCGGGATGTTAAAAAAATGTGATTGCATCATCATATGGAACTAAATCTACCGGTGTATTAATGTACGCACGAAATCTTTTAAGAAAATATGGGAGTAATTACAACGATATCACATTGATTGCAGCTGTTTGCTATGTTGACAATATAAAGGATGGAAAATGAATTCTACGTAGAACAATATCAAAAGAGTTTGAGGACGCAGGGATTAACTTTTTTTTTAATTTGTAGTTATTATCTTTTTTTCATCATGAATGCGTGGAGAAATGTATGCAGTCGTTGCAAAAGAAAAGACATCGTATGGTCACTTATCGGTGGACTTCCGTTCGAACAAGACATCTTTAATATGCACTTCCCCCTCTTTATCTCGACTCTATCCCCTCTCTCTCAATGTCATCAGATACAGAAGCAACAGCGGAAAGAGCAGACTTCAACTTCTGGCACAATGTAAAAGAGGAATTATTCCAACAACCAACTCATAGCATGAAAAAACATTTAATATATTTCCAATCGAGGACAAGAAACCACGTGATTCTTCATTGTACCCCCTTCTGTTCAGATTAACTTGACATTCGCAAATTCGAAAATAGTCACCAATTTAGAGAACCCAGTACTTGCTAGATTTTTTTTTATTTTGTGAAACATTTTGTATTGCTTTATGTCGATAGCGATTGAAGGCAAGCGCAAGATGTGTCTTTTTTGAATGTTGTAAAAATAAAAATGAAATTGAGGTAGCCTCCAATTGCAAGTAGGCAAGAAAACCATCATCATCTAGCAATTTAGAGTCATTAAATTAGCACCCAACTAACAATAAGTCATTCTCGCGCGCTATTTCGCAGGTTGCATACCGCTGCATGATAATAGCACAAAACCGCTGCATGATAATAGCACGCGCAAATAAGAGTGCGAAGGGCCGTTGCAATTTGAAATATCACATAATTATTTCGGTGATCGCCCTCCTTTAAGACAGGCTAAGATTCTATAAAATAAGAAAAAAAATAAACAAATGTATAAAAGCCAGACTCAACAGTGAAACGAAAAGGCTAATTGGTGATGAGTGTGGTACATACATAATAGATTAATTAGATGGAATTTATATTCTCACTACATTGCCTTACTGGGAATTGTAAAGCCACATTTTTTACAATGAAATTTTTTATGACGATTTTCCATCATTTAATTTTATCTACATTAACAACGTGAAATCGCGGAGAGACGCCAAAAGAATTTATATATTTCCAATCACGGACAGGAAAACCACGTGATTCTCCAGGCTAGCTTCTTATTCACAATTTAGAATATTTTCAACACTTTTGGAGAAGCCAGTGCTCGCTAGACGTTTTTTTAAATTATTTATTTACATAAAACACGATATTTCCAGACGGTTAGATGATTGTTTAAAAAAATTGGCGTGGTCTCCAATTGAAGGCGTGATATCCACCACTTGAAAAGAATTCACTGCAGTTAACTCAACCGTAATCTATTTGGATTCTGACAATTTAGCAAAAATGCACGAATTAAGGATTGAAGTCGATTATCGACAGGAAGCTCAAAGCAATCAATCGATAATTGGCGGAATATTCAAAATAATTAAATTGACAATTGGCGGGAAATTCAGAAAAATAAATCGATAATAGGCTCATTGTCAGGCTCTTTAACCTCATTCTCTGAAGAACACGTTTCTCAAGACATAAAGCAAAATGATCGAGATTGCAATGAAGAACGAGACAATGAAAGAGACAAGAAGAGCCGTGTTGTAGTCAGATGCTTCTGATGACGCCATGGAAGTAATTCTAGTCACATCACGGATATGGCCCCAACTGCGGAAGTTAGCTATATACGTCCATTTTTGCTGCGTCGACTGCAATTCCACTCGTACGAAGGCTTCCAGATTCTCCGCGTACTCATGAAAATCCTAGAAAAGTCGAATTTACCTTACCATTAATAATCGATGCCAACCGTTCGGGAATGTGTTACACATAACATCTTTATCTTCAATAGAGATATTTCGTGTAAAACTATGTATGTAGATCGTTGAGAACTAGACTACACATTTATTTATTTTTGAGAATTATCGTGCTCAAAGTTATTATCGAAATGTACTTACAGTGAATTGAAATGAATAAACCTCTGAGCTTGAAGAGTTGACGCATCCATGATCCAAAAATCTTCCAGAGAGCTGCTGGGAGAGAGAGAGAGAGAGAGAAACGGACTCAGTTTGATTGAGTGATGTATAGAGAGATAAGAGAGTGAAAATGATGGATTGAGAGAGAGTGTCTGAGATCAGAGAAGTCATTGCTCACTAGAAAATATTTGTATTTATATTTAAAGCGATTGTAAATTAATATTAATATTAAAGTAATTTAGTTTAATTTTAATCGAAACGTATCATCTTTCTGAACAGATTATCCCTTTTTATCGTACACGATACTAATTATTTATTTTAGCTCATTTTGCTCTCAGGCCGGCGTCAGATCATTGCAAGTTTTGTGATCGATGCATTAATTTTTTTTTAAATAACTTACATAGATATTTTCGTGCTTCATCTCAACAGAAAGTGATCGAAGATTCTAAGAATGCTGTAAAATAGAATTGACATGAGGAAGCCCCAAAATATTAAAAATGAGTACAAGAGTTCTTGAAGCAAAAAAGTATGAATGAAGAAGAAATTAAATGGAAGGGCTTTTGATGACTTTTTTTTTATGAAGGTGGTAACTGTTTTCTTCACTTTCGTTTCAGGGTTCCTTTTTCATATTCTCTATTTTTCTTCTTACTCTTCTTTGCTTATTCATTCACCACAGTCAATGAACGTATTCGGCGCGGTAATCGAGCAGGGGGTGGGGTGTAGGAAAAATTCATTCTTTGTGGAGAGAGAGAGAGAGGGAGGGCGAGAGACAAAGAGAGAAAGAGAATGGAGAAGAAGTGAGAGAGAGAGAGGTAGAGAGAGAAAGCGAGAAAGAGGGAGAGCGAGAGAAACAGAGAGGGAGGGAGAGAGAGAAAGGGACGCAGTGATCGATTGAGTGATGTATAGAGAAAACAAAGGTATCATATGTATGGGGGGGGGGGAATATCCGGTCCACTGCCACCCTTGCATATAGCAACAAGTATATTGCAGCTTTCAGTCGATATTCAGGAAGGATCAAGACACTGCTGATTGGTCCCAATGTCGATTTCGGGGGATGAGAGCAGGAAGTGAGAGAGGGCAGGAAGGAGAGGAGAGGAACGGGTAAGTGAGAGCGATGGAGAGATAGATAGAGAGAGAGAGAGATAGAATATGGAGAAACATGCATATAAATATAGAGTGGAAAGGAAAGGTTATTGTATACAGTAACGGCGACGCGCGAATCTATATGTTCAGCAGTGGAAGTCTTGCAAGTTAATTTAGTTGAAAACACTATCGCCAATTCTCATTTCACCGTGGAGTGAGAAATCATTATATATATTTCTAATCTCGGACAAGAAACCACACGGTTCTCCCGATTGTGCTTCATAAAGCCCTCACACTATCTTTTCAAATTCGTAAATTGTCACCGATTTTAGAGAACCCAGAATTTTTTTTTATATATTTTATTTACATATCTATTTATCTGGCATGCTTTATCTGGAAAGTGATTGAAGGCAGTAGCAAAATGTACATTGAAAAACACGACATTTGCTGACGGTTCTAAGAATCTGGTTAAAAAAAACTGATAGCTGAAATTGTGGTGGACTCCAATTTCTTGAGGAAAATCAAAAAAAATTAAGTTATTCTAGATATATGTATCTATATCATAGATTTCGTCCAGTTTTTTTATTATCAGCAAAATAAAAGCAATTGTTCGACCGACGCCTGCTAAATATCTATGAACGTAGTCGTCAACATTTATCTAGACTTTACTAATAAAAGATCTGTCTCCCACCACGCTCTCTCTTTCTCACCTTCACTCTTTTAATCTCCCCCTTATTACTCTCTTTTTCTCTCACTCTCTTTCCCACTATTTCTCGCTTTCTCTCTCTCTCTCTCGCTCCCTTTCTCGCACTCTTCTTCTTTCGTATCTGCTGACCCGGTACTTTGGAATGAGACAGCTGCATAATATGCAATGTCAACTAATGGTGTTTTGATCAAGATTTCTTCGCGAATCGGCTAATAGTGTAAAACTATTTGAGTCCCTTTTAATGTGTTAATTGATCTTTACTATATATGTACATGCCGTAGCAACTGACCAAAATACTTTACCAACAAAAGAACACAATAGTTCCCCTCTTATTTTTGCAGTCTTGCGATAAAACTTTCGACACTGAAAATGTCAAAATTGGAAGTTTGTGAAAGCTGCAAAATGTGAATATTTTTATAAAAACTAAAAAAAAACTCCTAAAATGGCCTGGCAGAGCACTATAAAAAGAGAAATACAGAAGTATATATCTATAGGCTCAATCGTTACAGCGAAATAAAATGTTCACTGGAAATGAGAGTTTCACATCATTGATGAAATAGATAGTATTTCTAAACTACACAGGCTAACCAGGATAGTAAACAATTGAATAAATACTAAATATATGCTCAAACGCTTCAGTGAAACTGCACGTTCATCTAGAATGAGAGCGGGGCATCATTCATGAATTCGATGCAATTTCAATGAGCACTGCACTGGTTTTCTTATGATTGTAGATCAACTTTTTTTAATTACGAAAATTTGGCAGCCATTTCCATCATAAACGTCAGCAGTAAATATATTAAAACAAATTTTGCTAAAATGCAACTCAATCGCTCTCTATCGGTTTTAAATGAGAAAAGATTTTATATATTTCCAATCTCGGACAATAAACCACGTGGTTCTCCCGACTGTGCTTCGTAGAGTACGTAACATGACATTTACAAATTTGCAAATTGTCAGAATCTAATCATCTAAATTACCTTTCAATATTCTTGATTTTTTTATGCTCTTTGTGCACTTAGTATTTAGCAGTTTTGCACTATGCATGAGTTATCGAATTTTAAGTTTTATCTGTTGTTGTTTATGTTATTTTTGTGGCTTTTTAATTTAATTTAAATTTTTTTGAAATAAATTTATAAATAATTGATCCAGTCTTATTTTCTATTCATAACAATATTAAAATGAGAAATATCATTTAACATATTCCTCTACTTGAAAACCACGAATCTAAAGAAATACGATCTTTTATTGGCTGGAATGGTAACGCTGATCTTCTCTGGTTGAATGGGTCGCAATCTCGCTTACTTCTTTCTCTCTTTCTCAAGTTTTCTCTCTTTCTTTCTTTACTCCACTCTCTCTCTCTCCCGTTGACCATACTCGAGATCAAGGAATGCATCGTAGAGACCTAGAAAAATAAGAAGCAGAAACTAACACAAATATTTCTGAACGTTTATTTTGTTAGTTCTGCCGCGGTAAGCAGCGAATGGCAGCTACTTATTTAAATGTAAAAAAACTAACGTTAACAAAAACTAAAATTTTAACTCTCTTCCATTTGAAACCGCTGCAATCTAAATTTAGTCTATAAACAAGCTTACCAAATGGAGCCCCATCATCACCAGCAAGCATGCCAAAAACAATTAATATATGTCCAATCTCGGACAAGAAACCACGGGATCGTCTCGATTATTTTTTTTGTGGTGTATTCCTGTTCAATGCAAATTAGAAAATCGTCTCCAATTTAGAGAAGCCAGTGAGACGAGGTTACTTTAATTCTGTAGGAAAAATTCCTTCAAAGTGGCCAGCAGAATTGAGAGAAACCCAGGGGTGGCCGGGGGCCGAAAATATCAGGCCCCGGCCCCCAAGGTCGGCCCCGGCCCCCGAGGTCGGCCCCGGCCCCCGGGGTCGGCCCCGGCCCCCGGGGTCGGCCCCGAAGTAGGCCCCGGCCACAAATCTTGAAATTTTTCTAAAAAAATATATGCGTCGGAGGATAATTAACATATCATTTTTTAAGCATGGATCAGTTCGTCTCATCGAAAAACTTAGATAGGAAAAGTTTGAATGTATTTCATCTTATCATTCCAGAGTTATATTCATTTTAAATATCACGGGTAGAGAATTGGCTACTGTATATCTGAGCACCCTCCTACTTTGTATCGCTCGAGCGGATCAAAAACGCCAAATCAATCCATTTTGAAAAAAGATCCGTGTATAACAAAACCGGCCAAACACGAATCATATTCTTCAAAGCGTGCATATCGGAGCACGCAACCGATATTGGCCGGAATTTTCTTAACACGTCAGCTCCTATACAATTGTTTGACCACAAATTTCTGTGGAGAGAGTGCAAGGGCAGCACTGAAATGAGAGGATCACAGCCTTACGAAAACATGACGGGTAGAGAACTATGTAGGCATATTTTAGCCAGTGGCAGCTTGAGGCCCTTCCGTGCGGGACACTTCATGGGTCAAATGCCTATTTTGAATCCCTCGGTACAGTAGCATTTTCCTAATTGTAAGAAACTTTTTTTCTAAAATTTCCATTTTAGGGGTCATTTTGGCGAAAATGTGTTTTGAGTGGTCCATTTCGGGCATCGGGACCCCCATGTAAAAAAAAAACTGAGTATACCACGTGAAAGAGCGTGGTTTGTTACCTCTACAACAATTATTGTGAAACTGGAGCTCATACTACTTTTTACGGTAGCACTCGAAAAATGCGCGCAAGTCACTCAAAATGGCGCATTTTCGGCCTTCGAGGTACCGTGCAAGCGCATTCATCAATCCATAACTACGCTCAATGTTAATATTACAAAATCGTTAGTATATTATTTAAGAGCTCTCACGGAGATCTTCAAATGGAAATCCTACTCTTATGGCTTATAACAAAAGATAGTATGCATGTAATTTCATAGAAAGGGGTTCATCTTGTACCAAATTTCATGCTCTTTTTTAGTATGTTTGTACATGCGTAAATGTTTTTGAAGTAGTTTTTCTAAGCCATCTAATTGTACAGAACGAAATTTACCATATAAATCGAAACTTTTCAATAAAACTACATATGTATGTACCATAACGAATGCGGTCTGCTTTAACTAATTGAATAACAATGCTAAAGAATTAAGGTCAAAAGCTTTAATCTCTCTTTAAAAAAGCTCAAAAGCACTTGAACTGAACAGAATAACATTTCCCCTGCCTTCTAGAAACCGTTGAACTGTCCTAATGAAATTATATTTGATTTATCTCACATTACGTGTATTTTGATTGATTTATTTATTTATTTATGATATGTACATACATGATTAATAAGAGTAAAATATATGTTTGCATATGTATATATTGAAGGGCAAAAACATAGCATTCGGTGGAAGGAAATTCATTTGCATACTCCTACGCGAACAAGGTACATACAAGTTTACAAGACTTCCGGACAACAACTGTGGGAATATTACGCAATTTGCGAGAGACGGCCAAAATAAACGAGCCTGCCGATTCTTTATTCTATGAAAAAAGTTCCGTTAGCGGTGCGTGAACTTTAAGAATTCCCGCACCGAATCCGTGCAAGTTCCTGTTGATCTTGAGTAGTGCGGGAAAATTCCAGGCGAAAAATATTGCGCCACGAGAATTCCTTTCCTTTTAGATGTTTCTCTGCGATTCGTGTCCAATGGCCAACGTGTCCGATGGCATTTAAGGCTGTATTTATTTTTTAATGCGCTTCAAAATGTGCTTTTCTCTAGCGAGCAAAACTTAGCCTCGACCGGATATGAAATCTTGACTTCCATATTTCCAGTCTAATAATTTCAAATTACTCCACAGCGGCCTCATAGTGCCTCACAAATGAAACTTCGATTTTACAATTCAAAGATTACTACTTTGTATCGAGCTGCTCTTTCTATGCATATACTCCTCTGTTTGATTGCGAAACATTGGCACCACAATAAATTGTCAAAAAAGGTTTTTGTTAGATCTCTCGTATTACCTATGTAGATATATATCGTTCAAATCTGTTCATACCCTGGGAAGCTGGATATAAAGGTAAGGATAGCCACGAAATGAGAGAGAACAGTCAAACCATATCGAGAGTTGGTTTGTCTGCGTCTCCACATTAACACGCTATTTCTAGCCATTTCAAATGTCTGGGATTTCTACCGGAGCGCTGGGCGCATTTGAGCAAATCGGTCCGGAATCTTTCCAGGAGGGCCAAGAAAACGTCCGACGTTCCATGTTTTATCATATAAACATCCGGGAGAGTTCACGCACTCCCCAGAACATTTTTTTAAAGCTCCTGAAACCATTACCGAATTTTATTGATAACGAAGGCGCGGCTGGATTTTGTTCAAACATTCTTGACAGCTCAGTGAGCCTTAAAATGCAAGCTTTCATTGCAAACGAACATGGCCTTTTTTGATTCCTTGATCACTTTCAATCAATTACTCATACCAAAAAACAACAATAAATAACTTTTGAACAAAATCCAAGCTGGTCGATTTTGGCTGTGTCCACGGCCGCCTTCACTCTTTTTGATTCTCTCGCAAATCGCATCAAATGTTGATCGTGAGCTTTTGATGTTTCTCCTTCTCATTGCCAAGAAAATGGCATAAACGCGAACTTTTGACTAACGTACATGATAGAAAGTCATGTTTTGACGATTTACATTTTTTTGTCTCGTACATTGTTTAAAGTCCAGGTTCAGCAGGCATATATGGTTTATATAAAATCCTTCGACGATGTCTTGATTTATATAATTAACCCGGCTGTTCGAGTACTTGGTAAGTTTAATTATAATAGGGTGAATTTTTCTTTAAAAAAATAAACAAATTCACGTGGCTATTGTCTTTGTGTTCGACAAAATGGTGTAGAAAATAAAAGCTTGACTTTTAATCTCCTAGTACATATATACGTTCAAAAAGGCAAGATTA
The DNA here is from genome assembly GCA_945643635.1 of Allodiplogaster sudhausi. Classification (NCBI taxonomy): domain Eukaryota; kingdom Metazoa; phylum Nematoda; class Chromadorea; order Rhabditida; family Diplogasteridae; genus Allodiplogaster; species Allodiplogaster sudhausi. The sequence continues at coordinate 729,180 of CALZFC010000259.1, read as the reverse complement.
GTGCCAACATGATAAAGCAAGAGTTTTTTTCAAAGTTAATTTAAATTGTTCTTAAATTTCAGGAGTAGTAAACCAGTCCTTCAACTTCCTCATACTAAGTCAACTGAAGTCGGACGGATTAATATATCTCAAGGTTTCTTTGAGCTTTTTCTACAATTAAAGGAGGCCTTAAGGGAAAAACTCCTACCACGAAGTCCCTGACGGATTTGGACGGAATGATAAAAAGAACGGAGTAAAGAATGAACAGAAATGGTGCTACTGCCCCTTGCCTATCTCCCCAGAAACTTGTGGTTTGCACCACTGCCAGGTCAGCCTACGTGTTAAGAAATGTTGGTTGCGCGAATCATATGTATGCAATTAATGGGCATGACACGGTTGGCCCCAGCGGCCGAGGTGTTGCTTTGTTAAATTTTTTTTTAAATGGCGGGAAAATAAAATATTTGGGAATTCAAAGTAGAAAACAGTGTTAATTTCCTTAGGGCATGAAGGTTTTTGTGACTTCGGGACACTTGCGATCGAAGTTTCTAGCACAACCCGACCAAATAAGGCGAAAAAAACAAGACACTATTTATTCGCCTCGGACCTCCTTTAATGGGATTGATTAGTTTGCTGTCTTGCATAATAACATGCATAAATAGACATAAATTTTTCCAGCGGGGGACCACCAAATAGATGTGTATCTATGTATCCGCAGCAAAATGTTATTTTTTTTTTGTTCAAAATTTTTTACCCACAGGCGTCTGTGCTCGCTGACGTAATCAACCAGATCGATTCTATCCTCAATAGCTGGGCCATGCTCACAACCGAGTATTTCTCCAATTCGTACATCATCTCTCTCTTCAACTACAACTTATCTTTAGGAATTCTCAACTGGACTCAAATATGCAGGTACATATTTCCATGTAAATTATATACATACATATGCTATAGCAAAGTACATAAACATCAAGTAATACATTAAATTGCTTACACAAATGAATCGGCCAATTCTCCTGCTAAACAGTGCTTTAAACTCCATTTTCTCTTTACGTGTTCACGATTCTTTTCTGCACATTTCGCTTCAATAATTAAATAATTTTCATTAAAGGAGGTTTAAAGCAGTTAACTCCTAAAACGAAATGGCCGATCACATAGTACGATTGGTTTCAGCAACGTGATCCTGGAAATTTGATAAGATCCTTGCTTCGAAAGTAAAGCAAGCAATTGCCAGGCCTATTTTAAATTGGCGGTTTGCGTTCGGGTGTGAATCGTGCATGAACTTTTAGTGTAGAAAATTGACTCTTTGCTGATGCATTCCCAAGCAGAGATGCACGCTGGCCCAAATGTTTTGGGTCGCCCCCCGTGCCCAAAGTCTCGACCCGGCCCGGCCCGCCGTTTTATGGCCCTGGAATTTTGGGCCCGGCCTGCCCGGCCCGTCACCCGATTTTTAAAATATGTCTGATTCCGATTTCTAATTCGTATTTTTCATAGCCAACATTTTTTCTTCTAGCTTGCCGTTCACAAGGCTTCTCATTTTTTTTTTCATTCTGAAGAGAAATACAACTCCCGAATTACAATATTATATATGAGAAATAAGAATTCGCTCTCTCATTAGCATGTTCCCTTGCAAATTTTCAAAAATCGGGCCCAATCGGGCTTAGGGACGGCCCAAGAGGGCCTTGGAAAAATTTGTGCCGGCCGGCCCTGGGCGCGTGCATCTCTGTTCCCAAGCCCAATCCGGACACATTCACAGAATCGTCCTAATTGCGAAAATTTTGAGTTTTCACCTCCTTTAAGTTTCAGATATATAATTGTTTTAACAATAAATTTAAATTCAGCGCTAATTTCATCATCGCGATGTGTATAGAAAGATGTATCGCCGTATATCTTCCGCATGTTTTCAAGCGTATAGGTAAGAATGAGAGAGAAAAATTAGTGAGGGAGAAAGCGAAAGAGGAGATGTCTTTAGAGAGACAGAGAGAGAGACAGGGAGAGTTAAAATATGACAGAGAAACGTTATGAAAAAAGCATTGAGTGAGAGTGAGAGAAGCAGAGAAGCAGAGAGAGAGAATACAAATATTCTGCAGGAAAAGCCTCCAGATTCATCGTACTCACCGTAATCGTTGTCTGCGCCTTCGCCATGTCCATGCCGCTCGCTCTTTTAGTCTACTTAGTCGAGAATATCGACTCTGACATGAATATGACGTCATTCGATTTTCAAACTGTTTTAATTTAAAAAATTTTTTTTTACATTCATTGTTATAAATTTATGTTTACGCAATTTGTCTGTACAAAGATGTAAACTCTGATAAATTCATCTTCGCTTTTACTTCTTTAGAATATGGAAGCCTGCATTAAACGTGGCGATGGTCAATACCGATGCATTCCGCATCTATCTTCCCGTCAATGAGGTGACCTTTATTCCGTAATCGAAAAAATTCTAATTGACATTTCGTGATCGAAAGAAACACATTTCGACTATGAAAATACAGTGAACAAAAAATTCAGGCAAGTTTACGATTGCTACCGCAACTTCTCATGGCACCATTAACTGCCGCCCTCGTCAGCAAGCTTCTTATGCTCCAGTGCAGGCATCTACACATTTTATATCTTCTATTCGTTTTTCCTTCTCTGCCTCTTCTGTTCTCTCTCTGTGTCTGTCTCTCCCTCTCTTCCTTTTCACGCTCTCTCTCTCTATTCCAGGAATGCTTCCAAGGCGAACTCGAACCAGTGGCGACCTTCTGTTTTGATTCTCGTAACTTCGCTCGTCTTCATTGTGTGTCGTTTGCCAAGCGCTGTAAGTGAAGCTCTGTAAACAAATTTACAAATTCCCAATTTAATGCTCGTTATATTCTGTGCAAAATAGCGCTAATTCAAAATAAGTTTTCGCCTTAGGTTAATACTTAGGAAGAAGAACTTTTAGCTTGTGACCATTCTTGTTTTCCTCGACCTCCCTGACTTGGCCGGGGAATACGGGCTTGGTATGTTCAGCGAAATCGTGAGATGCCTCTCGTTAGCCACTTGAAGTATTATCATTTTTAAAATATATTTTCAAAATTAATACTAAACAAAAATGCCGTATTACAATTTTTCCAGAGGTTTTCATGACTTATTGCTTTTTTGATGTTATTATATATTCTTAACTTATTATGTATTCTTAACGTCTATACTGATTTAGATACGTTCTCGATGTGTACCTCAACGCAATCTTTTTAAAGGAGTATCGTAGGGTGATTGGCCGCATTTTTTGCTCCTGCCGATCGCGCAGGAAGGTTACTGTAGAATCGATACCAACAACCGCAGCGTAGCGGCAGTTCTGACGAAGTGACAAAGGCTCGCTACCATAACAGTTCTGAATTATGAAGCGTTTTTTAAACAATCTTTACGTCTCTATGAGCATATGTAGCTTACTTCATATGTCACTGTAAACAATTGGAATACACATCTTTTTCGGGACCGTGTCAAAACAGCAACGACGTTTGCGCAAAGATCCCATAACTTTGTTCAGGGTGATCGTACCTGTTCAACCAATATTCCTCGTGATTGCTCTCATTGAGATGAATTGAACCATGCAGGTTTCGCAGTTCTTGGACAGCAGGCAAAAAAGTTGAAAATTTGAAATTTTTAAGCTTCAGTCACAAAGTGCTATTGTTGGATAGATCTTGTAAAGAGAAATTGATTGGTGCTAAGAAGAAAGTTACGACACCTTTAGCGCAAAAGTCGTTGCTGTTTTGACACTGTCCCTCTTTTTCGATGTTAAGGCGGTGCAAATAATAAATGTGATCCGCTTGAACTTAAATAACACTGAAGTATGAATGTTAAAAGCTATTTAAAAGGGCGAGAAGTTTGCATCTGAAATAAATGGCATTAGAACTCTAAAAAAAATGTCAGAGGAATGAATTGTCATGATGCATTAGCCATTTTTCACTGGATTCCGGATAATATGTAGCTATTCAATTATTTCGCTATAAAATAATAAGATTCAATTTGGAAGCACTGGAGTTGTCTTGAAAATCGTGGTGCTTTCGCATAACTTGGCTGCAAAAACGCTTGTGTATAAAACATTATATGACCTTCAATATTGATTAGAGTTAGGTTGAACGTTTCCTGTAATCAGTTCATTGCACTACAATAGAATTTAGAAGTAATATGAGCAACAGTACCACCCAACATTTCCGGTACATATACATGAAAATTCACATCTTAGCCCGAAATCCTTCATGTCAACGGGTTAATGGATTTTTTTTTACATTAAAGATTCCAATTAGTCATCTTTAATGGAAATTTTTTTTAGATAGACGAATTTTAAGTCTGAACACTTTTTAGATTAAAAAAATATCAAGGGCGAAAAGCTTAAAGCTCTTGGTAGCGTCTTGAAACATTTCTGCTATCTCTATTGGTAAAATCGTTTGAACGAAGATAGCGGAAAAGTGTAATGCATACTGTACTGGCTAGTGTCCAAGAAATAAACATGATTTATGATTCATTTTATTTTAATTTTTATTTTAATTAATTGGCATTTTGTATGTAACGTTACGATTATTGGCGTAATGAAATGTAATATAAAGTCAAATGAGAGAAGAAATGGAACGAGGGACATAGAGTGAGAGACAGAGAGAGTGAAAGAAGTAGAGAGAGAGAGATAGAATTTCATCTGCGATTTTGAATGAGATATTGGGAAGCACAATTGTCTTTTAAATTGCTTTATTCTAAAAATAAAACTTTCTCTCAACCGATGCATTCCATTTGCGTAACCACGATAATGGTGGAGAAATAAGCGGTCGTTGTAGTGATCCTCTGTTTTTTTTTGCTTCAATTCAAATCACGGTTGAAATAAGCAGAGGTGCCGATCGCCTGCGAACTCAGGCCGCCCCTCACTCGCTAGCCGACCTCCGAGTACTGACCTACATACATAGGTTTCATATAATTCTAGGGCCCAGGGCCGGGCCCTAGCTTGGGCCCGGCCCGGCCCGGCCCTACAAGTGAGGCTCTAGCTTGGGCCCGGCCCTACAAGCCGCAGGCTATCTCTCGAGTTTTAGCCTGCACAAAGGCGAGAGAGTGTGTGATTCAGAGAGACGCTGCTCCTTTGGTCACGATTCAAATAGAATACAGTTGAGTTAACTGCACTCTCTCTCTCTCTCACTCTCTCGCTCTCTTACCCTCTCTCCGTTTTCCTATGCCCATTTCACCATCCTCTCTCCTCCTCAACTCACACGAAATGCGCCGAATGCGTCATCCTGAGCCCTGCTTGCAAGAAGAAAATTCAACTATTAAGATTAATTTTTTTATGTTACCGTATTTTCTCTATTAGTACGCCCTTTATTAGAACCCACCTCTGATAAACCCATTGAAAAATAGAACCCCTCCCTCTAGTAGAACCCCCCCCCCTTCCAATAGTCCCCCCCCAAACATACTAATATCTCAGCTCGAGACGTACCTCGAATGGATCCTGGAGACATTTGATGCTCTCTAGAATGAACTGATTGCAAATTCATTCAAAATATGTCATAAAATGGATATTAAAGTGATGATTCCTATGAATTCGAGCTATGATTCTTCTTTTTTTTAGAAGAAAATGTTGTTATCAAACTTTTAGTGTCTCATATTGAAAAATAGAACCCCTCCCTCTAATAGTACCCCCCTCTCGCAAGGGTATTGAAAATAGAACCCCCGGGGGTACTAATAGAGAAAATACGGTATATAAGAAGCTTCCATTCACTGTTCTAAAGCAGCCAAAATAACAAAAGAAACGTTCTGTTTGTGTGTGCGTTTGAAAGCAGGGAAACCTTTCTTTTTCATCTTCTTTTTTCTTGCGTTCTGCCTTCATCTTGAGTACAGTCAAATTGAGAGAGAGAGAGAGAGAGAGAGAGAAATAGAGAAATAGAGAGAGAAGGAAAGTAAGAAAGAGGGTAAGAGAGAGAAAGAACGAGAGAGAGAATGAGGGAGATCGGGACGCATTTCTACCAAAGAAGATCATCGTTGCCATTTCAAATAATAAAAGTTCATTTTTGTTTAGATTCATGGTGATTTGTAGTTAGAGAAATATGATAAGTTATAGTTCTTCATTGAAAGACTGCTTGCACAATGGTTCCGTCGGAATAAAATAGAAATTAAGACTGGGTCAGTTATTACTAATATTATAGTTATTACTAACAACTTTAATAGCTGATTAAAATGCAAAAAAGTAACATAAACTGCAACATTGAAGAGTTACTGGATTCTTTAGTATTCTATTACAACTCAGCTGCAGCGAGCAGCAGACGCACTTTCGGTCGAACAGCCTGTGTCAATAATCGAATCATAATTTTGAGAATATCTTTTGTTTTATTAATTTTAAATGTTAAAGGAGCCGCAAACTTTATCTTGAATTAGAACATTTTTCACCTGACACAGGGGCGAGAGGGCATGCATTTGATTTAGAGAGAAGCAACTACAATAGCCAGGAAAATTAAAATAGATTACTGTTGAGTTTTCGAATTGTTTTCTAGTGGTGGATATCTTGACTACGATTAGAGGCTACGTCAATTTGTTTTTTTTACAACATTCATTCAATCGTCTAACGGAAATATCGAGCATTTCAAGGCACATTTTTGCTGTTGAATTCAATCGCTTTCGAAATAAATAAAGTCAGATAAATATTTATGTAAATACATAAATAAATAAATAAATCTAGGAATCACTGGCTTCTCTTCAATTGGAGACTTTTTTCTAATTTATTTCCGAATATCAATTCAATTTACTCCAACGAAATTGCATCATATCACGCTACAGGAGATCATGTGGATTCTTGAACAAGAATGGAAATATATAAATTCTAGTTCTATCCTTTGCGTTCCGTTGTCAGCCCGACGTATATTGTTTCCATAAAAGTTGATTGCGATGCTGCATATATTGCTGCTTTTAAACATGGAAATCGCTATACAAATTTTTATCATTTGAAAAGTCATTCTACTATGCGCATAATGCAAGACTGACAAATATTTTGATTTAAAAATTAAAAAAAAAGTCTAGAGAGCAAAGATTCTCGAAAAATAATTGGCACCTTTTTCTAATTTGTAAATTAGAACGTATGTGCACTTCTAACGATAAGCACAATCGGGAGAAATAAAGTGGTTTAATGCCCGAGAATCGAAGTATATTAAAAACAATAATTTCTCAATCAATTTCCTCGATGCTGATATTGGATTAGAGGCTATTTTATTTCACGAAAAAAAATTGAGCTGCAAGACATTTATTGAATGTGGAGAATCGTTGCAAATATTTTCATCATTAAAAAATGTCGACGAATCAGTAAGCCACTGCAGTAAGTATAAGGATGGCAAAGAATTCATAGACGATGAGTTAGGCTCATTTCCAATGAACGTTTGGTCTCACTGTAGATTTTCTATTTTTCATCATTTTATAAGAACATGGAAGATATATTCAGAATTTATTTATCCATTTAATACTGCTAATGCGGTTCGGCGTTTTTAGATGTTTTTAAATTCTTAGATTTTTAAATGGAAATCGCAATAAACATCTCTCTCGATCTCTCGTTTATTTTAACATTCAATCATGTCATCGTATCCATATTGATCCAGTTACTATTTGTATACTACATGTTTTATATCTTTGTTCGACATCAGGAACACTTACTTATGTTCTCCTGATAATGTCTCGTTTCTAATGATATTTACATGAGTATGCGATGTCGTATTTCTTTCGTAAAGGCTGGCATATAATTGCGCATTCATTTATATAATTACTACGGGAGGCTGATATCATCGAATACTTGGCCCTAATGTTTTCTTAAGAGATTTCATTCGAAAATAAAATCACCGGTACATTTAGTTCCATATCGCATTTGTTAAAAATATACCATTTTCTCTCTCTCGATCCATCTCTTTCTCACCCTCTCCCCATTTTTCTCTCTTTCTCGATTTATCTCTCTCTCTCTCTCTCTCACTCTCTTTCTCTTTATCTCGCCCCGCCATCTTCAAAGTCCGATTTGATATTGGAGCCCTTGCTCTCAGCACTCCCGGATGCTTCCGAAGTGCCAGAAGTTGAAGTCGGCTCTTTGCGCTGTTGCTTCTTCATCTGACAATGAAAAAATAATATCTTTAAAATAGAAAACAAAACGTTGAAGAAAAGAGCGAGAGGGAGAGAGAGAGAGAGAGGGAGACTGACAATGAGAGAGAGCGGGAGGTAAAGGAATACTCACTCTCTTCCTCACTCCCTCGCTCACTCCATCTCTCATCTCTCTGTCTCTTTCTCTCTCGCTCTATCTTCCCCTCTCTCCGTTTCCCTATGCAAATTTCACCCTCCTCTCTCCACCTCAACTCTCAAAAAACGAGCAGAATGAGTCATTCTGAGCCCTGCTTGGAAGAAAAGAATTAAAATATTCAGATTAATTTTTTTTCTATATGTTATATAAATAGCTTCCATTCACTTTTCACCGCAGCAGAAATAACAAACGAAAAGTTCAGAAATATTCGTGTTTGTGTGTGCATGTGAAATCAGAGAAAGCATTCTTTTCTTTTTCTTGCGCTCTGCTATGATCTCGAGTACAGTCAATGGGAGACAGTGAGAGAGAGACAGAAAGAAAGAAAGGAAAAAGGAGAGAGAGAGAACAGTGAGGGAGAGGGAGGGAAGGAAAGAAAGAAGGAAAGAGTTAAAGAAAGAGAGAGAAAGAACGAGAGAGAGAGAGAGAGTGAGAGAGAGAGAAAGACATAAGGGAGAGCGGGACGCATTTCTACCCAAGTAGCTCACCGTTGCCATTCCAACCAATAAAATTTCATATTTTTAGATACATGGTGGTTTTCAGTTAGAGAACTATGTTAATGGTAATTTAGAGAGAAAGAAATCTTTCCTTCTCGAGAAATTGTTTGATTGCTCCTTTAACTTGTACTCATTTTAAAAGTTTTGAGGCTAGCTCATGTCATTTCTCATGTCAATTAATTTTTTACAGAATTCTTAGAATCTTCAATCACTTTCTGTTGAGGTATAGCATGAAAAATATCTATGTAGGTTATATAAAAAAAAATGTATGCATCGATCACAAAACTTGCAATGATCTGACGCCGGCCTGACAATGAGAGCAAAATGAGTGAAAAGAATTAGTATCGTGTATGATAGAGAAGGATAATCTGTTCAGAAAGATGGTACGTTTAGAATAAAAGGAAACTAAATTGCTACAATATTAATTACTTTACAATCCGTTGTATATATAAATACAAATGTTTTCTAGCGAGCAGTGACTTCTCCGATCTCAGACACTTACTCTCTCTCCATCTTTTTCTCTCTACTCTCTTTCTCACTCAATGGATCACTGCGTCCCTTCCTCTCTCTCCCTCCCTCTCTGTCGCTCTCTCTGTTTCTCTCGATCTCCCTCTTTCTCGCTTTCTCTCTCTCCCTCTCTCTCTCACTTCTTCTCCATCCTCTCTCTCTCTTTCTCTCTTTCGCTCTCTCGCCCTCCCTCTCTCTATCCACAATGAAGGAATTTTTCCTACACACCCGCCCCCTGCTCAATTATAGCACCGAATACGTTCATTGACTGTGATGAATGAATAAGCAAAGAAGAGTCAGAAGAAAAATAGAGAAAATGAAAAAGGAACACCGAAACGAAAGTGAAGAAAACAGCTTCCATCTTCATCAAAAAAGTCATCAAAAGCCCTTCCTTTCCATTTCATTTCTTCTTCATTCTCGCTTTTTTGCTTCAAGAATTCTCTTTTATCTTTTTTGAATGGCATGGAAAGTGGCTCAGTAATTTAGACATGACACCTGGCAGTCGCCTCCTCTTCTTCTTCTTCCTCTTCTTAGCTACTTTCATTGCAATTTCGATCATTTTTCTTTATGTCTTGAGAAACGTGATCTCCAGAGAATGAATCTCTTCGTAAAAGGAAGTCTCCGGCGAATATTTGGCTAAACAATTCAAAATACGCATTTGAACCATGAAGTGTCCCGCACCGAAGGGACTCTAGCGGTCACTGGCTAAAATTTACCTAGTTTTCTACCCGTCAAGTTTTTGGAAGGCTGTGATCCTCTCAATTCAGTGCTGCTGCTCTTGCACCCTACACAGAAACTAGTGGTCAAACAATTGCATCTGTTAAGAAAAATGAGTCATCTAGAGCGAAATATCGGAAGAAGAGAATCCAGATATTATAATTATTATTTTTTTGTTATAAGAGTTGCTGCCACTCACAGTATACCGCGACAAAAGTAACAAAAGAAACGTTCAGAAATAGTGGGTTTGAAATTAGAGAAATCTTTATTTTCTTCTTTTTTTCTTATTCTCTGCCTTCATCTCGTGTACAGTCAATGGGAGAAAGAGGGAGAAGGAAAGAAAGAGAGAAAGCGAGAGAGAGCCAGAAAGATAGAGAGAGAGTCACAAGGGAGAGGTATTTAAACACAAGGTTGTGATTTAAACCAATAAAAGATCCTATTTATATAGATTCATGGTGGTTTTCAAGTAGAGAAATATGTATGTTAAATTATAGTTCTCTATTGACAGATTGCTGGACTAAAGAGAATAGATATTAAGACTTATTCAGATATTACTAATATCATATCTATTACTAATAACTGTAATAGATAAAATAAAAAGCAACAAAAATAACATAAACTGCAATATAGAAAAGTTATCGGATTCTTCAGTGTTCTATGGCAACTCAGCTGCAGCGAGCAGCAGCCGCACACTCAATCCTGAATTCGAGCATTTTGACCTGACACAAGGAATTCATGTGATCTAGAGAGACGCGACTACAATGGTCATGAGAATTCAAATAGGTTATTGTAGAGTTAGCTGCACGGAATTGTTTACTGGTAGTAGTTTGGTTTCCTTGCCTGCAACTGGAAGATACGCCAATGTTTTTTTTTATTCACGGAATTGTCCGGAAATGTCGTACTTTTCAACGCATATCTTTTTGCTACTGCTTCAATCACTTTTGCCATAAAGCAAGAAAGACAAAAATGTATGTAATAAATAATAAATAATTATAGCGAACACTGGCTTCTCAAAAATTGGAGACTTTTCCCAAATTCTGAATGTCAATTTATGCCAAACAAAGGTCCTCCGAAGCACAATTGGGAGAATCGCGAGGTTTCTTGTCCAAGAATGTAAATATATAAATTCTACTGGCATTACTGGCGATGCATATCCGGACAAACCATAAGGTGTGGTATTTCCATTAAAGTTGATTGTGTTAAGCATAAATTGCTGCGTTTTAACATGGGAAATCGTTATAAAATATTTCATCATTTAAAAATGTCTCAGTAAGAGAGTGCATGAAGCATAGAAATAGCATCGAATTCATCAATGATGTGCCACTCTCTTTTTTTTTACAACATTCATAGAATCCTCTGGAAATGTGCTTTGCAAGGCACCGCTTGATATTGCCTACAATAAATATTATTATCTTCCTATTGCTAGGTTTCTCCAGGGGTGGCCGGCCCCGGCCCCGGCCCCAGGCCCCGGCACCCGGCCCCGGCCCCCGGGGCCGGGGCCGAGGCCGGGGCAGACCCTGGGGGCCGGGGCCGACCTTGGGGGCCGGGGGCCGTGGATAATTGAGTGAAGTTCACCCCCAGTTGAACAGTATGAGCTAATTTATGATGAAAAGTGCCCCGATTTATTTCGTATGCGTTACAGATGTACGAATTTTCTCAGTTTTGGATGAATTTTTCCTCCGACGCATATATTTTTTAGAAAAATTTCAAGATTTGTGGCCGGGGCCTACTTCGGGGCCGACCCCGGGGGCCGGGGCCGACCCCGGGGGCCGGGGCCGACCTCGGGGGCCGGGGCCGACCTTGGGGGCCGGGGCCTGATATTTTCGGCCCCCGGCCACCCCTGGGTTTCTCTCAATTCTGCTGGCCACTTTGAAGGAATTTTTCCTACAGAATTAAAGTAACCTGGTCTCACTGGCTTCTCTAAATTGGAGACGATTTTCTAATTTGCATTGAACAGGAATACACCACAAAAAAAATAATCGAGACGATCCCGTGGTTTCTTGTCCGAGATTGGAAATATATTAATTGTTTTTGGCATGCTTGCTGGTGATGATGGGGCTCCATTTGGTAAGCTTGTTTATAGACTAAATTCAGATTGCAGCGGTTTCAAATGGAAGAGAGTTAAAATTTTAGTTTTTGTTAACGTTAGTTTTTTACATTTAAATAAGTAGCTGCCATTCGCTGCTTACCGCGGCAGAACTAACAAAATAAACGTTCAGAAATATTTGTGTTAGTTTCTGCTTCTTATTTTTCTAGGTCTCTACGATGCATTAATTGATCTCGAGTATGGTCAACGGGAGAGAGAGAGAGTGGAGTAAAGAAAGAAAGAGAGAAAACTTGAGAAAGAGAGAAAGAAGTAAGCGAGATCGCGACCCATTCAACCAGAGAAGATCAGCATTACCATTCCAGCCAACAAAAGATCGTATTTCTTTAGGTTCGTGGTTTTCAAGTAGAGGAATATGTTAAATGATATTTCTCATTTTAATATTGTTATGAATAGAAAATAAGACTGGATCAATTATTTATAAATTTATTTCAAAAAAATTTAAATTAAATTAAAAAGCCACAAAAATAACATAAACAACAACAGATAAAACTTAAAATTCGATAACTCATGCATAGTAAGAGAAGGATACAAGGGACCATAAAAGCCAAATATTTACCTCTTGATTGCACCCCCCCCCCCCCCCAGTTTACTTCTATCGTCTGGGTGTGTGCCATAAAAGGCTATAAAGAAGGGAAACAGATTGATTGACGCATATAATAAAATTTTCGGTTATATAGAACTAATAAGGACTAGTTAACTAAGTTACGCTATTTCCGAGAGTACCGCTATTTTAAAGGAGCTAAGAAGAGTTAAGGAGTTTTTAGAGTTTTGCTTGAGGCATATAATAAAGTTTTCGGTAATATAGAACAAATAAGGACAAGCCTTTAGTCCGCCGTGAAAATGCTTTGCTCGAGTCGCTCGAAGTTTCCGATGAGACTTGTGAGGAGGCCATGGAACTACTCGCCCCGGACGCGTTGCTCCTTCTGTTGCATGTCGTCGGTCTTAAGAAGATCCTTCGGGTTGATCCTTCAAGATTAATAAAACGATAAATTTCATTGATCTACTTGGATCTTGTTGTTGAAACGACGGAGAGAATGATCAAATGGAAGAAGAAATAATTTGAGTTCTTCACTTCAAATGAACAAGTTATCTAATATTCGCTACAGCTTACTCTTTTCAATCAAATATTAAGTCAAAAATAACTGAAATACTTCAATTACTTTTCGTAGTATTCTTGTACTCTTGCTGATTATGGCATGATTAATTGTCGAGTAGTGACACTGGGTGAACGAAGCGGGGCGTGACCGTGATGTTCCGAACATTCGGGAACATCTTGCCGAGAGTCTCCCACGTGGTCGGCATGATCACACATGCCCTCAGGGAAAGCGCCTCAACCGACTCAACAGGCACCTCAACGTAAAGAGTCATTAGCCTAGTTTAAATGAGTAAAAATAGATAATAAATTAAAATATTTCATACTCCTTCACTGCTATGAAACCTATTTAAAAAGTCTAATTTGATTGTCACTGAACAAGTATTAAATAGTTACTATTATGACTACATATTTCAATTTTTTTTACAACTCTGTCTTAAAAAGGAGAAGAAGAAGAAGAAGAAAACATTGCCTACCACGAGGATCTCCAGAAGCTGTCTCGCTCCAATGACGTCGATGCCACTGAAGTCCACTTTCCTGAAGGAGACCTGGCTCACGAGCTGCAGCAGCTTAGACAGCTCGGCCTGCACACCCCCGAGAGAGTGGACGGTGCGCGGGATGTCGGGAAACAGGCTTCGAAGCACGTCGAGAGAGAGTACGGCGATCGAGGAGATGGATCGACGCCGAAGGCTGACCGGCTGTAAGCTTTTCGAAAATCAATAGATATTTTGAATAGAACAAAATTTTATAAAGAAATATAGTTGCTTACAAAATATACATACAGTACTGTCCAACATTATGGGGTCACGAATGCATTGAATATAATTAATTAATTCTCTGGAAGTGTGAAGCTTAGAAGATAATATGTAAGTTTCCTGAAATCAGCATACATACAGCAATTAAAAAAAATCATTCTTTCCTTAAAGAATTTGTGTAAGAACGAAGGCACCTTGAAATTTTGAAAATTATGCAAAAACATGCAAATTCAAATTTTTCAAGGTAACGAATAATGTTTTTGAATTGTTAGTTCTACGAGTCACACATTACCAGAGAATCTTAAGAATATTTCGAATATGTATATTCAATGAATTCTTAAGCCCATACTGTTGTGGTGTTTTATTGAAAAACGAGCTTTCATTGAAAAATGCTGGCCAAATCAGGTGGTTACGGTAGCGATCAAGAGAGAGAAAAAACGGTTAAATCATAATTCGATAACCTCGAAGGCTGCTTTGCAGGTGAGGCTGAGAGAGTTTAGATCAGGAAGAGACAGGAAAGACGTGATCAAGCAGAGAGGCACCGACGGGAGTGCGAAGAGGCCGTCGGAGGGGGGCGCACGAGTCGTGGGCGGCGTGGCCAGCGAGGGCGACTCTGAGTCGTCAAATTAAGTGTGTTGCCACGGACGAAAAAAAGAAGAGAAACATGTTTTGCATTCTGTTGCATTCTGATCTAGATTTCGATGTTTTCGAGGTCCAAATAAGGACATAATAGTGCCCCGAAAAATGAGCTCCGAAGAAAGGGTATACTCCTGACAAAGATATCCGCGGGCTAACCTGAAGAAGCTGCCTGGGAGCCATTGTCGCTGTCCTTCACGACCGCTTCGTCGCTCTGCAAACAACAAATTTATTATTTCGAAATACAAAGACAAAAGAAGTTAATGAGGAAGAGAAAAAAACGACTAAAAAGCAATGACCCACGATCGAAATGGAGATAAGAAGATCGATTCGATACAAAACTATAAAAGATTGTTGTGTCCTAACGGGTGTTTTTCTTTTTCTCAATTAAAATTGCGTGTATAACATGTAGATTGTGACGGACTACATGGAAAATCGTAAAAAATTGATCCATCCTTTACAAAGTGCTGATCTCCCATCCCCGTTATACCATCGTAGTGAACCGAGAAATGACATCGAATTCATCAATAGTGTGCCTCTCTAGTTTAGAATGCGTTTAGTTTCACTGTAGAGATTGAACTTGTATATAAAAAAAAGTTGTGTCTTTTCTGATTTGACAGTGCCCTTGCAGGCTTTTTTAGGAGTTTAAAAATCGTCAAACTTCTGAGTTGTTAGCGACATATTCATTCATTAATGACATGGTAGATTACCGTATCCATGTGTATCCATGACTTCTCTTCTCTCTATTCTGTGAAAATGTTGACAACAATGTACATATATTTAGATATTTATCATATGTATGTACATATGTTTTGAATATGTAAAGAACGAGAAAGGGAGAAAGAGAGAGCGTCGTGAGGAAGAGAGAGGTAGAGTAAGCGACGAAAGAGAGAAAGAGAGAGAGAGAGAGAGAGACAAATAGAGCGAGAAGGAGAGGCGGAGAGAGAAAGAGTAAGAGAGTGACTGAGTGGGAGATGAGAAGAGCGAAATAGAGAGTGAGAGTGCGAAATAGAGAGTGAGAGAGCGAGAGGGCGAGAGAGAGAGAGAGAGAGAGAGAGAGAGAGAGAGAGAGTACACCTACATATGACGCGATTTGCGAGAGTATCAAAAAGGCCGGGGACCCGGCAAAATTAGATTTCGCTTAAAAGCTGTTTATAGGTACTTTTTAACACGGGGAAACGAATGGAATGGGTCCGGGAGTCTAAAAACGCCATTTCGGCGAGCTGTGCGAGATTTAAAATGTGAGTGCCCGGTGAGGCTTGCCGAGATGGCCGCACATTCGCGTTCGCTGTTTCGCGCAAAATAAAGCTATTTTCGTGAAATTTTGGTATTACATAGACAAGATATTGTTTTAAAAAGCTACTCAATTAGAATTTGAAAATATTCACTTTTAGGACCTCAGCGGCCTCTAGACTTTGAGGAAGCGTCGTTAGCTTAAATGGCATTATGTCATGGGTTTTCTATTTTAAGTTGTAGAGCTGAAAATTCTCTATCGAATGAGCTATCGTGTGCCTGATATTCACGAGGTCTAAGATGTTTCTCAGCCATTTAACTGTTCAGTACCAGCGCATCGGCGCGCACTTCGCATATGCGCTGCCCCCGCTGGAAGTCCAACTCAATCGATATTCCGCCGAAAGGCACTTGAGGAAACTTCTTTCGTGCATTAACGTATCTTTTCACTTTTTCCTTTTAATGTCTTGTATAAGATGGTTTGTTTTATGTATCTTTCGTTATGTATATTCTGTTATAATACAGCTTTCCTCGCTTATTTAGCTATAATGAGCTGTTTTGTATCTCGTGGATTCGCTCCATCGGTGTCAGCGTCGTTTCGTTTTCGCCCACGTACTACCTGCGATGGAACGTTCATCAAGTCTGTTATTATACTTGTAAATATGTTATTTTTTCCCCATTTATAACCAGTCAGTCAAATGAGCGCATAAAATTATAACCACGGATGTCCGACGCATGCACAAGAAGCGAGCAAAAACGAAAAACCTCACAGAACTTTATCCCATTCAGTTGTGGTTAAGCTAGCCCCCTCCCACTGTTGCGCTGTCCAGACTCCAGAGGATCATTGGAACTAACGCTAATATAAAAAGGGCGGGGGGCTGTTTAACTATTAGGGAGGAAGCAGGTAAAGCTTGCTTTTGCTGTTTAACTGCTCTCTCGGTCGGAACCTCCCTCGGTCATCGCTGCCTTCATACTCTCTCTATATCGAAAAAGCCGGATAGTGTCGGTTGCGTGACTCGTTATGCATGCTTCCAAACGCCTACGAATTCTTCCTTGAAAATGTCAGGAAACAACTCTGAGTAAAAAGGCGCCCTAAAAAAGGCGGATATTTTGAATGCCGAACCACTTTTACCGAGTGCTGTGCAACACTGACCCAGTCAGTTAGATAATGGGATGACAAGGGAGGGCTAATGTGAAGACCCTTGCTGTCTAAAATTAAAGTTATCTGTTTTATGCCGATCGGTCAGCTTATAATTAAGTTTCATAATTATAAGATTCAGCTATCAATGGCTTATGTGTACTTTCTTTTCTCGACGTAAGAGTAATGCAGAATTTCCACGCTTCTCGATGATGCTGATTGCGAGCTCTATGGGTGCAGGAACAAAGCAGACTTGCTTTTCATTCGCGGTGTTGCAGAGTATTACGATTGGGACGATTTGGTGACTAAATGCAATCAAAGTTTTTTTTAAACACTTTCTAACAGAAGTCTTTTCAAGCAAACCTGAACCAAATCTAGTTTTTAACATTTCAGCCCGATGATGTACTCGAGTCTTGTGTCTGTGAGACCCATTTGTATGAGTTGGGCGAAGGATGGGAAGATCAGAATTACAAGCATGTACTGACTAAGGTGCAGCTAATAACAGATTATTATTATAAAACGAAAACGAATACAGAAGCGACACTATTGCTGTTCTGTACCGGATGGTCACCGCACGAAGAAAACTGTTTAATCAAGAGTTAAATCTAAATATTTCAGATCGCCACAGAGCAGTGCTGGGCCGCGGAGAAGAGGGCGGATGCGGCCATGATTGTGAAGCAGATGTGCGCAGTTGCGGAAAACGGGCGCCCCAGATTTCGTCCAAGACAAATACCAACAACGCAGCAGGCTCACGGAGTGGTATTGCGACAACTGAAGCTCTTGCAAGCATTTCCCGATATGAAGGGAAATCGAGGAGTGAAGGATTCGGGAGTGCCGGAAGTGGACGAGGAGGAGGAGGATGAAGAACCATTCACCCCAGACCCTGAGGAGCTTGTGAGCAAAATTGAGAGCATGAAGGGCGAACTTTTCGCAACAGATGAGGTATCCCTTGAGCCCGCTAAGAAGATTAAGAAGTAATTTGAATAATCAACAAGGTTTTACCGTTCTGAATTTTTTAATGTATTTAATTTCTAATTATTGGTTGTTGCTATCGGTTTCATTAAAGTTATATTTTCGCTTAATTTTTGCATATTATTAAATAAAAGTGAATAAAGAACGGAGATGCACGAAAGAAGTTTCCTCAAGTGCCTTTCGGCGGAATATCGATTGAGTTGGACTTCCAGCGGGGGCAGCGCATATGCGAAGTGCGCGCCGATGCGCTGGTACTGAACAGTTAAATGGCTGAGAAACATCTTAGACCTCGTGAATATCAGGCACACGATAGCTCATTCGATAGAGAATTTTCAGCTCTACAACTTAAAATAGAAAACCCATGACATAATGCCATTTAAGCTAACAACGCTTCCTCAAAGTCTAGAGGCCGCTGAGGTCCTAAAAGTGAATATTTTCAAATTCTAATTGAGTAGCTTTTTAAAACAATATCTTGTCTATTTAATACCAAAATTTCACGAAAATAGCTTTATTTTGCGCGAAACAGCGAACGCGAATGTGCGGCCATCTCGGCAAGCCTCACCGGGCACTCACATTTAAAATCTCGCACAGCTCGCCGAAATGGCGTTTTTAGACTCCCGGACCCAATCCATTCGTTTCCCCGTGTTAAAAAGTACCTATAAACAGCTTTTAAGCGAAATCTAATTTTGCCGGGTCCCCGGCTCTTAAGCGTCCTTACGATTCTCTCGCAAATCGCGTCATATATACATACCTTGTAGATGCGCACATAATATTATGGTAGTTGACGGCTCGCCTCCCGCGAGCACGAACTCGTAATCTTGAGAAATGTTTGTGTTCAATTATTTGTATATATACTAATACATTAAAAAATATGTATTATAGTTACCTATGTGCATACTTTTGGTCAAACAATTCCTTTTATCAAGCAATATTTAGCTGACAATAAAAGAACTCGACTAAAGCGATGATATAGACGCATGTAGGATAATTTAACTTTTCTTGATTGTTCTGCCCAAAATTGTTGGCCACCTCAATTTTAGCTCTCTCTTTTTTTATCCACATTCTTTGAGCCGTCTCTAAATATGTTTTTTTTTCAAGCCAATAGCCTTCAATCAGATACCAGACAAAGCAAGCCAGACAACTACACTATGTATATGTTAAAAAAAATACTTGAAAAAATTCTAGCGAGCACTGGGTTCTCTAAAATCGGAGACAATTTTCTATTTTGAAATGTCAAGGTGAGGCCTATACGAAGCGCAATCGGGAGAACCGTGTGGTTTCTTGTCCAAGATTAGAAATGTATAAAATGTTGTTTTCTCATTCCAGGGTGATATGAGATTTCAAAATATATATAAAATGTTTTCATGCATTTCAACAATACTAATTGCAAGTTGCAAGACATTTATTGATGGAACTATAGAATTGCGCATCGCCATTACCGTTTCCATTACTTTTCTTTTCCATTCTATGTATGTATGTTTCGCTTCTCTAGCTGCTATCGCGCTCTCTCTCTCTATCTTTCCATCGCTCTTCAGGAAATATCGTGCCATTCAAGGCACATCTTCTTGCAATTGCCTTCAATTACTTCGGAGATACAGCAAGACCGACAAAAATTTATGTAAATAAATAATGGAAAAATTATGGCTATCACTGGGTTTTCTTTTTAATTTGGAGACTGTTTTCTAATTTCTGAATGTCAATTTACTTCAACCAAAGGGCCAAAACCTTTCAAACTTCATCAGTTGTAAAAAGGAAAAGTCCATTCGATGTCATTTTTTTTATGCTCTTCAAATCTATGTATGATTTGTATATAAGAAATTGTGTAAAGGTCGAAAATTGAGTTTTTGTGCGTTTGCCCAATTTTTCGTCCTAAAATTTATATTGTGTGGACCATTAGTGGGTATTGTACGCCGGTTTTCCACATAATAATTATACTACTAGAATGAGCAACTAAAACTGAGTCTGACATCGCTTTATAAGCGAAATCTGAAGATACTCTTCGGTAATATAAAGGACGAGACACAGGAAGAGGAGAAAGAGTCGATGGCTGAAGAATGGTGGAGCTAGGCGGTGATTTCGGTCGGAGGAGAGCGGAGGAGTCAAGTGGTCTAAATGAAGAAATAAGAATAAAAGACAGTAAGGTAAAAGACGGTTAGGAATATATTAAAGGGAAACAACTGTTTGTAAAAAAAATGAAAGAGAAGGATACAAGGGACCATAAAAGCCAAATATTTACCTCTTGATTGCACCCCCCCCCCCAGTTTACTTCTATCGTCTGGGTGTGTGCCATAAAAGGCTATAAAGAAGGGAAACAGATTGATTGACGCATATAATAAAATTTTCGGTTATATAGAACTAATAAGGACTAGTTAACTAAGTTACGCTATTTCCGAGAGTACCGCTATTTTAAAGGAGCTAAGAAGAGTTAAGGAGTTTTTAGAGTTTTGCTTGAGGCATATAATAAAGTTTTCGGTAATATAGAACAAATAAGGACAAGCCTTTAGTCCGCCGTGAAAATGCTTTGCTCGAGTCGCTCGAAGTTTCCGATGAGACTTGTGAGGAGGCCATGGAACTACTCGCCCCGGACGCGTTGCTCCTTCTGTTGCATGTCGTCGGTCTTAAGAAGATCCTTCGGGTTGATCCTTCAAGATTAATAAAACGATAAATTTCATTGATCTACTTGGATCTTGTTGTTGAAACGACGGAGAGAATGATCAAATGGAAGAAGAAATAATTTGAGTTCTTCACTTCAAATGAACAAGTTATCTAATATTCGCTACAGCTTACTCTTTTCAATCAAATATTAAGTCAAAAATAACTGAAATACTTCAATTACTTTTCGTAGTATTCTTGTACTCTTGCTGATTATGGCATGATTAATTGTCGAGTAGTGACACTGGGTGAACGAAGCGGGGCGTGACCGTGATGTTCCGAACATTCGGGAACATCTTGCCGAGAGTCTCCCACGTGGTCGGCATGATCACACATGCCCTCAGGGAAAGCGCCTCAACCGACTCAACAGGCACCTCAACGTAAAGAGTCATTAGCCTAGTTTAAATGAGTAAAAATAGATAATAAATTAAAATATTTCATACTCCTTCACTGCTATGAAACCTATTTAAAAAGTCTAATTTGATTGTCACTGAACAAGTATTAAATAGTTACTATTATGACTACATATTTCAATTTTTTTTACAACTCTGTCTTAAAAAGGAGAAGAAGAAGAAGAAGAAAACATTGCCTACCACGAGGATCTCCAGAAGCTGTCTCGCTCCAATGACGTCGATGCCACTGAAGTCCACTTTCCTGAAGGAGACCTGGCTCACGAGCTGCAGCAGCTTAGACAGCTCGGCCTGCACACCCCCGAGAGAGTGGACGGTGCGCGGGATGTCGGGAAACAGGCTTCGAAGCACGTCGAGAGAGAGTACGGCGATCGAGGAGATGGATCGACGCCGAAGGCTGACCGGCTGTAAGCTTTTCGAAAATCAATAGATATTTTGAATAGAACAAAATTTTATAAAGAAATATAGTTGCTTACAAAATATACATACAGTACTGTCCAACATTATGGGGTCACGAATGCATTGAATATAATTAATTAATTCTCTGGAAGTGTGAAGCTTAGAAGATAATATGTAAGTTTCCTGAAATCAGCATACATACAGCAATTAAAAAAAATCATTCTTTCCTTAAAGAATTTGTGTAAGAACGAAGGCACCTTGAAATTTTGAAAATTATGCAAAAACATGCAAATTCAAATTTTTCAAGGTAACGAATAATGTTTTTGAATTGTTAGTTCTACGAGTCACACATTACCAGAGAATCTTAAGAATATTTCGAATATGTATATTCAATGAATTCTTAAGCCCATACTGTTGTGGTGTTTTATTGAAAAACGAGCTTTCATTGAAAAATGCTGGCCAAATCAGGTGGTTACGGTAGCGATCAAGAGAGAGAAAAAACGGTTAAATCATAATTCGATAACCTCGAAGGCTGCTTTGCAGGTGAGGCTGAGAGAGTTTAGATCAGGAAGAGACAGGAAAGACGTGATCAAGCAGAGAGGCACCGACGGGAGTGCGAAGAGGCCGTCGGAGGGGGGCGCACGAGTCGTGGGCGGCGTGGCCAGCGAGGGCGACTCTGAGTCGTCAAATTAAGTGTGTTGCCACGGACGAAAAAAAGAAGAGAAACATGTTTTGCATTCTGTTGCATTCTGATCTAGATTTCGATGTTTTCGAGGTCCAAATAAGGACATAATAGTGCCCCGAAAAATGAGCTCCGAAGAAAGGGTATACTCCTGACAAAGATATCCGCGGGCTAACCTGAAGAAGCTGCCTGGGAGCCATTGTCGCTGTCCTTCACGACCGCTTCGTCGCTCTGCAAACAACAAATTTATTATTTCGAAATACAAAGACAAAAGAAGTTAATGAGGAAGAGAAAAAAACGACTAAAAAGCAATGACCCACGATCGAAATGGAGATAAGAAGATCGATTCGATACAAAACTATAAAAGATTGTTGTGTCCTAACGTGTGTTTTTCTTTTTCTCAATTATAATTGCGTGTATAACATGTAGATTGTGACGGACTACATGGAAAATCGTAAAAAATTGATCCATCCTTTACAAAGTGCTGATCTCCCATCCCCGTTATACCATCGTAGTGAACCGAGAAATGACATCGAATTCATCAATAGTGTGCCTCTCTAGTTTAGAATGCGTTTAGTTTCACTGTAGAGATTGAACTTGTATATAAAAAAAAGTTGTGTCTTTTCTGATTTGACAGTGCCCTTGCAGGCTTTTTTAGGAGTTTAAAAATCGTCAAACTTCTGAGTTGTTAGCGACATATTCATTCATTAATGACATGGTAGATTACCGTATCCATGTGTATCCATGACTTCTCTTCTCTCTATTCTGTGAAAATGTTGACAACAATGTACATATATTTAGATATTTATCATATGTATGTACATATGTTTTGAATATGTAAATGACGTAAAACCAATTGTTTATCAGAAGACTGCCAAAATGGGAGAAAAAAAATCTTTAATTAGTAAAGTCTATAATTTTGACGACATACATAGATATTTTGCTGGCGTAAAACCAAGTATTAATCAGAAGACTGCACAAATAAGAAGGGGTCTATTGTTTTTTTTTTATTGGCAAAGTATTTGGCCTGTTGCTACGGATTTGTACATAGAAAATATCAATGCGCACTTTATAAGGGACTCAAACAGAACTAGTACTACTAGCTAATCAGTTCACACCCGAAGACCATCAGTGTCATTGCATATACATAATGCAGCTGCCTCAGTCAAAAGTACCGGGTCAGCTGCTACGAGAGACAAAGAGAGCGAGATAGAGTGCGAGAGAGAGAGAGCGAGAAAGAATGGTGAAGAGAGAGAAAGAGTGTAACTGAGCGGGAGATTAGAAGAACGAGAAAGGGAGAAAGAGAGAGCGTCGTGAGGAAGAGAGAGGTAGAGTAAGCGACGAAAGAGAGAAAGAGAGAGAGAGAGAGAGAGACAAATAGAGCGAGAAGGAGAGGCGGAGAGAGAAAGAGTAAGAGAGTGACTGAGTGGGAGATGAGAAGAGCGAAATAGAGAGTGAGAGTGCGAAATAGAGAGTGAGAGAGCGAGAGGGCGAGAGAGAGAGAGAGAGAGAGAGAGAGAGAGAGTACACCTACATATATACATACCTTGTAGATGCGCACATAATATTATGGTAGTTGACGGCTCGCCTCCCGCGAGCACGAACTCGTAATCTTGAGAAATGTTTGTGTTCAATTATTTGTATATATACTAATACATTAAAAAATATGTATTATAGTTACCTATGTGCATACTTTTGGTCAAACAATTCCTTTTATCAAGCAATATTTAGCTGACAATAAAAGAACTCGACTAAAGCGATGATATAGACGCATGTAGGATAATTTAACTTTTCTTGATTGTTCTGCCCAAAATTGTTGGCCACCTCAATTTTAGCTCTCTCTTTTTTTATCCACATTCTTTGAGCCGTCTCTAAATATGTTTTTTTTTCAAGCCAATAGCCTTCAATCAGATACCAGACAAAGCAAGCCAGACAACTACACTATGTATATGTTAAAAAAAATACTTGAAAAAATTCTAGCGAGCACTGGGTTCTCTAAAATCGGAGACAATTTTCTATTTTGAAATGTCAAGGTGAGGCCTATACGAAGCGCAATCGGGAGAACCGTGTGGTTTCTTGTCCAAGATTAGAAATGTATAAAATGTTGTTTTCTCATTCCAGGGTGATATGAGATTTCAAAATATATATAAAATGTTTTCATGCATTTCAACAATACTAATTGCAAGTTGCAAGACATTTATTGATGGAACTATAGAATTGCGCATCGCCATTACCGTTTCCATTACTTTTCTTTTCCATTCTATGTATGTATGTTTCGCTTCTCTAGCTGCTATCGCGCTCTCTCTCTCTATCTTTCCATCGCTCTTCAGGAAATATCGTGCCATTCAAGGCACATCTTCTTGCAATTGCCTTCAATTACTTCGGAGATACAGCAAGACCGACAAAAATTTATGTAAATAAATAATGGAAAAATTATGGCTATCACTGGGTTTTCTTTTTAATTTGGAGACTGTTTTCTAATTTCTGAATGTCAATTTACTTCAACCAAAGGGCCAAAACCTTTCAAACTTCATCAGTTGTAAAAAGGAAAAGTCCATTCGATGTCATTTTTTTTATGCTCTTCAAATCTATGTATGATTTGTATATAAGAAATTGTGTAAAGGTCGAAAATTGAGTTTTTGTGCGTTTGCCCAATTTTTCGTCCTAAAATTTATATTGTGTGGACCATTAGTGGGTATTGTACGCCGGTTTTCCACATAATAATTATACTACTAGAATGAGCAACTAAAACTGAGTCTGACATCGCTTTATAAGCGAAATCTGAAGATACTCTTCGGTAATATAAAGGACGAGACACAGGAAGAGGAGAAAGAGTCGATGGCTGAAGAATGGTGGAGCTAGGCGGTGATTTCGGTCGGAGGAGAGCGGAGGAGTCAAGTGGTCTAAATGAAGAAATAAGAATAAAAGACAGTAAGGTAAAAGACGGTTAGGAATATATTAAAGGGAAACAACTGTTTGTAAAAAAAATGAAAGAGAAGGATACAAGGGACCATAAAAGCCAAATATTTACCTCTTGATTGCACCCCCCCCCAGTTTACTTCTATCGTCTGGGTGTGTGCCATAAAAGGCTATAAAGAAGGGAAACAGATTGATTGACGCATATAATAAAATTTTCGGTTATATAGAACTAATAAGGACTAGTTAACTAAGTTACGCTATTTCCGAGAGTACCGCTATTTTAAAGGAGCTAAGAAGAGTTAAGGAGTTTTTAGAGTTTTGCTTGAGGCATATAATAAAGTTTTCGGTAATATAGAACAAATAAGGACAAGCCTTTAGTCCGCCGTGAAAATGCTTTGCTCGAGTCGCTCGAAGTTTCCGATGAGACTTGTGAGGAGGCCATGGAACTACTCGCCCCGGACGCGTTGCTCCTTCTGTTGCATGTCGTCGGTCTTAAGAAGATCCTTCGGGTTGATCCTTCAAGATTAATAAAACGATAAATTTCATTGATCTACTTGGATCTTGTTGTTGAAACGACGGAGAGAATGATCAAATGGAAGAAGAAATAATTTGAGTTCTTCACTTCAAATGAACAAGTTATCTAATATTCGCTACAGCTTACTCTTTTCAATCAAATATTAAGTCAAAAATAACTGAAATACTTCAATTACTTTTCGTAGTATTCTTGTACTCTTGCTGATTATGGCATGATTAATTGTCGAGTAGTGACACTGGGTGAACGAAGCGGGGCGTGACCGTGATGTTCCGAACATTCGGGAACATCTTGCCGAGAGTCTCCCACGTGGTCGGCATGATCACACATGCCCTCAGGGAAAGCGCCTCAACCGACTCAACAGGCACCTCAACGTAAAGAGTCATTAGCCTAGTTTAAATGAGTAAAAATAGATAATAAATTAAAATATTTCATACTCCTTCACTGCTATGAAACCTATTTAAAAAGTCTAATTTGATTGTCACTGAACAAGTATTAAATAGTTACTATTATGACTACATATTTCAATTTTTTTTACAACTCTGTCTTAAAAAGGAGAAGAAGAAGAAGAAGAAAACATTGCCTACCACGAGGATCTCCAGAAGCTGTCTCGCTCCAATGACGTCGATGCCACTGAAGTCCACTTTCCTGAAGGAGACCTGGCTCACGAGCTGCAGCAGCTTAGACAGCTCGGCCTGCACACCCCCGAGAGAGTGGACGGTGCGCGGGATGTCGGGAAACAGGCTTCGAAGCACGTCGAGAGAGAGTACGGCGATCGAGGAGATGGATCGACGCCGAAGGCTGACCGGCTGTAAGCTTTTCGAAAATCAATAGATATTTTGAATAGAACAAAATTTTATAAAGAAATATAGTTGCTTACAAAATATACATACAGTACTGTCCAACATTATGGGGTCACGAATGCATTGAATATAATTAATTAATTCTCTGGAAGTGTGAAGCTTAGAAGATAATATGTAAGTTTCCTGAAATCAGCATACATACAGCAATTAAAAAAAATCATTCTTTCCTTAAAGAATTTGTGTAAGAACGAAGGCACCTTGAAATTTTGAAAATTATGCAAAAACATGCAAATTCAAATTTTTCAAGGTAACGAATAATGTTTTTGAATTGTTAGTTCTACGAGTCACACATTACCAGAGAATCTTAAGAATATTTCGAATATGTATATTCAATGAATTCTTAAGCCCATACTGTTGTGGTGTTTTATTGAAAAACGAGCTTTCATTGAAAAATGCTGGCCAAATCAGGTGGTTACGGTAGCGATCAAGAGAGAGAAAAAACGGTTAAATCATAATTCGATAACCTCGAAGGCTGCTTTGCAGGTGAGGCTGAGAGAGTTTAGATCAGGAAGAGACAGGAAAGACGTGATCAAGCAGAGAGGCACCGACGGGAGTGCGAAGAGGCCGTCGGAGGGGGGCGCACGAGTCGTGGGCGGCGTGGCCAGCGAGGGCGACTCTGAGTCGTCAAATTAAGTGTGTTGCCACGGACGAAAAAAAGAAGAGAAACATGTTTTGCATTCTGTTGCATTCTGATCTAGATTTCGATGTTTTCGAGGTCCAAATAAGGAAAAAATTGATCCATCCTTTACAAAGTGCTGATCTCCCATCCCCGTTATACCATCGTAGTGAACCGAGAAATGACATCGAATTCATCAATAGTGTGCCTCTCTAGTTTAGAATGCGTTTAGTTTCACTGTAGAGATTGAACTTGTATATAAAAAAAAGTTGTGTCTTTTCTGATTTGACAGTGCCCTTGCAGGCTTTTTTAGGAGTTTAAAAATCGTCAAACTTCTGAGTTGTTAGCGACATATTCATTCATTAATGACATGGTAGATTACCGTATCCATGTGTATCCATGACTTCTCTTCTCTCTATTCTGTGAAAATGTTGACAACAATGTACATATATTTAGATATTTATCATATGTATGTACATATGTTTTGAATATGTAAATGACGTAAAACCAATTGTTTATCAGAAGACTGCCAAAATGGGAGAAAAAAAAATCTTTAATTAGTAAAGTCTATAATTTTGACGACATACATAGATATTTTGCTGGCGTAAAACCAAGTATTAATCAGAAGACTGCACAAATAAGAAGGGGTCTATTGTTTTCTTTTTTATTGGCAAAGTATTTGGCCTGTTGCTACGGATTTGTACAAAATATCAATGCGCACTTTATAAGGGACTCAAACAGAACTAGTACTACTAGCTAATCAGTTCACACCCGAAGACCATCAGTGTCATTGCATATACATAATGCAGCTGCCTCAGTCAAAAGTACCGGGTCAGCTGCTACGAGAGACAAAGAGAGCGAGATAGAGTGCGAGAGAGAGAGAGCGAGAAAGAATGGTGAAGAGAGAGAAAGAGTGTAACTGAGCGGGAGATTAGAAGAACGAGAAAGGGAGAAAGAGAGAGCGTCGTGAGGAAGAGAGAGGTAGAGTAAGCGACGAAAGAGAGAAAGAGAGAGAGAGAGAGAGAGAGACAAATAGAGCGAGAAGGAGAGGCGGAGAGAGAAAGAGTAAGAGAGTGACTGAGTGGGAGATGAGAAGAGCGAAATAGAGAGTGAGAGTGCGAAATAGAGAGTGAGAGAGCGAGAGGGCGAGAGCCCTAAACCTATAACTCACACCTCTGGTCGCTTCACTACTTACGCATTCTATTGGAGATTGTACATCGAAGCCATTCAGCTTCGTTGTGAAGTATGCCATCTCGACCAGTACTGTGAATCCATGCTCTACTACTGCTCTGCTATTGTCGAGAACCTCGATAAGCCGTTTTCTCCACTTGGCACATTCATCCAGGTTCAAGATGCATATTACAAGGGGCACTGTTACACTTTTAATTTGTTCAATTGTCTATCCATATCTTCAACGGATGTGACCAACACCATTAAGATCAAAGTTATGGGCATGACCAAGAAGCGAAAAGAGGGAAAGTAGAGAAAGGTGAGAGATGCAGTAGCCACGGTTGTCTACCGCTCGGGTGAAGCGGAAGCCGGAGTGGGGGTTGAATCAGGTCCCCATAGCTTGAAAGGTGTGCACTGACAAGGGTATGGCCTCCAGCTCTCGTCTAGTAGATATCGAAAATTATAATACAAAATTCCAAACGGACTATATTTCTTGATTATATTTCTGAAAGAGGTCAAAAATCCGGTCATCAATGAGTTACGATTTCGCCAGTAATTCTTAATCAATGGCCGTGTAGAAGGAAGTGACGACTCGCATCAAAGACGCGACCATCCACCGCTTCGAGCAGATGGCCAAACTGCCGTATTGTTTAAAAGAAGACGTCTACGCGGATCTCCGACTTATTCGCCCTCAATTAAACGCCAGCTCGCCAGATTATAAGAAGGTTAGCGGTGCATAAACAATTAAATAATTTAATAGCGGTAATTGGTTTTAAATGTACATGTTTTATTAAGACACTAAAGATAAAATTCAACTAAATGATTCATGAACAGGTCACCACCGCCATCGTCACCGGAATCACCGACTGCATCGAGGCGAAGTCGCCACATGAGAAACATCTTCTTACCCTGGCGGCGCTCATTAGCAGAGCCGCAACGTTCTGCGCCTTCCCAAACCGTCTCCTGGTCGCACTTCTCTCGGACGAGAAGATCACTAGCTTCATATCCGAGGCGCTCTTCGTCGAGCGGTCATGCGTAGCAGCGTGCGTTCACTGCTTAAATAGTCTTAGAAATGTTCTGACCATTCTGTAAGTAATTAGTGTTTGTGGCACCAACGCAGAATTGAGCACCCTTTGCAAGACATAAAATAAACAATTAAATAGCTCGTTACTTTCAGAACTAATTTGCCCTGTTCACGTAGATTCACCTTCCGAAGTCTCTGGACAGCCTGCTTCTCTTACCGGAGCATGGAGTGGTTGATCGCATCGAATTCGTACAAGACGCTCCTCAACTGCCTCATCGAGTACATGCAGCGACTTAACAAGCATGGAAGGCGGGTTCGTGTGTTTCTTACCGTCGTAAACATTCTTGATCCATATTTATGGTATGTTCAGTGCGATGGCTTGGTGGAAGTCTGCCGCGGGCGGTCCTGCATGACCATCTACAACGATATCCCCAGAACCCCCCTGCATTTCCCAGAATTCCTTCCCTTCTGCGACGTCAGTCGCCTTCTCCTCTCTCACTTCTTATACTGATAGAGAGAAAACACACATATGTAAATACATACATATCGTGTAAAACGAGAGGCAAATTATTGCAATGCCCACATCCAAATAGCCTCTTCCTTAATCTCTTTTCCTTGAGCACGGCTGCCTGACTGAACTCGTCCGCGTCGCAGTTGCCGTTGGCTGGTGCAGCTCTTCGAAAGCCGAACATGTCTTCATGCGCCTTCTGGAGGAGGGCCGGCGGCGAAGAAAACTCGAATTGTCGCTCGACAACGGTTCATGCGTCTCTCCTCTATGTCTCTTCACAACTAGAGAAGCAGACAACAGAGAACGAAGGCGATTGATACGGAGACATAGTTGAGAGAAAGTGTAAGAGATAGAAAATGAAGAGAGAAAGGAAGAAGGAATGAGAATTGTACTAGTCTTAGAGAACTCCCTCTTATAAAGAAAGTTACATCAATTCTTCAGGGGTGCTTATGGCGCTGCTGGAGCTTCTGCCTGGTTCCTCTCTCCCGTTTCGGCGCTCGCTGCTCGACAGAATCTTCACGCAGTATCCTGGATGGGCTGCCAAAGCCGCGAGCATGGCCGACCCGTCGTCCAAAGTCCACCAGCTGGCAATTCGCTATGCGTACGGCTCCCTCACCCCTTTCTCTTCATCTGCATACTCTACTAAGGAATTCTAGCCAATTAAAACTTCATCATCAAATCAAGATCAGGATTGGAAAAAATACTAACTTAAAAAAAATTGTATAAAGTTGTGATCACAAAACATATTATAAGAGCTAAATCGCTGAAGAAACCGGAGGTCTACGATCACCGAACGGATTCGGGAGAGTCGCGCTTCCGAAAGGTCTCTTCGTCTGAAATATTCCCTTGCCGTACCCCCGTTAGGACACAACAATCTTTTATAGTTTTGTATCGAATCGATCTTCTTATCTCCATTTCGATCGTGGGTCATTGCTTTTTAGTCGTTTTTTCTCTTAATCATTAACTTCTTTTGTCTTTGTATTTCGAAATAATAAATTTGTTGTTTGCAGAGCGACGAAGCGGTCGTGAAGGACAGCGACAATGGCTCCCAGGCAGCTTCTTCAGGTTAGCCCGCGGATATCTTTGTCAGGAGTATACCCTTTCTTCGGAGCTCATTTTTCGGGGCTCTATTATGTCCTTATTTGGACCTCGAAAACATCGAAATCTAGATCAGAATGCAACAGAATGCAAAACATGTTTCTCTTCTTTTTGGCGTCCGTGGCAACACACTTAATTTGACGACTCAGAGTCGCCCTCGCTGGCCACGCCGTCCACGACTCGTGCGCCCCCCTCCGACGGCCTCTTCGCACTCCCGTCGGTGCCTCTCTGCTTGATCACGTCTTTCCTGTCTCTTCCTGATCTAAACTCTCTCAGCCTCACCTGCAAAGCAGCCTTCGAGGTTATCGAATTATGATTTAACCGTTTTTTCTCTCTCTTGATCGCTACCGTAACCACCTGATTTGGCCAGCATTTTTCAATGAAAGCTCGTTTTTCAATAAAACACCACAACAGTATGGGCTTAAGAATTCATTGAATATACATATTCGAAATATTCTTAAGATTCTCTGGTAATGTGTGACTCGTAGAACTAACAATTCAAAAACATTATTCGTTACCTTGAAAAATTTGAATTTGCATGTTTTGCATAATTTTCAAAATTTCAAGGTGCCTTCGTTCTTACACAAATTCTTTAAGGAAAGAATGATTTTTTTTAATTGCTGTATGTATGCTGATTTCAGGAAACTTACATATTATCTTCTAAGCTTCACACTTTTAGAGAATTAATTAATTATATTCAATGCATTCGTGACCACATAATGTTGGACAGTACTGTATGTATATTTTGTAAGCAACAATATTTCTTTATAAAATTTTGTTCTATTCAAAATATCTATTGATTTTCGAAAAGCTTACAGCCGGTCAGCCTTCGGCGTCGATCCATCTTTTATTTTTGACTTAATATTTGATTGAAAAGAGTAAGCTGTAGCGAATATTAGATAACTTGTTCATTTGAAGTGAAGAACTCAAATTATTTCTTCTTCCATTTGATCATTCTCTCCGTCGTTTCAACAACAAGATCCAAGTAGATCAATGAAATTTATCGTTTTATTAATTTTGAAGGATCAACCCGAAGGATCTTCTTAAGACCGACGACATGCAACAGAAGGAGCAACGCGTCCGGGGCGAGTAGTTCCATGGCCTCCTCACAAGTCTCATCGGAAACTTCGAGCGACTCGAGCAAAGCATTTTCACGGCGGACTAAAGGCTTGTCCTTATTTGTTCTATATTACCGAAAACTTTATTATATGCCTCAAGCAAAACTCTAAAAACTCCTTAACTCTTCTTAGCTCCTTTAAAATAGCGGTACTCTCGGAAATAGCGTAACTTAGTTAACTAGTCCTTATTAGTTCTATATAACCGAAAATTTTATTATATGCGTCAATCAATCTGTTTCCCTTCTTTATAGCCTTTTATGGCACACACCCAGACGATAGAAGTAAACTGGGGGGGGGGGGGGGGTGCAATCAAGAGGTAAATATTTGGCTTTTATGGTCCCTTGTATCCTTCTCTTTCATTTTTTTTACAAACAGTTGTTTACTTTTAATATTCCTAACCGTCTTTTACCTTACTGTCTTTTATTCTTTTTTCTTCATTTAGACCACTTGACTCCTCCGCTCTCCTCCGACCGAAATCACCGCCTAGCTCCACCATTCTTCAGCCATCGACTCTTTCTCCTCTTCCTGTGTCTCGTCCTTTATATTACCGAAGAGTATCTTCAGATTTCGCTTATAAAGCGATGCCAGACTCAGTTTTAGTTGCTCATTCTAGTAGTATAATTATTATGTGGAAAACCGGCGTACAATACCCACTAATGGTCCACACAATATAAATTTTAGGACGAAAAATTGGGCAAACGCACAAAAACTCAATTTTCGACCTTTACACAATTTCTTATATACAAATCATACATAGATTTGAAGAGCATAAAAAAAATGACATCAAATGGACTTTTCCTTTTTACAACTGATGAAGTTTGAAAGGTTTTGGCCCTTTGGTTGAAGTAAATTGACATTCAGAAATTAGAAAACAGTCTCCAAATTAAAAAGAAAACCCAGTGATAGCTATAATTTTTCCATTATTTATTTTCATAAATTTTTGTCGGTCTTGCTGTATCTCCGAAGTAATTGAAGGCAATTGCAAGAAGATGTGCCTTGAATGGCACGATATTTCCTGAAGAGCGATGGAAAGATAGAGAGAGAGAGCGCGATAGCAGCTAGAGAAGCGAAACATTCATACATAGAATGGAAAAGAAAAGTAATGGAAACGGTAATGGCGATGCGCAATTCTATAGTTCCATCAATAAATGTCTTGCAACTTGCAATTAGTATTGTTGAAATGCATGAAAACATTTTATATATATTTTGAAATCTCATATCACCCTGGAATGAGAAAACAACATTTTATACATTTCTAATCTTGGACAAGAAACCACACGGTTCTCCCGATCGCGCTTCGTATAGGCCTCACCTTGACATTTCAAAATAGAAAATTGTCTCCGATTTTAGAGAACCCAGTGCTCGCTAGAATTTTTTCAAGTATTTTTTTTAACATATACATAGTGTAGTTGTCTGGCTTGCTTTGTCTGGTATCTGATTGAAGGCTATTGGCTTGAAAAAAAAACATATTTAGAGACGGCTCAAAGAATGTGGATAAAAAAAGAGAGAGCTAAAATTGAGGTGGCCAACAATTTTGGGCAGAACAATCAAGAAAAGTTAAATTATCCTACATGCGTCTATATCATCGCTTTAGTCGAGTTCTTTTATTGTCAGCTAAATATTGCTTGATAAAAGGAATTGTTTGACCAAAAGTATGCACATAGGTAACTATAATACATATTTTTAATGTATTAGTATATATACAAATAATTGAACACAAACATTTCTCAAGATTACGAGTTCGTGCTCGCGGGAGGCGAGCCGTCAACTACCATAATATTATGTGCGCATCTACAAGGTATGTATATATGTAGGTGTACTCTCTCTCTCTCTCTCTCTCTCTCTCTCTCTCGCCCTCTCGCTCTCTCACTCTCTATTTCGCACTCTCACTCTCTATTTCGCTCTTCTCATCTCCCACTCAGTCACTCTCTTACTCTTTCTCTCTCCGCCTCTCCTTCTCGCTCTATTTGTCTCTCTCTCTCTCTCTCTCTTTCTCTCTTTCGTCGCTTACTCTACCTCTCTCTTCCTCACGACGCTCTCTCTTTCTCCCTTTCTCGTTCTTCTAATCTCCCGCTCAGTTACACTCTTTCTCTCTCTTCACCATTCTTTCTCGCTCTCTCTCTCTCGCACTCTATCTCGCTCTCTTTGTCTCTCGTAGCAGCTGACCCGGTACTTTTGACTGAGGCAGCTGCATTATGTATATGCAATGACACTGATGGTCTTCGGGTGTGAACTGATTAGCTAGTAGTACTAGTTCTGTTTGAGTCCCTTATAAAGTGCGCATTGATATTTTCTATGTACAAATCCGTAGCACCAGGCCAAATACTTTGCCAATAAAAAAAAAACAATAGACCCCTTCTTATTTGTGCAGTCTTCTGATTAATACTTGGTTTTACGCCAGCAAAATATCTATGTATGTCGTCAAAATTATAGACTTTACTAATTAAAGATTTTTTTTCTCCCATTTTGGCAGTCTTCTGATAAACAATTGGTTTTACGTCATTTACATATTCAAAACATATGTACATACATATGATAAATATCTAAATATATGTACATTGTTGTCAACATTTTCACAGAATAGAGAGAAGAGAAGTCATGGATACACATGGATACGGTAATCTACCATGTCATTAATGAATGAATATGTCGCTAACAACTCAGAAGTTTGACGATTTTTAAACTCCTAAAAAAGCCTGCAAGGGCACTGTCAAATCAGAAAAGACACAACTTTTTTTTATATACAAGTTCAATCTCTACAGTGAAACTAAACGCATTCTAAACTAGAGAGGCACACTATTGATGAATTCGATGTCATTTCTCGGTTCACTACGATGGTATAACGGGGATGGGAGATCAGCACTTTGTAAAGGATGGATCAATTTTTTACGATTTTCCATGTAGTCCGTCACAATCTACATGTTATACACGCAATTTTAATTGAGAAAAAGAAAAAAAACTAATCGTCAGCAACGAAACTAATATTGATGAGGCACTCAATATGAGACTAAAACTCAAACTGAACTATCCGCTGCGAGCGAATAGTTCTGAACTATCTGAGCGGAGTGATAATTCAGAACTTTTAGCATTCTTCTATCATCTGCAGAAGGCGGTGAAGCCAGTGGGAAGCGGGCCGCTCGCGTCACTCCACACGAGCATCATGCAGGTGATGGTGCCTGTGTGCGCCACGTCGTTGATGAACAGCGTCCGAGGGGACGGGCATCGGAGCTGGCCGAAAATCACCTTAAAGGAGGAGGTATCCGGGGAATAAGTCTTCTTTTCTTTTTAAGTTTTTATGTTTATGTTTTAAGTTTTTTTAAGTGTAAGTCTTTTTCTTCATTGGATAAGTTCATCTTGGTAGTCAAACATAAACATATATGTACATATGTATATGTATATGTAGATGATACTGCTTTTAAAAACACAATTTCAAAGAACCATGCACTGACTGAATGTGCGCATTACTATAGTAGTGCATTAGGACCACTTTGAACGTAGGACCCCCCCCCCACCCTCCTCGAATATTTGGCCCTTCTACTGGCTAGATAGCATATGAAATATAAAGGAGGGTGGCGGCTGCCTCTTTAGCGTTCCCAGATAGGAACGCTAAAGAGTCCAAAATTCTTGTTTTTAATTCCCGCTCTCATTTGCCTGACTGTATACATAGTACTCAACTACGAAATTCAAAAAAATATATGCGTGTGTATGTCCTGTTGTTTTTCATCTAATATAAAAATCTTCAATTTAAAATCAAAGAAAAATGTGAAATGCGCCAACCATAGCGTTGGCGCAGAGACCATCAGATACATTCTGGGGTGTGCACATTGCCGAGCTGGGCGGCCTTTCGCATACTGGAAATGGCAGAGTTAAAAGTTCATTCTTTTTTTCGCAACCTAGAAATGGCGGAGTTAAAAATTTCTTTTTTTTTTGTAAATTTTTTCTTCTTCAAAAATTTGAATTTTTCAACGAAAATGAAAGAAAGGAAGCGAAAATAACACATGTTCCTCTTTGCTTACCTTTCTTGCAATAGACCCCACCCTGGGACGCGAGGAAGGACATCATGGGATTGCCGACGACCTCGTACGTCACTCCGTCCGCCCTGCACTGAATGCCAGTTTCAGGGATGGCGAAAAAGAAACCTCCCTGAAAAAGCCATGAGCTTTGCTCGTTGTGAGATATCAACACAGAGATCTAACTAAAAGCAGACCTCCAATTAGGAGGAGGAGGGGGGGGGGGGTCGCGGTAGATAAACTGACAGGTAGATTCTTGCCGGACATTGTACTGCCTGGCGCACATTTTGCAGAGGCGCACGGTGCTTGCATCGTCAGCAGCAGGCTCATATCAGTGCAGATGGCGCCAGGTTCGCACTTAATATGCAAATAATATTAATGAATAATAAGTAGAAAATGAATAATATGTATAAGTCTAATCAATGAAAAATAATTATAGTTTTTAATTAATGAATAATAATTACAAATATAATTAATGAATAATAATTACAAGAATAATTAATGAATAATAATTACAAATATAATTAATGAATAATAATTACAAGTTTACAATTTTACTTCCACACAATTAGGGATTGAGCGCGGTGGGTGAAGGCAAGATCTGAGGCATTCATGACTGTGGCACTTCGCATCCAAGTAGTAGACAGATTTTGATAATTAGTCATAATTAGATTTATTTTAATAGGTTGACTAAAACGCAATAAATTAATCTAAAAAATTTTTTCGCAAACACACATTCAAACAAAATCTTAAATTATTCTACGTTATACTCTGTTAGCATATTGAAAGTAAAAACTATGCACGCATGGTAAATCCTCTCCAACATTAATTTTTTTTTCATTTCCCCCTTGACATGCGACCTGCTCCAATTCGCCAGATCGGCAAACCATCTCCTTTTTTTCGATTATCTCTCGCTGTCTTCTAGTCTTCTATCTTCTCTATTCCGTTCTCTCTTTCCTCCTTTCTCTAACAATAAGAGAGAAGGAGGGAGAAGGAGAGAGGAGACTCTCCTTCTCTCCTTCTCCGTTCCACTCTCCATCTCTCTCCCTCACTCCCTCTCTCTCTCTCGTCCTTTCTCTCCTTCTCTCTATCCACCTCTCCCGTTCTCTCTCCTCTATCTATCTCCCTCCTCTCTTACATGCTCCATGTTCGTTTCACTCTTTCTTTTCCCTGCCCCGCGGCAAAGTAGCCAGTTTTGGAGAAGGGCATGAGAAAAGAATGTTCGTCCTCTTATCACAAGCTGACAAGAAAAGATAAGAGCAAGCAGATTAAAAATTAATATGAAAACATATTCCTTGCAGTTCTTATTCCTTTTTTCAAAGGAGTAATTGAAATATGTATACATATAAATTCTGTCATAAATAAGCACCTCATATTCTTTCGGCCAGTATTGTCTCTCGACATTACCGATTAATTAGAAGAAAAAAAAACTATTACAATTACAATATTACACTCATCCATTGTGCCTTGTTATTGAGAGAAGCCGTTGTAAATGAGTGAATTATAATGGAATAATACATATAATTAATAAAATAATAAATAAAATAATAAATAAATAAAAACTATTATTTAGAAGAAAAAAAAATCATTTTTCTTTCCACCAACCGTCCCGGGCGGCGTGAACATTGGCAGCGGGCAGCTCATGCAAGGCGCGGTCGTCGTCGTCGCAGAGGTCGACGTCGAAGTTGTCGATGACGTCGTTGACGAGGTCGTCGTGGTGGTGGTTGCAGGGCTTTCCGTGGTCGTTGGCGGCATTCCTGGGCACGATAGTTCGTTCTTTTTTTTTCAAAAATAAATTAGGTTCACTTAAAAAAACCCTCAAACTATGTAGTACATATGTATGTCCATAATTACAGTTTATAACAAATGAAGTGTGCAAGTCATAAGATGAGGAAGGAAATGAGGAAAAACTATTGCACATATGCCATAATTAAAAGGAGCGCCTCATATACTTGATAAAAATTTAAAAAAAAAAATGCAAACTTTTCTGGTTGTTTCATGAGATCTCTCTCTCTCTCTTTCTTTCTCTCTCTCTCTCTAAATGGACAGTATTACTGGCATACATAATATGTACATATTTACATATTTGTCGACATCAAATTAAATTAACGTGACCATATGTACTTGGAAAGGCAATTTAACTAACATAAATATTTTTTTTAATTGATAAAAGAGTAATTGATACAAGGAAAAGAAGAGATTAAGAAATGTACATATGTACATAACTTATTATGTTACTATTTTAATGTTTCACAAAAAGTTGATCAACTAACTTGTCGTCCTCGGATCAGTAGGGATCATGGCCATGCAAGCATGGCCAATGATAGGGAGTCCGGCAACGAGGATGAGTAGGACAAAGAGCAGACCGGACATGACTGCCATTCCTGTCTTCCTTTCCTCTTTCGCCCTCGGCACTGTCGGCGAGTGAGTGCAAGCGGTTTGGGCAGCAGGTGGATTTGACCTTTTATACTGGCGCATTTGCCAGAGGGGCGGGCGGGTGGATTGATTGATCTTTTGGAAACTTTATTTGAGAATGCGACTTATTATTAAGGAGCCAACAGCTCAATCTTCAATTCACGCTGTTTTCTTTGTCACAGGAGCAAGAGAGAGAGAGGGAGAGGGAGAGTGCTTGAGAGTGAGAAGAGAGAGAGAGAGAGAGGGAGAGAGCGCGAGAGAGAGGGAGAGGGAGAGAGAGAGAGAGAGGAAAAAATATAGAAGAAACCTGCTGCAGGAGTCGTCACCGCAATCGTGCCTGCTCATGTTGCCTAGGACACCTGAAGACGAATTTCAATTACTAAATAATAAAGAGTCATTTTTAACAAAATAAAATGTAATATAATAATAAAAAAATAAAAGAATGTCTGATTTTTGTTCAAATGCATACTGTATTTTCTCTATTAGTACCTCCGGTAGTGACGGGTTCTATTAGAGGGGGGGGGTACTATTTTTCAATGCGATTGACAAAAAAGTTTGATAGCAACATTTTTTCTCAAATAAGAAGTAATCATCACTGGAATATCAGTTTGACAACATATTTTGAATGAATTTGCCATTAGTTCTTTGGGAAGCGCATTCCATGCCTCCAGGATCCATTCGAGGTACGTCTCGAGCTGAGATATTAGACTCTTTAGGGGAGGGGGGCTCTATTGGATGGAGGAGGTACTATTTTTCAATGGTATTTTCAAGGGGTACTATTAGAGGGGAGGGGGCCTACAATAGAGAAAACAATTTTAATAGATAACGTTGTCCTCATAAGTTCAGTGAGAGCGAGCATAATGATCAGAAAGAAGAAAAAATGAGAAGAAGAAGGAGAGGGAAAGAAGAGCGAAATAGACGTCATTTTCTATTTTCCATGGGGCGCAAACTATAGATAAGAGGAAAGCGTTCGTTCTTCGCCCAATGTATTTATCACCAGCGCAAGATTGATTGCGCTTTGAACTGGCAAAAGATACGGCCTGAGGACAGCAGGTTTTGGTATGGCGACTCGGGGAGAGAAATTCAGAGAGAGAGAGAGAGAGATAGCGATAGATAGATAGAGATAGAGATAGATAGAGATAGCGATAGATAGAGAGAGAGCGAGATAGAGATGGAGAAAGTGAGAGAGGATGAGAGAAACTGAGAGAGATAGAGAGCTTCTCTCTCTCTCTCTCTCTCTTTCTTTCTCCCTCCATATCTCCGTTCTCTTATGTTCTCTCTCTCTCTCTCACTGTCAGGCGGTGAATAAGAAGACAAAGAGTACGCCGGAGAGCAACCTCGGCATTCTTTCTCATTTCTTTGTTCCTCTCTTCTCACATCAGTCCTTATCCAGCCTGGGACTAAATCGCACCGAGTGCAAACGGTTCTCACCATCATCCAGCAAGTTCGATTGTCCTTTCATGTTTGGCTGGACGGGTGGTGGACAGAGTGATTGCTTACAGTTAGAAGAGAATGTCCTGTCCTCGCCGATAAGCCCACATTCAAATTAGAGTAACACGAAAATAGAGAGAAAGAAAGAGAAAGTAAGAGAGAGAGAGAGTGTGTGAGAGAGAGAAAGAAAGAGAGAGAGAGAGAGAGAGAGAGGGAGAGAGAGAGAGAATAGGACGAGCATATGGACAAGAAGTTGATAAACATATCAAATGGTGGGAGAGAAACAGAATTACAGTAATAAAGAAGGAGAAACGGAGAGAGGAAGAGAAAGAAATGGTGACTCACGCTGT
Organism: Allodiplogaster sudhausi; assembly: GCA_945643635.1. Taxonomy (NCBI): domain Eukaryota; kingdom Metazoa; phylum Nematoda; class Chromadorea; order Rhabditida; family Diplogasteridae; genus Allodiplogaster; species Allodiplogaster sudhausi. Next base: position 689,092 of record CALZFC010000259.1, on the reverse strand, counting down.
TGTCGTTTACTGCTTAAAACTAAAGCAAAAAAATTGGCAAACATTTAGATTGAGATAATGTACGACCCCCCCCCCCACAAAAGGCGCGAATTCAAATTTGAGTTATTGGCTCCTTTAAAGGACACAGTCCACAGAATGAAAATACGGAATTGAATATTTCATTTCTCACGTTATCCTGCTTTCCTAATCAATTTCCTTTTCTTTCATGTGAACGATCTCCATTTGTATTGGGAGCTCACGGCTGCTAAAGAGAACAAAAAAAATGGAGAAAGAAAATGAGAGAATCTGAGAATACAATACTCTTTCTTTAATCTCTTTAATCCAAAAGGCAAAAAAAAACAAGAAGAAAAAAATTAATTTCTGAATTTTTTTTTGTTCTTGTCCATCGTCGTCTTTGAATTTGTTTTTGGCAGAGGCGAGAAAGAAAGGGAAAGCGACAGAAAGAGCGAGAGAGAGACAGAGAGAGAGCGAGATAGAGAAAGAGAAAGAAAGAGAGCTTGTCGATGAGAACATGATGAGAACGAGAGAAAGTCACAGTGAGAAAGAAAGATAATTGGGGAGAGAAAGAGAAGGGAAAGGGGGAATGTGAACAAAATTAAGAGTAGGATTAGTCAAAATTTGTAAGTTTTTTTTGAAGTTGATAATCACCGCTGTTGCCTCTCCCAGCTTATAATTAGAGAAAGGGAAAGTGGAAAAAATCGAAGATAACGTATGAAGTATGACGAAGATTGTGTTCACATTGTGCTGGACATTTCGCAAGTCTGCGGTTTATTGAAAGTGACGTATTTGAGATGAACCCTCATCCTCAGGGCAGCAGACCGGAAGGAATGCGAGGTCGCTCTCTTTCTCTCTCAGTCTCTCTCGTTCTCTCTCGTTCTCTCTCCCTCTCTCTTCCTCTCTCTCCCTCTCTCTCTCTCCCTCTCTCTCCCTCTCTCTCCCTCACTCCCTATCTCTCCCTCTCTCCCTCTCTCTCTCCCTCACTCTCTCTCCCTCTCTCTCCCCCTCTCTCTCCCTCTCTCTCCCTCCCTCTCTCTCCCTCTCTTTCCTTCTCTCTCTCTCCCTCTTTCTCTGCCTCTCTCTGCCTCTCTCCCTCTCTCGCATTCCTTTTACGGAGCGAGTTCCGCCAAACAACCTCTGCCGTCCCTCTCATAAGAAGGCAATTAAATCGTGAACTGTTTGGGATGTGAATGAATGGCAGTTGCTTAAAAGTTGAATGAAATAATGTAAAATAAATGTATCCTTCATCTATGATAACTTTACACACACATACACAAAACAACATACTCGTCTTTCAGGGTGGAAGAGTGAAATGAGATAAAAACGAAACCTTGTGAGGTACATATTTAGTATATTAAAAAGATAAAAGAAAACATTTTTTCATTTTGTCCATAAAACCTGTAGCCTACTTTTAAAAGACGTCAAGCATAGAGCCAGGGACTCAAATAAATACTCAAATAATAATTGTCATGGTTAGTTTCGGATCGGCAGCTGTAGGAGCTGTGCGCTGGTGCGCTCAAGCAGGATTGTCCACATTCTTCTCTGCTCCCCTCACCATCAGCAAATCTTGACTTTATTACTTCAACATATCTTTTTTTTCTACAACAAGCAATTTAAAAAGCATTATGAAAATATAACAATACTATACATACAATATACTCGAAAGTGGAGGAGGAAATTTATACTCGCTCATTCAGAGCTCTATGCGCAAGTGTGTTTTTTATTTCTTTATTTATTTATTTCATTTGTTTTTGGCCTTGACACGCAATCTTTTCTCTCCATCTCTCTCCTTCTCTCTCTCCCTCTGGCTCTCGTTATCTCTCTCGCTCTAAGTTGTCTATTTCACCCTATCATCTCTCTTCCTTTCTCTCTCGCTCTCTCCTCCTTTCTCTCTCTCTCTGTCTCTCTCAATATCTCATACTCTTTCTTTCTCCCTCTCGCTCTATCTTCCTTAATCTCTCTGCTCTTAGTCTAAGTAGCTGGTTTGCGATGGGATGGAACAAGGAGGATATTCTATAGCTTATCACAAGTAGAAAAGGAAAGTGAAGAAATAGGCAAGGTTTTTGTCCTTGAAAAGCAGAGCAAGAAGTTTCAATAATTAAGTAATAAATTCATAGCATTCATTATGCTATTATTTTAATTATTTTTTTAACCTTCAAATACACCTCAATATAGGTGTAGGCAAGGAGTAATATGCATTGCTATTAAAATATAAAAAATTCTTTCACCATATTGGCCATTCAGTTCCCAATAAAAACGGTCCCTAACACCGATCTGCCAAAATGCTAACCTGTGAAGCTGGAAAAAATAAATTTTCTATTTTAGATCAAAAACATTTGGAAAATAGCTTCGGATACTCTTATTTTATGGCCATAGAATCATCCACATCATTAGATAGAGCGACGTACTCTGTATAAAATATCCTCGTTTCATGAGATCCGAATTATGTATATTTTCCTTTTCAAACAAATTTTTAAAAAATTTCCAGCGTCATTACAACGTCAATCGAAATCGAAAATTCAAGGGTGCATTTTTGTGCACCAAAATCATGTTATATGATATTTCATGACAAGAAAACAAAAACAATGTTTATTTACTATTCGGATTTCATTTGACAAAAAAAAAGAGTTTGCAATCTAAACATGGTGTTGTTGTTTGATGCTACAATCAATGAATCTATCAACGCTACACATCATTGTAAATACACTACACATTTGAAAGAAACGTTCTTCTTTTACTTCCTTGCTTGAAGAGTCTGTGTCTCTATTACTTGCATCGGAAATTTCAACATCATCTGATAAATCTAAGGCTGGTGTTTCCTACCGAGCAATATCATAAGTGGATTCAAACATGGGTTCCTTCTCCAAATTCCTCTTCTTCATCGCCCTCCTCTTCAAATAGTTCGGAGACCGCGCGGAAGATCGCATCGACTGACCTTCATGGCGAATATCTTGCTGCCTGCCATTCGCACAAGTTGCTGCGACGCACGGCGCTTGCACTGTCGTCAGTTTGCTGGCATCACTGTGCAGATGCCATCTAGTGGGCACTAAATATGTATACATATGTATGTATATATATATAGATAATCAAATTAATAATATGTAGTAAAAGTTATAAATAATTAAATAACATTCAAAATATTGCAAACTCAAAATAATTCTAAATCTTCAAGTACGTATTCCTAGATTTGTCACGAATTATTTTTCTGAATGCAAAAATAAAGCTTTAATTGTAAATCTAGTTCAGCTTTTTATTCTTTTTTTACATTTTATTTTCCTGCTTGACATGCGATTTGCTGGAATTCGCCAGATCTCCTTCTTTCGATCTCCTTCCTACACTCTTCTATCTTCTCACTTTCTTTCTTTCCTTCTTTTCACTCTTTCTCTCTCTCGCTCTCTCCCTCTCTCCTTTCGCTCCAAATATTCGCTTTTTTGAAGATATTTAAACTTTTCAACAAAAAAGCTCATTGTCAGAAGTAACAAAAGTTAACATATATTATTATATCACTATATTTCTACTGAAATAAAACAAAATAACCGTTATTTATCATCTCCACTGACCTTTCATTTGCAGTAGGCGGTGAAGCCGGGAAGAACTTGGTCGGGTCGGTTGCGTCCTCGAAGGTTGCGCCGTCTGTCTTGCATCGAATGCCGGCATTCACACCGTCCTGAACAGCATGAGCAACAGGTAGACTGTGTGAATCTTTCTCTCTCCCTCTCTCTCTCTCTCTCTTCTTTTCTCACTTTCTCTTTCTTTATCTCTTCTTTCTCTATCTCTTTGCTATCTTCTCCATTCCTTTCTCTCTTCTTTTCTCTTTTCTCCTCTCTCTCTCCCTCTCTCTCTCTCTTTCTCTCTCTTCTAACCTCTCTTTTATGTTCTCTTTCTCTCTTCTTTTCTCTCTTCTGTCTCTCTCTGACTGTCTCTCTCGCTCTCACTCTGCTCTGCGACAAAATAGCTGGTTTGCATCAGCCTCCTACTAGGATTGGAGGGATAGTGGATCAACTGACCTTCACGCCCACCATCTTGCTGCCCACCGCACAAGTCGCAGTGAGGCACGGCGTTTGCGCTGTCATCAGCAGCGTGGCATCACTGCAGATGGCCACTGGCCACTAAATGTGTAAATAATATATTCATAACAATTAAAATTATAAACAATGAAGTAATGTTGTCGATGAGAACTTGACAGAGACACAAAAAGGATATGCTAGTTAGTTATAGTGGAAGAGGAAGAGAGATACAGTGAGAAAGAAAGAGAAAGAGAGAGAAAAGGAGAGAAGAGAAGAGAAGGGAATAGAAAGAGAAGAGAAATAATATATCCGTCTTGCATTTTGGTTTTCTTTGTTTCCCGTTTAGTGGAATGTCTTTATTTCGATCATTCAGTAGTCCATGCTGAGAGGGAGATTACAAGGAGGTGAGCGTGGGAAAGAGGTGGGCGGAGCTTCTTGATCGTGGAACTTCACTTATCGAAGACCGCGCCGTCTACTGCAATGGAAAACCATTCACTTTTGCTAAATGTGAAAAAAATTTAAAAACTCCCGCTATATTAGCACCACGAATCTTGTGTTTTAATATGCCAGCCAAATAAATATTCGTCTAAATTGTAAGAAATAATTTTAAAGGAATTTGCTTAAAAAAAACCTGAATAAAAAAAATCTTTTAATCACCTGGAAGTAGGCGTCGGCCGATCCACCGCTCGCCTGTGGAATCGGCGAAGGTGGCGGAGCGGCTTTAGCCGAGTTCTTCTTCGCGAAGACGTCGTCCTTGCCAACGGCGGCCAGTGTCTAGAAATGTTAAGAATTTTTTTTGGCGATTTGCCAAAAAAAAAGTTCATGTTTGTATTGTTATCCAATTCTTGCATAGCTGGTTTTTAAGTACTTGTTTTTTAACTGGATTGTTCTCATCCCCATCATTGGATCAATAGAATTCGCGAAAGAAGACTCTGCGAATTTTCATCATCTTCCAATACTAACAACGTTAAAGGAGCCAAAACTCAAGTTTGAATGAATTCGCGCATGTTTGCCTGAGATGAGGTCTAGAGAGCATGTGTTTTATGAAGACAATAATGATTAGGGAAGAGTTCGAATAGATTATGTTGACATTCGTGCTCCTTCAAGGGACATCCACCTGGTAGTTGGGGTCTAGCGCGTGAGCCTCCTTGCTAGCGTTTGCCGGCACCTTCGGTTCATTCTGCAAGAGAAGCAAAATATTTTCTGTCATTAAAATGCAGTCACCACCTCTAAAATGGCTAAAGTCATTAGTAACAGCCGAGGAATCATTACATAGAAATATTGAAGACAATCTAGACCAGCCTGATTCGGAGCCGTTTGCTCGGAAGAGCCTGCCTTTCCCTTTGCCTGAAATCCAAACTTCATAGCCTTAAGGCTCATGGCTTAAGATTTAATAGTTATGACATGATTTTAAATGTTAAAAATATTTTTAAATCGCATCTCATCAATACAAAATAAGATTTGAATTCTGAATCACGTTATAATACTCTAAAGTAATTTTGTGGCATTCCTTGTCGTAAGAATGAAGGTCGTTCAGAATTAAATAACATTCAACGACGATTTTTTTGATTTTTTTTAAAGACTCAATCCCTTCTCGCGGCAGAAGAATGATAAAAGTATCAGCAAATTATGCAAACCCGCTTCTGCACACACGAATTCTGCAAAGGGAATTTTTTTTAATTATATGATTTGTGAATATTTAAATTTCTTATAATTTAAGCATTTAAATCTTTTTTTAATTAATAAAAAAAATCCTTGTAATTTATGCTAACGCTTGCACTCTTGGGTTCCGCTGGATCTGAAAGCAAACGAATGATTTTTTTTTCTCACAAATCGCTTTTAGACTACTTTTCTTTTGTAATATCTTTTAATGCATAAAAGAGAATAAATAAAGACTCAATTCTTACATGCAAGTTTGACCACTGTGTTCTGCGAACTCTTTCCTGGTGGCTACAATATAATACTTTACACTAACCATAAAAGAGAATAAATTTATATAAGTGCATAAGTTACACAATTTCAATTACATAAAGTAAATTTGCTCAGATATTCTCTGAATTTGTCGAAACCTATTACGCTTCGAGAAATTGCTTTTTATGTTTATTATCCGAGAAATGTGCATTTCTTTTTTCCACCTTCCTCGCCTTTTTCTTTTTGCCCCCAGAACAGCTTGCGAGAAAGAGAACTGCCACAACTGCGTAGGCCTCAGAGATGAGACCGTAATGAATCTGAGAAGAGCATCATTAATTGGAATTAAATTTGTTAATTAATTTGTGTTACTGAAAAACAGAAACTATATAACAATATTTTGTTAAATAGCTATTTTCAATATTTTCACTATTTTACTTAAATATTTGTAAACATATGTACATATGTTCGTATATATATATATATATATATATATATATATATATATTTATTTATTTATTTATTTATATATATATATATTACTACTAAAAAATGTGAGGGGAAATAATATTGCAAAGAATAATTGTAGAGAAATGCAAGCTTACGTTCATTGTAGAAGGCTGGCAGCGAGTCGACTGCTCGCGAACTCCAATGTAGGAAGAACTGATTGATGAATATGATCTCTTCTTTGCAGAATCAGATTGAAATCTGAATGATCTTTTCTATTCTTTGAACTTTTTATGCACATTGTGCACATAAAATCTTTACGTGAACTATCCAATTTTCTCATTTCCAAAGTTGTAGTTTACGTGAATTTGTGTCGCTTTTTTTGGAAGGTACAGAACTCTGATATTTCTAATGAACGAACTAGTCTTCATCAAACGATGAGTAATTCTTAAACTATCATTTACCATATTTCTCTCATTGAAACCCACCTGGGATCTAAACAAGGTTGAAATTTATCTTCTTTTATATAAATGCTTCCTGCTTGAAGATTCCAAAACATAACAATATATTTATTCATAAAATAAATACAGTAACTGGCCAAAAAGCTATCAGATTGTCGTTTCATGCATACTTTTTTTTTCAAAGTAGCAGAAAGTTTATATAATTTACAGCGTTGCTTAGTTTTACTGGCAGACTGCGAGAATGCAGAACGACTAAAAATTCCATAACTAATAATATAGAAAAGCCAATTAGGTAATCGCGTTCATATACCGTATTTTCTCTAGTGGTACACCCCCCCCCATTATTAGAAACCCCCTCTAACAGTAGCTGTTTGATAATGTTTTTGAGAAATAATACCCCTCCTTCTTGTAGAAATTCCCCCCCCCCTCCCATCTCAAACAGTGCCCCAATACCCCCCCCCCCCCACCCCTAAAAGTATAATATGTATGTTCATATGTACATACACAGCTCATCGTCAGCTCGACACGCCCCTCGAATGGATCCAGGAGGCATGGTATGCTCATCCCAGTGAACCATTCATTCAAAAGCAGTTATTAAATGGATATTCCAGTGACGAATCGATTGAAGTTGAGTGATGATTCTTTTTTTGAATAAAATGTTGTACTCAAACCATTAGTGTATATCATAAATAGTATCCCTCCCTCTAATGGAACCCCTCCTTCAAATAGTGTACTTAAAAATAGTATTCACTCGCAAGGGTATTGAAAAATAGTACCCCGGGGAACTATTGGAGAAAACACGGTATTTAGTCGACTTCCTTCTCGATTGGTTTTTTTAATATATTCAATCTCATAATGACACCCATTATTCACAGATTATTGCGACCAGGTGATTTTCCGCGGCGAATATTGGTTATAAACGATGGAACAATTGTCCAGATCGGTTAATCGCCTCTGCTGTAGTCTATTATTAATATATACATACGATTTTATTTCCCACATTGTACCCATCTTTCTTTCCCACTCCCCGGTCTCTCCTACAATCTCTCTTTGTCTTTCTAACAGAGAAATATGGCAATATCCGCAGCTCATGGTCCATCGAATAACTTTAATGATGTCGATTTTATCAGTGCTGATTCTTATGCATTTCATTGTCATGCTTTATTTATTCTTATTTAGGAAGGCAGTATGCACTAGCATAGGATGAAATCGCATTAAAAACTAAAATAAAATTCCAATAAAATTACCCGAAGATCAAAGAAAATGTTTTCCCACTCCTAAGTGTGAAAGGGAAAGTAAGAGATTGAGAGAGAGAGTGAGAGAGAAAGAGAAAGAAAGACAGCTTGTCGATGAGAACTTGACAGAGACACACAAAAAGGACATACTCGTTGGGCATAGTGGAAGAGAAAGAGAATTACAGTGAGAAAGAAAGACAAAGAGAAAGAAATGGAGAGAAGAGAAGGGAAGAGAAAGATAAGAGAAAGAATAAAGCGAAGCAAGAGAGAGAAGAGAAAACTACGCTCAGGTGTCTGTAAGAGGCGCTGTGGTTTTTTTTTGCAGGCAACCCTCAGTTTTGTTTTCCTCGAGTCGCAGTTATGGAAGGTCGTCAGGAAGGAGGAGGCAAAAGGTCTTGTTCAGCTTTATTCTGAAACGTTGTCTTCAATATTGAATAGAAAAGAAAACAAGAGGGCCGCGTGCTACGAAAGGAATGATAACCATAATTCTGAAAAAAAAGACATTTGTTGCAATAAGAAGGAAAGAACATTGACGTAATGGAGGAATCAATGCATCTCATTTTATAGATTTTTCTTTTGAAATACATATATTGTCTTACATTTTTTTTTTGCTTCCGGTAAAGTGGAATGTCTTTATTTCGGTCGTTCAATAGTGGATGCTGAAAGGGAGATTTCAAGGAGGTTAAGTGAGAACCAGGTTGGCGGGACAAGGAGGTCGGCGTGGAACAGAGGTGGGCGGAACTTCTTGGCCGTGGACCTTCACTTGTTGAAGACCGTCCCGTCTACTGCAATGGAAAACCATTCACTTTTGCTAAATGTGAAAAAAATTTAAAAACTCCCGCTATATTAGCACCACGAATCTTGTGTTTTAATATGCCAGCCAAATAAATATTCGTCTAAATTGTAAGAAATAATTTTAAAGGAATTTGCTAAAAAAAAACCTGAATAAAAAAAATCTTTTAATAACCTGGAAGTAGCCGATCCACCGCTCGCCTGTGGAATCGGCGAAGGTGGCGGAGCGGCTTTAGCCGAGTTCTTCTTCGCGAAGACGTCGTCCTTGCCAACGGCGGCCAGTGTCTAGAAATGTTAAGAATTTTTTTTGGCGATTTGCCAAAAAAAAAGTTCATGTTTGTATTGTTATCCAATTCTTGCATAGCTGGTTTTTAAGTACTTGTTTTTTAACTGGATTGTTCTCATCCCCATCATTGGATCAATAGAATTCGCGAAAGAAGACTCTGCGAATTTTCATCATCTTCCAATACTAACAACGTTAAAGGAGCCAAAACTCAAGTTTGAATTCGCGCATGTTTGCCTGAGATGAGGTCTAGAGAGCATGTGTTTTATAAAGACAATAATGATTAGGGAAGAGTTCGAATAGATTATGTTGACATTCGTGCTCCTTCAAGGGACATCCACCTGGTAGTTGGGGTCTAGCGCGTGAGCCTCCTTGCTAGCGTTTGCCGGCACCTTCGGTTCATTCTGCAAGAGAAGCAAAATATTTTCTGTCATTAAAATGCAGTCACCACCTCTAAAATGGCTAAAGTCATTAGTAACGGCCGAGGAATCATTACATAGAAATATTGAAGACAATCTAGACCAGCCTGATTCGGAGCCGTTTGCTCGGAAGAGCCTGCCTTTCCCTTTGCCTGAAATCCAAACTTCATAGCCTTAAGGCTCATGGCTTAAGATTTAATAGTTATGACATGATTTTAAATGTTAAAAATATTTTTAAATCGCATCTCATCAATACAAAATTAGCCCTGAATTCTGAATCCCATTATAATACTCTAAGGTAATTTTTCGCATTCATTGCCGTCAGAATGAAGGTCGTTCAGAATTAAATGACATTCAACGTCGATTGTTTAATGTTTCTTTTAAGACTGCAAAAGAAGAATGCAAAAGTATCAGCAAATTACAAACCCGCTTCTGCACACGCGAATTCTGCAAAAGGGATTTTTTTTTTAGTTTTTTAATTGAATATTATTTAAGATTCCTATAATTTAAGCATTATGAAAACAGTATGTTATAATTTATGCTAACGCTTGCACTCTTGGGTTCCGCTGGATCTGAAAGTAAACATATGGTTTTTTTCTCACAAATCGCATTTTTAACTACATTTTTTCACAAATTTCTTTTAATGTATAAAAGAGAATAAGTCTGTTCTTACCTGCAAGTTTGACCACTGTGTTCTGCGAACTCTTTCCAGGCGGCTGCAATATAATACTTTACACTAACCATAAAAGAGAATAAATTTATATAAGTGCATAAGTTACACAATTTCAATTACATAAAGTAAATTGTACCAGATAAATAAGTTCTTTTGACCACGAAGAAGAGATATCTCGAATTTGCCGAAACCTATTACGCTTCGAGAAATTGCTTTTATGTTTATTATCCGAGAAATGTGCATTAATTTTTTTCCACCTTCCTCGCCTTTTTCTTCTTGCCCCCTGAGCAGCTCGCGAGAAAGACAACTGCCACAACTGCGTAGGCCGCAGAGATGAGACCGTAATGAATCTGTGAAGCAAAAAAATCATTAATTGCATTTAAATCGTTTAATTTACTTTTGTTAATAAAAACACAAACTTTTGAACAATATTTTTTTGAACAGCTATTTTAAATATTTGCATTATGTTGCTAAATAAATAAAAAAAAATTACTGTTAAAAAAGGGGAGGGGAAAATTATTGCAAAGAAAGATTGTTGAAAAATGCAAGCTGACGTTCATTGTAGAAGGCTGGCAGCGAGTCGACCGCTCGCGAACTACAATGTAGGAAGAACTGATTGATGCCTATGATCTCTAGTTTGCAGAATCAGATTGAAATCTGAATGAACTTTTGTATTATTTGAATTTTTTATGTAGTTTGTGCATTTAAATGTTTTTTTAGTTTGCATGAACTATCCAAGTGTTCAGCTTTCTTAGATTAGATGCAGTTTACGTACATTTGAGTCGCTTTTCATATTGGAAGGTGCAGAACTTTAACAATAGTAGTGAACGAACTAGTCTTGATTTCTATTCTCCTTGGCACACGATGCCTACCAAATATTAAACAATCATTTGCCATATTTCTCTCACTGAGAATCACCTTGGATTGCGAAGATGATCTTCTTTAGTATTCCCGCTCTGTTTATTTTGTAGACTCGAAAACATGACAACATATTTAAACATAATATAAATACAGCAAAACTGGCCAAAAAGCTACCACATTTTCGTTTTAATAGTACCCTTCCATCTAACAGTGCTAAGGGGTGGCGGAACCGGCCTCGTAACCGGGGCCGGAGCCGGGCCGACCTCGGGGGCCGGGCCGGGCCGTATATAATTAAATGAAATACACCCATGTTTAACAACTTATTACCCAAATCAACATGAAATTTGTCTAAATTTATTTTATATGCGTTAGAAATGTGTTGTGCGTACTCAATTTTGGATATCTTTTTCTCCGTCGCTGTAATTTTATATATTCTTTTTCAACTTTCGGAGCCGACCATGGGGGCCGGGGTGCCTCTCAGACGCTAGGGTATTGAAAAATAGTTCCATTGAGTACTTTCGAAGAAACCGCGGTATTAGATTGGTTTTTTTTAAATGCAATCTCATAATGGCACATATTATTTTAAAATTGTTGGGTCCCGGTGATTTTCTACGACGAAAATTAGTGATAAAGGATTGAAAAATTGTAAAAATCGATCGATCCTTCATTTGTTATGATAATTAAATAAATTCACGCATTCTTCTTTCCTACTTCCTCTTCCCCTCTTTCTCTCTCTCCCTCTCTCTTCCTCCCCCCCCCCTCTCTCTCTCTCTCTCTCTCTCTCTTTCTTATAGAGAAAATACGGCAATTTGCATAGCGCATGGTCATATGAATATGTACAATAACTCTCTGTGATAAATATGAAAACCGTTATTTCTAGAGTGTAAGTGATCGATTTTATCAGGCTGATCGTTTTGTATCTCACAATCAGGCCTCGTGAACAAATCTCTAACTGGAGGCAGTCAGCATGTACCAGCATAGGATGAAATCACATTTAGCCCAAAACTTTATCACAGGGAATTTCTAAAATTCAACTAGAATAAAATTCCAATAAAATTAATCGAAGATCAAAAAAAGTTTCCCACGCCTAAATGTGCAACCCGGGTGTTATTGATTTTTCGACCTCTGTAGTGGATCATTGTGCAGGGAGAGAGAGAGAGAGAGAAAGAGAGAGAGAGAGAGAGAGAGAGAGAGAGAGAGAATGAGAACGGCTAATGAATCAACGATTTTTAATGGAACACACCGAAATCGAGCAAATATCAAAATGAATTAAATACATACTGGGCAAATAGAAGCTGTGCGGAAGAGAAGCATCTGGCAAAAAAAATATTAATGCCTTCAAGGTAGAACATCGGCTGTATTCGAAATGAAGTCATGGGTTTTATGTTAGAGCCAAAAAGAAGTAACAAGCAATTCTCTGATTAATAACGCATGACAGTCTAAATCTTACATTTCTGAAAATGCTTTTCTTTGCCAGTTCTGCCGCAGTGAACAATGAACGGTTGCAATTTATTTCACTTATAAAAATAGAAAATCTTATTAATGGAGTAGCCTTCTTTAATTTCTAGAAAAAAGAGAGAGAGAGAGAGAGAGATAATAATAGAAAAAAGACGTGGACAAGGGGCAAATGCAGGAAATCAACATTCAAGAGGGAATGCTCATTAGTAGCAAGCAAAAAGTTGCCGTATTTTCTAAATTAGTGCCCCTCCCTCTATTAAACCCCCCCCCCCTCCCAAAACAGTTTCCAACCTTGAATGGACCATTGAAAAATAGTACCCCCGGGGTACTAGAGAAAATACGGCATGTACATAATATGTCCAAGAGCGTTCGCATGAATATTACTTGAAATTTGAAGGCGGCGTAGCAGCGCAATTTCTGGATGGTGACCTGTGACGCTTCAGTAAACTACATTTGTCATTTAAAAATTTTAGTCCAACAATTTTGGCGGGAAAAAGGCATGCAACAGATAAAGGTGAAGGTGTTGACATAGCCTTCATCATCACAAATGTGGCTGGCGTAGGTCGAGAATTATCCCGAGAAATAAATGGGCAAATATTTGATTGCTTCCCGAGCTGTCTCTCTGTCTTTCTCTCTCTCTCTCGCTCTCGCTCTTTCCCTTCCTCTCTTTCTCTCTCGCACTCTCTCTCTCTTTCTCTCTTTCTCTATTTTTGTCTTTCTCTCTCTCTCTTTCTCTCTCTCTCTCGCTGAGAGAAAAGAGTGAAGCGATCAAAGTTGTTTCTGCGCATCTCCCGATTGATTTGTTGTTGATAATTCATGAATGCAAGTTTTGGCAAAGTGGCCAGCTCGTCTTGAAAGGTCCCACCATCACAAAAACGAATTAAGAATACGAGAATGAAAAAAGTGAAAATGACAGCAGGCCAAAAATATTTTTAAAAAAAAACAACAACAATTTTTTGTTGTCTATACGACCTCATGGTCAGTAGACCAAAACGCTTTCAGTGACGTGAAAGTGAGAAATATACTTCGAATTTTTTTTTAACATGTGTTCTTTCGGTTCTTTAAAGTGTTTTTTTTATAGATTTGTCTTTTTTTTCTTAAAAATATTTGAGTCTCTCCCTCGTTCGCTCATTCTAAATTCTCTTTTTTAAACTTCTCTCTCTCTAAATATACATAAATCTCGCTCTCTCTCAATATCTCTTTCTCTAACCATCTCTCGCGTTTTCTCTCTTACTCTCTCGCTGATAGAAAACGTATGAATCTTCTTCATGTGTAGCGCCAAGCGATTTGCTACAGATAACGGTCAATAAATTTAGTTTCTGATGTCTACTAAGAACTCAGCAATCAATGCCCTGCCAATTCGGCTTAGAAAGTTCAAACGCCGTGAAAACCACGAGAATGAAAATGTGGTGGCTGCGCTAACGAAGAATGCCAAAGAACTAAAGATCAATTACTATACTCACTGCCAATCTTTTTGTTGCCAATTTCACTTTTTGCCCGCCGTCACAATCTGACTGTGAGCAGAAAGTGAAAAAAATGTTATCTTATAGATTTATCTGATGCAAAATTAATTTTTTTTCTCGTCTTGTTATAGTTCACACAGCGCAGATATGTATGTAGTCCTGCTAAGCCAATTGGTGCCTTCTTGTGACAGAGATCTTTATTAGCCGGTAAAAAAAATTTCATCTGGCCAGACAAAGCAATAGCCGGAGAAACTTAAGACAGGGCGAAGAGATTGCATTTCAGGACGGGTGAAAAGCAAAATTGTAATCTATCTTCATAAATATTCGGAAGCTTGCTCGGCCCCTCTAAAGGGCGAGCTATTTCTGTAGAATGAGAGGGGAAAGGGAAACAGAGAGAGAGAGAGCGAGAGACAGAGAGAGCGAGAGAGAGAGAGAGAGCGCGAGAGACAGAGAGAGAGCGAGAGAGAGAGAGAGCGCGAGAGACAGAGAGAGAGAGAGAGAGAGATAGAGAGAGAGAGATAGAGAGAGGGAGAGAGAGATAGAGGCTGGTTAACTTTTTTTCTACTATTGAGGAGGGCGTTTGTCGGGAGTCTGGGTTCTGAAGGCCCGCTCAGGCTGATCTCTGGATTATGCCAGCCACACGCTCACAGGCCATGTGTGCATCCTTCCACTTTGCTCCACTTCACGGTGTCAATTAGGCTAAGTTCATTTGCCGAGAGAGGACGGCTGGGCTTTTGGGGAGCGGGAAAGAGTAGAGAGAGAGAGAGAAAAAAAGATAGAGAGAGAGAAAGAGAGAGCGAGAGAAAAGCGAGAGAGAGAGAAAAGCGAGAGTGACCGAAGAAAAGAAGACTAGAGACGAGGTGTGAAGAAGAAGACAGAGACAACGACGATCGTTTTTTTTTTCTCTGATGACGGAAAAGGAGTTAATAAAAACTATATCAGGAAAGAGAGGAAGATAGAGAGAGAGAGAATAAAAGAGAATAGATAGAAAAGATAGATAGAGAGACTTAGAGAGTCAGAGAGAGAGAGAGAGAGAAAAAGAAAGCGCAAGAGGAGTGTGCAAAGAAAGAGAGACCGCCCCGAGCCAAAGTAAGCACGAAAGCTAATAAACGGGAGATAATGGAAGAGGCAGCGGAGAGAAGTAGTTTATATTTGCGGAGAGGATGGCAAAGCAGAGATGCATTATCGTTATTATTCTCTGCTCCATTTTCGCGCTCGGTCTCGAGAAGAATATTTTATAAACTACAGTACACCGACATTGCTACCTTTACTTATGGTTAGTAATATTTGTTGCTATTAAATTTTCTATTTGTTCGTTAAAAATCGTTAAAAAACGTTTTTTTATTAGGAAAAAAGATAGCTGCTACTGTACGACGATGTCTTTTTATATTTCAAGAAAGCTGTTCCAACTTTATTTTTCGCCTGTAGTTATTTGCCAACAAATTGAATTAGCTTGGACAATGTAATCGAATTTAAATGATAAACGCGTTCGCTCAAAAGACGAGCAGGGAGCAATATTTTGTTTAAAATCTAATAATTGTTCATATTTGTGAATACAACATTGCAAACATTTTCTATATTCACCGCGCGCTAGCAACACAACGAGATTTTAGACTTTGCCTTCTACATATCATTTCTTTTCAGAGGAAAACCACGGTCACTGACATGAGTCGACAGTTTTTTTTTCGCAAAAAGAAATATGGAATATTTGAATCAAGGAATTGTAGTATGGAGTAAATAAAAATAATTATATCTTTTTTCAATGATAAAATAAATATACCGTGTTCGAGACAACTGTTTTTAAAATTTATTTGTATGTACAAACATTTAATATCAGCTCTGTTCGTTCTGGAATACTCCAGTGAACTTCTAGAAATTTAGAAATTTTTGCTCAATGGGCCTCTGATGAATCCTCGTTGAGTCCTTTTATAATTTCGATAACTTCAAATTCATAATAGCTAATATGATATTCTGATACCTTGAGACGTCAATTCCCTGCTGATGTTTGTTATTAGACATCTTCGCCAGGTGCAGTGAAGAAAATGAGTAGGCTGTGGATATAGATATACTTAAACAATAAGCAGTCATTTGAAACTTGAGAGAGAGCAAAAGAAAGAGAGAGAGAGAAAGAGCGAGAGAAAGAGAGAGAGAGAGAGAGAGAGAGAGAGGGGGGGAGCGAGAATAGTAGAGAGAGAGAGAAAGAAAGATAGAGAGATAGTGAGAGTGAAAGGAAGATATCGTATCACTGCGTAAACTTCACACTTTCGATGGCGAGGATATCATCGCGTAGACGTATTCGGATATCCTATCTCTTGGAGATTTCGTGCAAGGGAGAGCGGCAGAGAGAAAGAGAAAGAAAATATTACGAAAATTTGGGAAAGACAGAGAGAGAGAGAGAGAGAGAGAGAAGTTGAAAGAGCGATAAAGCCATCAGCCATACTCCCTTACTCACCACAGAACAACAACAGCTCCATCTCTCTCCCTCTCTCTCTCTCTCTCTCTCTCTCTCTCTCTCTCTTTTTTCCTCTATTTCTTTCTTTCTGACATTTTCTCTGCCTCTTTCGAAAAAAGTCTCTCTCCATGTCTTTTTCCTTGTCCATTTCGTGGCCATCTCACACCCAAGGGACGAGCGTAAGAAAACACATCTTTTCCCTCTTTCCGCCTTACTATTCAACATCGCTTGTCACACATATTCGTCAGTCTTTTTCGACAAGGTTCTGAAGAGTTGTCTTTTCTTTTTTGTCAGTTAAAAAAGAAACACGCATAGAATGACTTGGATATGCTAGAATTAACTTTTTGAGCAAACCCTTTTCTTACCTTTCAACATGATTTGAACCTTTATCGTCCGCTCGTTATGGCCAAATACGTCTAATTATTTTTTCTTATTTATACATTATGTATTCCTCTGTTTCGCGCTTTACCTCCCAATCTCTCTTTATATCTTTACGCTCTCTCTCTCTCTCTCTCTCTCTCTCTCTTTCTCTCCTCCCTCTAACGGCTCTCTCTCTTTCTCTCCTCCCTCTAACGACTCTCTCTCTCTCTAACGTCTCTCTCTCTATATATCACAACTCTCATTTCTCTCTCTATATTTATACATTCAACACGCAAGCGCCAAATACGCGCGTTGGCGTCCCTCATTGACGGGCTCACGTATTTCTTGCTTTCCTTGCCATATCGGCTCTGGTGCTTCTAGCGAAATCTGGAAGATGTCTTGCTAATGGGCCAGGGCAGATGGCAGCGGATGCGGAGATCAGAAATGGAAGAGACAAGAGAGAGAGAGGAGAGGAAGAGAGAGAAAAAGAAACAGACAGAGAATTAGAGAGAATTGGGAAGAGAGGAAGAGAGAAGGAACAAAGTAAGAAAGAGAGAGAGAGAGAGAGAGAGAGAGAGAGAGAGAGAAAGAAATAGACAAGTGTTTTAGGGAGAGAGAGACTCGAGAAGAGAAATATAGAAAGATAAAAAAGATACAGAGAGAGAGATATTGAGGGAGATAGAGAGAGAGAGAAACAGAGACAGAGAGACACGATTATAGAGAATCAGTTGAAATGGCACGCTACTTCTCAGCACGTCAAATGCGCGATTTCCGGAGTTGCCGAGAGACGATGGAGACATTCTAGCTGTTTGGCTCATGCAGAAGTATTCAATGCGAGTCTTTTTGCTTTTTCTTGTATTTAGAATAAAATTAGAATATATATATATATTTTAATATAACCGAAATAATAAACTGCTTTATTTTGTATTTAGAATAAAATTATAATTTTTTATATAACCGAAATAAACTATTTCCCGGTACTTCTCTAACGAGCACATTCTCTTTATTCTTTATTTATTCAATTCTATTTGCTTCTAGAGTCGTACACTGTAGTATGTTACTTTCGATTAAAAATAAAATAAAATACAGAATCTATGTATATCTCATTCGCTGCTATTAGTCGAAAGCTATTTTGTTGTCATGGTTCCCTCTGGTCACTGTCCAAGTCGACGAGTCCAGGCTTCTTCTAATTTTTATCTTTGCTTCCTCTCGATCTATTCATCTCGTCTCTTCCTCTGTCTCCCCCAATTTCTCTCTGTCTATCTCTCTCTCTCTCTCTGCTTCTCTCTCTCTGTCTCTCTCTCTCTATTCATCTCTCTCTCTATTCATCTCACTCTATTCATCTCTCTCTCTATTCATCTCACTCTATTCATCTCTCTCTCTCTCTCTCTCTCTCTCTCTCTCTCTCTTTCTTTCTCTCGACTTCTCTCTCTCCTTTGATTCTTTCTTCTCCTCCTCTCCATCACTCATCTTCACTGGCTGACGAATGGACACCAAGCTAAAGCGGAAAGCATTGAACGGCGGCTGCCACCGGGTGAAGAAGAGGAACACTCGAGGTCTCTTTAATCTCTCTCTCTCTCTCTCTCTCTCTCTCTCTCGCTCTTTCTCTCTCTTTCACCCTCTCTCTCCCTTCTTCTTCTTCTATCTCTCTCTCTCTTCCTCTTTCTCTCTCTCTCTCTCGGCTCTCTCCTTTTTTTTATCTCTCCGACTCTCTCTCTCTCTCTCATCTCTTCCCTCTTCTATCTCTCTTTTCTTCTCTTCTCTCTCTTTCATTTTCTTACTTCTCTATTCCTTCTTCTCTCTCTTCTCTTCCTTCTTCTCTCTCTCTTCTCTTTCTCTCTCTCTCTCTCTCTCTCTCTCTCTCCTCTCTTCCGCCCGTACATCACGCAACGACTGCACCAGCTGGCAGCAAGTCGTGCACTGATCTCTGCAATCGCCCTTCAACCCAAGAAGAGACAGCAGCTAGAAGAAGTTTCAGCTTCATAGGTAACGTGCACTTCTTAGAGAGAGTGAGAGAGAGAGAGAGAGCGAGAAAGAGAGAGAGCGAGAAAGAGAGAGAGAGAAGGAGAGAGAGAGAAATAGAGAGAGAGAAATAGAGAGAGAGAAAGAGAGAGAGAAATAGAGAGAGAGAAAGAGAGAGAGAGAAAGAGAGAGAAAGAGAGAGAGAAAGAGAGAGAGAAAGAGAGAGAGAAAGAGAGAGAGAAAGAGAGAGAAAGAGAGAGAGAGAGAGAGAAAGAGAGAGAGGGAGAGAGAGAGAGAGTGAGAGAGAGCCAGAGAAAGAGCCGAAAAAGATTAAATATTGATTCGAGAAACTGTTGAAATCATCACCCAAGTGATTCCTGACTAAGATCATTGATAGAAAATCAAAAGTGGTGAAGAGAGAGGAAGATGAATGTTGCCACAGGGTTCGTTTGAAGGCATTCCACAATTGTTGCATTTCTTTCTTTCTCGCTCTCTCTTCCCCTCTCTCTCCCTTTCTCCTCTCTCTGTCTTTCTCTCTTATCTTCTCTCCTCTCTCTTTCTTTCCTCTCTCTCTACTCTCTCTCTCTCTCTCTCTCTCGCTCTCTCGTTGCCGTCTCTCTGTTCTCTCATCTTCTCTGCCATATTTCCCGCCTTCATGCTCTTCTCTGTTTCTCTGAATCTCTCTTCGCAACAAATTTTGTCGTAGAGAATGTGATCAGGGGAACGTCCGCTGATCTGATCTGTTGTTAATCAGTGCTTGTCTGTTTAGACTGCATTGTTTCAATCTCATGGTCAGAAACTGTGAAGATCTTGCATCTCTCTTGAGTTTCTTTTTTTTTGGTTCATATAATCCACATTTATTATCCATAATTAAATTGGCCAGTTAGCAAGTAATCCATCATATGCAAGTGTAAGCAATGCCATGTAATATACTAGTAGAGATATGTATGTACACAAATTGTTCTTTCTAATGTGTTCCGCATGGCGCGAAATTTTTTAAAATGAATATCTTCTTTTTTCTGTGCCCCTTTCAGTGAGAGGCCGGCCTTCAGCGATGATCTACACGATTGTGGCACTTCTCGCCGTCGATTTTCTTCAAGGTTAATAGCAATATTTCTTCATAAATCACGAGCAAGCCCTACTAGAACGTTAATTCATTTCGCGCGAGCCCAATATCGTGCCGGTTGCTCTCAAATCCACCTGTCGCTTTTATTGATCATTCTCTAAATCCTTTTTTCCCTTTTTCGCATAAGCAGCCCGTTAAAAATTCATGAAAGAAGTAACAGAGTCGATTTCATTATTGAAGCCCTCCTATCAGTCGTGCACGCTGAAAACAGCATAAATATATAAATAATTGAGTAATTATAATAATTATATGATAACCAATAATTGTAAAAACTTTATAATAATAATAATAGTAATAATAATAATAATTATTATTATTATTATTATTATTATTATTACAAAACGCGCACTCGATCGTATTCTATTTGACATGCTCTCTATGCGCTCTTATATCAGGCAAAAGGGCGCGAATTCAAACGTGAGTTTTAAGGCGCACTCGCCGCGACGTGGGGCTACGACGACAAGCACGGACCGGCCACGTGGCCAGGGACATGCAAGGTGCGCAAGGAGACAGGCAGCACAAATAGTGTGGCCAATGTGCTACTTTTTTATCCACACTAATAAGTATCATTGTGCGAAACAATTGTTAGTTGTTACACACAATGATACTTATATTAGCTATCATTGTGCATAACAATCAACTGGCTTTTCGACATTATTGAATATGCCTCCTATAAGGAGTAGACTCATGTAAGAAAAAGACCAATCAACCATGCGTAAGCATATATTTATTTCGAAACGGGATCCAGAATTTCGCCAGAAAATTTCAGACATTTTTTGGTGAAAAGTGAGCTAAAACATAACAAAAATCTTGATCGATACATATTTTGGCTACTACTATTGCCGAACAGGTGGTTCTAGTCGTCGCATTTTGCAGTTTAAAAAAGCAGCGCGAACATTTCGCGCTGTTTTGAACGTATATTCCCCCGTTCGTTGAGTTATAATAATTGCATACTGATGTAATTACTACCGTATCCTTTCAATTATTAGTGCTACCGTATCCCTGTTCTCTCGTAGACTGGCACTCGTCAATCTCCGATCGATATTCGTGCGGCTGACGTCGACTTCACGCTGATGCCCACCCTCCACTTTATCGGCTATGATCACGCCGGCGATGTGGAGGTGGCGAACAACGGACACAGCGGTCAGAATGAGAATCTCTTTCTCTCTCTCTCTCTCTCTCTCTCTCTCTCTCTTTCTCTCTCTCTCTCTGTCTCTGTCTCTTTCCTCTCTATCTTTCTCTCTCTTTCCTTCTCTCTATGTCACTCCCTTTCTTTGTCTCTATTTTTATTTTTCTCTCACTTTCTGTCTTCGTTAATGCTTTTGTCCTCCTATACTTTAAGCAAACAAATATATTTGTTGTACTCTCTTTATGTGAGAAATGATATGAGTCAAGTGTTGCAAAAAGCGGGACAAGTTATGCATGTCAATGATGACATACACAGCCTTATTATTTCAATGCCGGCTTTCTCTTCCTCTCTCTCTGCTTCACTCTCTCTGTCTCTCTCTCTGTCTCTGTCTCTGTCTCTCTCTCTGCCCCTCCCTCCCTCCCTCTCTCTCTCTCTCTCTCTCTCTCTCTCTCTCTCTACACATGTATGCATATC
The DNA here is from genome assembly GCA_945643635.1 of Allodiplogaster sudhausi. NCBI lineage: Eukaryota > Metazoa > Nematoda > Chromadorea > Rhabditida > Diplogasteridae > Allodiplogaster > Allodiplogaster sudhausi. Next base: position 667,585 of record CALZFC010000259.1, on the reverse strand, counting down.
TGACACATCCTTATTTCCATGCCGGCTACAGTAGTCGTCAGCGGCTTCGAGAAGTGGACGAACGTTCCCATGGTGACGGGCGGGCAGCTCAAGACGAGGTGAGGCGAGAGAGAGAGAGAGAGCGATAGAGAGAGAGAGATAGCGAGACGGAAAGAAAGAGAGGAGAATAAGAGAGAGACATACAGAGAGAGCAAGAGAGAGGGAGTCAGAAAGAGAACGAGAGAGAGAAATAAAAAGAGAAAGAGAGAGCGAAAGAGAGCGAGAGGAATAGCTAGCGAGATATGGAAAGAGAGAGAAAGAAAGTGAGAGCGAGAAAGAGAAAAGAGCGAATGAGAGAGAGAGAGAAAGGAAGGAACAGTAGAGAGAGGTCGAGGAGAAAAAGAGTGAGAGGAAAAGAGCGAGAGGGTTGGCTTGTCTGTATGGAGACCATAGACTGGGAGGCAGTGGGTCAGAATGTGTAAAGGAATTCCAATGCGAAAAGTAGAAAAGCATTTTGAAACAACAAAAGAAACCTACAGGTGGATTTGACAGCAATTGGCAAGATATTGGATTTATGCGAGATGATTATAATGTTCGTAGGTTGAAGACTGTGGTTTATTTATACCATCCCATTTCAGATACAAGCTGGTGCAATTCCACTTCCACTGGTCGAACGTGCTGACCAAGGGCTCGGAGCACACTCTCAGCGGGCTCTCGTATCCGGCAGAGGTTAACTTTTTGGTTTTCCCCGAATTAGACGCTAAAAACTCTGTCAGACTCGTTTGTATGCTTTATTTTATTTTGTTTTTCATTTTTATTTTGAAAATTATAATTCATTCATACATCAATATAAAATATAGCATCTTACAATTAGTAGAGAAAATTATCGATGATTCATCAAATCATCAATGGAGAACAGTTTAATCCCTCGTGTTATCTTCGCTCTCGATTCTCGACTGTCATATATTTAGCGCTATAAGCACGCTTCCGATTTGATTTCTCTCTCTCTCTCTCTACGCTAACCTGAAGTTCACTTCCCATACCATTCATCTCATATAACTTACCTCTTTCTCTATGCCTCTCACTCTTTCCCCCTTTCTCTCGCTCTATATCTCGCTGTCTCTCTCTCTCTCTATCTCTCTTTCTATATCTCTCTCTTCCTCCTGTCTCTCTCCATTTTACACACTCTCTCTCTTTCTATCTCACTCTTCCCCACTCGCTCTATCTGTCTACATCTCCCCATCTCGCTCTCTCCCACTCTCCCCCGTTCTCTCTCTCTCTCTCTCTCTCTCTCTCTCTTTCTCTGTCTCTCTCCTCCCTCTCAGCTCCATCTCGTCCATGTCCGCGAGGGTCTCTCTCTGCACGACGCCCTGAAGGAGGGCGACGGCCTCGCCGTCATCGGCGTCTTCTTCGGAGTTGGAAACGCGCCCGAGCCACTCTCTCTTCTCGCAGGACACTTTACAAGGGTGCTCAGGCCAGGTCAGAGAGAGAGAGAGAGAAAGAGAGAGAGAGAGAGTGAGAGAGAGAGAAAGGGAGAGAGAGAGCAGAGAGAGAGAGAGCAGAGAGAAAGGGAGTGAGAAGGGAGGAGAAGGAGAGAGAGTAAGAGAGTAGGGGAGAGGGAAAGAGAGAGGAGGGAGAGGGAGATAGAGAGGAGGGAGAGGGAGATAGAGAGGGGGAGAGAGAAAGAGAGAGAAAGATAGATAGAAACAGCGATATAAAGAGAGAGTGATAGAGAGATAGACAAAGAGAGAGAGAGAGAGATAAAGCGAGAAAGGAAGGAAAGAGGGATATCTGGACGGAATATGGGACAGTTGGTACCAGTGCTCAAACAATTTGTCATTGCTGACAATGAGCACCCATAAACAATTAAAAAAAAATTTTTTTTTTTAACAAATAAGAAAAGAAATTAATAATCGAGAGACAAAAATGAATTCTAAAACAAAAGAAGTTCCTAAATGAAGTAACTTCTAAATTTAAAAAAAGAATTCTTAAATAAAGGAAGTCTTAAAATGCAGGAAACATGTCGACTCTCGACCGCTTCCGACCGCGAAATGTGCTGCCCGAGCAGACAAACGCCTTCTACAAGTAGACAGAACGAGCTACAATCTTATTTTATTATATATTTTCTTTAATCTTAATAAATAAATAAAAATCTAATAATTCTTTCGTCATATCTATACCATCAGTGGTACACGTGGTTTTAGCCTGCATCAAAAGTAAAAAAAAGTTTAAGACAGATATTGTGCTTCGATACGATAGCTCCGTTTATTTCGAATAACAAATCAAATAAATAACATAAAATTTCAATTAAAATGTAAAAAAAAATGCTAATAGTCTACCGTATCCCAGGTACGACGGCAGCCTGACCACGCCCGGATGCGACGAGGCCGTGCAGTGGTACGTGCTCGCCGAGCCCGTCTCCATCACGCTTCCTCAGGTGGAGAGAGGAATAGGGCAATAATAATAATTATTATTATAATAAATATTATTATAAAGATTTTCTTATATTTGATATCATATAATTAATATTATTAATTATTATTGATATATTTATGTTGTTTTCAACATGCACGACTGATAAGAGGGCTTCAATAATGAAATCGACTTTGTTTCTTCTTTCCTGAATTTTAAATGGGCAGCTTATGCGTAAAAGGAGAAAAAAGGATTTAGACACTGATAAAAGCGACATGTGGATTTGAGTGCAATTGGCAGGATATTGGGATTGATGCAGCAATAGAGATTGTTATTTAATTTGTATAAAATAAAAGTGTGTCTTAAAATTTATTCGATATCCATATGTTTATCAAAGAACGGCATGTTTACGGTTAAGTTTTTAAACCATTTTGCCTCATTTTATTTATATGCATTTTTTTTTTAAATCACTTTAGCTGGACGCCCTTCGCTTCGTGGAGAACTCGCTCGGGCAGGCGCACGCCTCGAATTACCGGCCGGTGCAGGCGCTCAACGGCCGCCGCGTCCTCTTCCGACCGGCGCAGCAGGACAAGGAGCGCATCTGCTCGGGAGCAGTCGAAGTTGTCACCGCGCTCCTCCTTCTCATGCCGCCACTCCTGCTCGGGCTCGAGTAGAGAGGGGAGAGAGAGAGAGAGAGTGAGAGAGTGAGAGAGAGGGAGAGAGAGAGGAGAGAGAGAGAGGGAGAGAGGAGAGAGAGAGGGGGAGGGGAAGAGAGAGAGAGAGAGAGATAGAGAGAGAGAGGGAGGGAGAGAGAGAGGGAGGGGGAGAGACTGAGAGAGTGAAGGGGTTAAGAAGGAGAAAGAGAGGAGAGAAAAAGAGAGAGATAGAGAGAGAGAGAGAGGAAGAAAGAAAGAGTGAGAGAGAGAGGAAGAAAGAGAGAGTGAGAGAGAGAGAGTGATAAGGGTTTGGAGAAAAGAGAAAGAGAGAGAGAGAAGAAGACATTTTTTTTTTTAAATCTAATCGATTCTCTCGACGAGATTATTCGGCGCTCTTACATTAATCGACGATGGTGCTGTTACCTTTTATTCCCGTGTCTATCTATTCGGTTAACAGAAAAGTTTAATACAACAACAACTACACTATTTACTACTTATAATTCGACCAGAAATGTCGGCTTACCTTTTTCTTCCAATAATTACTGCGTATATGTTTAATCGTTATTCTTCCATCGACCCACTCAGGTCTTATCTCGTGCTTGTAGGTATGTATATAGTAGTTTTACTTCCCGAGCCATATTAGTACTATAATTATCCGTCTCAACTCAATGGTGCTTGCCCGAAATCAGACATTTCTTCGTCTTGCATGATGCTCGGAATCCTTATCAGTTATGACAATACCCTTTCTCTCTCGACAGTACACGGTGCTTATCATCAGCATTAATACTACTTTAATCTTTGACGATAAATATTTTGACGATAAATATGTGCATGCCGCAGAGGTATTAAAAGACGACATCGATTATATTAGTATCACAAGTCGTAAAATATTACGAATATTTTTTCCGGTTGTCGCTAACATTTCAATAACCACTTTCTTTTTTTTCTTTTTCTCCAAACCGAACCCTCTTAATGTGTCTTCCTTTTCAGTGCGATGCACCGCTTTCCGTGTTGATCAACACGATTGCGTGGCTTCTCATCGCAGCCTATTTCCACCGGTGTTAAAACGTGAAATTAATTTTTAAAGCACCACATTCGGACGTACAAACATTGCATCATCTCGCACTAGCCCAATATCGTGCCAATTTCTCTCAAATCCACCTGCCTCTTTTTCTCTCTTTTTCGCATAAGAAGACCTTTGAAAATTCAGGGAAAAGGGAAAGAAAATCGATTTCAGTGCAAAGCCCTTCTAAGAGCCATATTATTAATTTCAAAGCCATTCTAGTACTTTCTTTCTCCTTCACAACTCAGCAATGCTTGCCCGACATCAGTCATTTATTCTTCTTGTATTGTGCTCGCAATCCTTAACATTTACTGCAGTACTCTTTCTCTCTCGAAGACAATATCGTGATTTTATTATCAGCATTACTTTCATCAGCTTTTGAGAATATACAACTGTAATCTGTGACAACAAAGAATTAATGAGCATTCCGCGGAGGGTGCATGTGAGGGAGGAGCTGATGTTGAATTCAGAGAGAGAGAGAGAGAGCGTTAGAGTAAAAAACGAAAAAAAAAGAGGAGAAGAAGAGAGATTGAGCTGACTGTATACTGTTTCATGTCAGGAATCGGCAATGAGAATAATGTTAAGGGAGAGCACGAGAGATAGAGTGAGAGAGAGAGCGAATGAGAGGGAGAGGGAGAGAATTGACAGATAGAGGGAGAGAGAGAGAGAGACAATATATAACAAACTCTGAAGAGTCGTCTAAGCTCTCGGCCTTCTTATTCTGAGCGATCGGCGTTGCCGTCACAACCGGTGTCTGCAAAATTACGAAGCATTAAGAATAGTCTAAATCTTTTACTTGCACATTTGGTTTGCATTTCTTTCTTAATTTTAAAATCAAGGAACAAATGAGAGAAAATACGACTCTTTATTGAAAGAACAGCAGAGGGTCGAAATGAGCATCAATTGGAGGCAACTCGAGTTGACACCATTCGATCGGTCATATACCGGTGCTTTTATCTGATATTTCGGGTGCAAATAAAGAGGAGGAGACTAGCAGCTCGTTACGTCAAAAGCATGAGTGTGAAAAATTGTTTAAATTCCTAGGTTCATTGCGAGGTTCATTGTTAAGTTCTAAAAAGTAGACTGATTGTGAGAACGACTGATAAGCACGACCAAGAAGGTGGATCTGAAAGTCAATGCCCTGATTGTGAAGGGGAACATGAGCACAACCATAGAGAAATATTAACTTCGATGGGCTGACTTTTTAAATGATAATAATGCTTTGCCCTATATGGCAATATTTCAACACTTCAAACACATCCTGTTTCCATGGGCACAAACATTTTGTTGGTCATTGTATTGTTTCTCGAAATTAAAAAGAGCTTTTTTTTCTCGAAATTAAAACGAACTTTCATTTTTTTCTTCCTTTACCACAAGAGTCCGAGGTTTTCAGTAATGATCTACACGATTGCGGCGCTTCTCGACATCGATTTTCTTCAACGTTAACAGTAATATTTCTTTAAAAAAAATGTACTTGAACATTCATTCATTTCACCCAAGCCCAATATCGTGCCAATTGCTCTCAGATCCACATGCCGCTTTTTTCAGTCCCTAAATCTTTTTTTTCACCTTATCGCTTTTAAAAAGTCATGAAAAAAGAAGGAAGGTCATTTCAGCGTTGAAACAGAAAACATAAACATATAAATAAATTATTGATTAATTATAATAATTATATGATAACGAATAATTATAAAATCTTTATAGTAATAATAATAATTATTATTATTGTTACAAACTCTGTGATCAAGGAAACGTCCGATGATTTATTTGATATGTTGTTGATGATTGCTTGCGAAAGCCGATTTAGTAAGCATTTTTTAAATTTCAGAAACTGCGAAGCTCTTGCATCTCTATTGAGTTTCATTGTTTTTGTAATACAAATTTATAATCCATAAATTGACAAGTTAGCAAGTAACCCATCATATCTAAGTTTAAGCAGTGGTATGTAATTATCCAAATAGAGATATGTATATAATTGTTCTTTCCACTATTCCACATGGCGCGAACATTTTAGATTGTGACATTTCAAAACGAATCTTTCGGGTTGTTGGGCACTGGAATTCTCTACCTCAGCAAATTATTTCTACCAACTCGCTGTCATCTGGGCCTTCTGTTCCGATATTTTTGTGTAGTTTCTTTCTTTTGTTTCTTGTTTCTCTCTTTACCTCCAATTGCTTGACACGCCCCGTTGGATATTTTAAAGAAATAAAAGTCAGGTAGGCCTGAATTAGACAACGGAAAGTATAAATTAAACTTCGATATGTTAACACTCTCCAATACCGCTTCTTCTTAAATCGGTCAATGCGATAAACAAATTCAGAATTCAGAATCTCTTCTTTTTTCTGCGCCCCTTTCAGTGAGAGGCCGGCCTTCAGCGATGTTCTACACGATTGCGGCACTTCTCGCCGTCGATTTCATTCAAGGTTAAAACTTAAAATTTCTTTGTAAACTTCCTGAAACGAATCTCTGATCATTTCGTCATTTCCCACTAGCCAAATATCGTGCCGGTTGCTTTCAAATCCACCTGTCGCTTTCTTTCAGTCTCTACATCCTTTTTTTCTCCTTTATTTTCTCATAAGCAGCCCGTCTTTTTTTTAATTCAGGAAAGAAGAAACAAAGTCGATTTCGTTATTGAAGCCCTCTTATCCGTTGTGCACGTTGAAAACATCATAATTATACATAAATAATTAAATAATAAATAATTATTATAATTGTATGATATCAGATAATTATGTGAGAATAAAGAGAGAGAGAGACAGAGATAGAGAGAGAGAGATAGAAAGAACGGGAGAGAGAGCGAGAGTAAGAGAGAGGGAGAGAGAGAAAGAGAAGAAGAAAGACAAAGAGAGAGAGACAGAAAGACATAGATGGAAACAGAGAGAGAGAGAGAGAGAGAGAGAGAGAGAGAGAACGAGATAGGGAGAAGAGAGAAGGAAAAGAGAAATATATCTAGACGGAATATGGGTCAGTTGGAACCAGAGCCCAATGAATTTGTCATTGCTGACAATGAGAAACTTAAAAAAAACAATTAAATAAAACTTTTCTTTAATAAGAAAAGAAATTAATAATCGAGAGACAAAAAATGAGTTCTAACACAAAAGCAGTTCCTAAATGAAGTAACTTCTAAAATAAAAAAAAGAGCGCAGGAAACATGTCGACCCTGGATCGGTTCCGACCTCGAAATGTGCTGCCCGAGCAGACCAACGCCTTCTACAAGTAGATATAACAAGCTACAATCTCATTTTATTATTATAATATATATATATATATATATATATATATAAATCTAATAAGTCTTTCGTCATACACGTGGTTTTAGCCTGCATCTGTAGTAAAAAAAAAGTTTGAGATAGCTTATATGCTTCGTTGTTACGAGAGTTTCCGTAGTGTATTACAAATCAAATAAATAAAAATAAAATTTCAGTTAAAATGTTTTAAAAAAAATGCTAATAGTCTACCGTATCCCAGGTACGACGGCAGTCTGACCACGCCCGGATGCGACGAGGCCGTGCAGTGGTACGTGCTCGCCGAGCCCGTCTCCATCACGCTTCCTCAGGTTGAGAGAGAGGGACGAGGGCACCGAGAGGGGTATTGATGCACACAATAATAGAGATTGCTATTTAATTTTTTTTTATAAAATAAAAGTTGTCTAAAACGTTTTTAGCTATCCATAAACATGTGCTAATCAAAGAACTACATGTTGACAGAAAAAGTTTTTAAAGCCATTATTGACTCGTTTTATTTTTCTTCATTTTTAAAGAAACAATTAAGCTGGACGTCCTTCGCTTCGTGGAGAACTCGCTCGGGCAGGCGCACGCCTCGAATTACGTGCCGGTGCGTCCTCTTCCGACCGGCGCAGCAGGACAAGGAGCGCATCTGCTCGGGAGCAGTCGACGTGGCCACCGCGCTCCTCCTTCTCATGCCGCCACTCATGCTCGGGCTCGAGTAGAGAGGGAAGAGAGAGAGAGAGATAGAGGGAGAGAGGGAGAAGGAAGAGAGAGAGAGGGAGAGAGAGAGAGAGTGGAGGGAGAGAGAGAGAGGGAGAGTGAGGGAGAGGGTGAGTGAGAGAGTGAGAGAGAGAGGGAGAGAGAGAAGGCAGAGAGAGAGGGTAGAAAGAGAGATAGTGTTAAGGAGAGAGATGGTAAGAGGGGAGAGAAAGAGAGAGAACCGAGACCCACTCAGATCTTAAAGGGGACCGTTTTAATTCTTTTTGAACATTTTTTAAATCTACTCTCGACAAGAATATTTGGCGCTGTTATAATAATCGATATTGGTGCTGCTACCGTAATTTTTTTTTCATTTCGAGACCCGTGTCCATCTATTCGGTTTGTAGAAGATAAAAAAAAACAACAACAACACTTTTTACTACTTATAATTCGACCATAAATATCGACTTATTTCTTCCAATAATTGTATATGTTTAAGCGTTATTCTTCCATCGAAGAAGTCGACTTTTTGCACACTCAGGTCTTCTCATGCTAGTAGTATACAACTAGTCTCTGAGCCATATTATTACTTTTCAAGCCATGTTAGTACTTTCTTTCTCCACTCACAATCAGTGGTGCTCTTGCCCGAAATCAGTCATTTCTTCGTCCAGGATGGTGCTCCAGTCTGTACCTGTTACTCTTTCTCTCTCTCTCTCTCTCTCGAAGACACGGTGCTTATTATCAGCATTTATTGATCAGATTATGAATAAACAACTTTAATCTTTGACAATAAAGATTTGAATAATGAGCATGCCGCAGTGGGAGCATGTGAGGTTGGAGCTGATGTTGGATTCAGAGAGGGCGAAGAGAGAGAGAGAAAGAGAGCGTTAGAGAAAAAGAAAAAAAGATGTTCTTTATTAATTTTAAAATCAAGGAATAAATTCCACTGTCAACTGCTTGCGAAAACGTTGTGGGGAAGGGAGTTTGGAGAACGGAAAGAGAGAAAATACTACTCTTAATTGAAGCAACCCCAGAGGGGCGAAATGAGGATCTTGTGGACGCAACTCGAGTTGACACCATTCTATCGATCATATACCGGTGATTTTATCTGACATTCCGGGTACAAATAAAGAGGAGCTGGCTGGAAGATCGTTGTCTGCTTCGCTGTGTGTGTCAATGATTGAGCATTTGTTTAAACTGTAAAATTAAGATGTTCATTGTAAAGTTCTAAAAAGTATATTCAGACCGAAGAATAACGGCCAGGAATTTGTTTACATTCAATTGTTATACATCTATGTTGCTCCTTCTCTCCTCTCTCTCTCTCTCTGACACTACCTTTTCTCCGTTCTCTACTCTTCTCTACAACCTTTAGCCCCTTCAACTTCTTCTCTGTTTCTCTGAATCTCTCTTCCGGACAAATTCTATCACTCTGTTCTGATCAAAAGAACGTCCGATGAATGGATCTATTGTGAATGATTGCTTCAGGCTGTCAGTTTCGTCTGAATTTTTCCAATGTCAGAGGCATATTCCTTTGTGGCTAATTTCTTTTGCTTTATATCTTTTTACTGTCCACACTTAAATTGCTTAACAATAAGTCATACCACGTATGTTTAAACAACGATATGAAGAGTTATTGTTCTTTCAACCGTTCCGCATGCGTTAACATTTTTGTTTCTCAGAATTCGAACGAATCCAGTGATGTTCTACACGATTGCGCGCTTCTCTTTGCCAATTTACTTCAGGGTATCATTTCTTCCTCAACCCACCTTCCAAAGACCTAACATTGCTTCATTTCGGCCAAGCCCACTAATATCGTGCCGGTTGCCCTCAAATCCACCCGTCGCTTTCTTCGGTCTCTAAAGATCCTTTTTTCGCTTTTCCGTCAAACCGAGACCCACGCATTGTCGTAACTGAAAGAGACCCGTTTTAATTAGTTTAGAATCTTTTTTTATAAACGACTGTTCCTGACAACATAAGCATTAATTCGTTTCGCACTAGCCTAATATCGTGCGAATTGCTCTCAAATCCACCTGTAATTGTTTTATGTTGTCTCGAAATACTTTTCGAGGAGAAAAGGTATTTATTTCAGTGTTGAAATGATCTGATCAAATTTTTTTTAACATAAAATAAATTTAAAATCATAAATTCGAGATTAAAGTGCACTCGGCGCAACGTGGAGCCACGACGACAAGTACGGACCCTCCAAATGGCCGGTGGGAGTGGGCGGAGGGGAGAATGCAAATGAACACGCAATACAAATTGTCCTGGCCAAAAAACTTGCCAAAAATATACAGTTCCAAAACTCCACCGTAATTGATTTAAATTTTTCCGCCAATTGCCATCGCGTCTCTCGACATCACATACTACTTTATTGCAATTCTGTCAGTCAAAAGTGCGTGAATTCAATATTCAGTCTTTGGTTCCTTCATCGTGATTTCTAATTTCTGTATGCAGATCTTGCTCAACAGGTATGGAAACAAATATTTTTTTGTTTAGAAGATGTGAACAGCTACATACATATGTATGTACATGCAAATGTATGTATGAAACAGATCAAGTCTCCAAAAAAATTATTTTTAAACAATTTCCTTAATATTCTACAGGTAGTTTAATTTATATAAAAAATCTAATTTCTGTATGCAAATCCTGTCCAACAGGTTTGGAAACAATTTTTTTGTTTAGCCGATGTGAAAGCTACATACATACATGCATATGTATGTAAGAAACAGATCAAGCCTAAAAAAAAATTATTTTTAAACAATTTCCTTTATATTCTACAGGTAGTTTAATTTATATAAAAATTTTAAGCCTTTTATTCTTCTAGTCCCAGGTGCGCGCTATGGTATCGGCTTACCCTCTACGCATTTGACCGCTGCGCACTCTACATATCCCCCATTTTCTCGATCCTATACCGGTGCTTTTCTCTGATATTCCGGGTACAAATAAAGAGGAGGAGGATAGCACCTCGTTTTTTTTAGATTTAAAAATTTATGACTCGTCATCGCTAAAGCTATCTAATAGTATGTATATAACATGTGGTCATAAGTTCAATCTGCGAGCATACGGCTGCGGAAATGGCCTACCAAAAAATTTACAATTCAAAGCCTCTCAGGTCACTTTTACCGTACACGTATAAATGTAGAGGATATGCCGTATCAGCCACTATTTCCTTTCCCGATCCAGTTCTGGAAAATTGCCCAGAGATGGCTTTGAAAAGTCAATTTTTGGGAGACCATTTCCGCACCAGTTATTTCACGAAAATTGAACTTATCACCACATGGTAAATACATACTATTAGATAGCTTTCGCGAAGACGAGCAACTTTCCCATACATCAATTTTTAATGTATAGATTGTGTTTAAGCGTTATTCTTCCATCGAAGAAGGCGACTTTTTGCCCACTCAGGTCTTGTCTCGTGCTAGTTGTATATAACTAGTTTCGGAGCCATATTAGTACTTTTCAAGCCACATTAGTACTTTCTTTCTCCATCTCGACTCACTACTAGTGCTGCTCTTGCCCGAAATCAGTCATTTCTTCGTCCAGGATGGTGCTCCAATCTGTACCTGTTACTCTTTCTCTCTCTCTCTCTCTCGAAGACACGGTGCTTATTATCAGCATTAATTTTATCAGCTTTTGATTAGCACTAACACTTTTAATCTTGGAGACCAACATTTGAATAATGAGCACGCCACAGAGGGAGCATTTGAGGGGGGTAGCTTGCATAAGTTGAGGTAACGGATATAGTATACCACGGATAATCCATGATTTCGGCACCATACGGATAAATCCGTAAATGTTCCGTATCTTAAAAGCGTAACTAACAAAAAGGAGATAAAAATGTGATTAATTGTGAAGTTCACAGTTCTGCGCTTGCTTAATATGCCATCGCCTAATATTAGTGTTGTTTCAAATTTACATTTTTACTACCAATCAATAAATATGTATGTATGTATGTATGTCTAACTAACTTTCGTGCTGCTATCCATTTTATTTAGTCGCAAAATATATGCATTTCCAAAAACCACAAATAACTTAGCACCAACCTGGTACTCTCCGCCCGCTTTGACCGGCAATTTTTTTTTTGGTTTTTTTTTTCGTTAAAGGAGGGCGATCACCGAAAAGTCATTGCCGATTTATGAAACATCTTAGCTGTTTTCGAATAGTCTCGGGCATGAGGAAAAAGAAAAAGCAAATGAAAAAGCACAAAAAAGGTTCCATATTCAAGTATAAGATACTTGAAAGTACAAATTTTGAATGAATTTGTGATTGGTGTCAGTGCAAAAATGGCACTCGATGGTAGATTAACGGCCACGTACCCATCCCGGGAAGATTAAATTTACAAATATTTCAAGACTTTTTTTGGTTTATGCTTTACCACCTTGCTTATGTGAATTTTCTTGAGTAAACTAAAGAATTTTAGGCAAAACAGTATCAAATTAGTTAACGAGCAATAACATATCGCTTCCAAAAAGAAACGGATTTTTCGAAACCAGCGCTACTTTAGCCACCTTGTCTACCGTAATATTTTGAGTAATTAAATGGACTTCCGTTTGAAACCTTTGCACGTTTGAATATACAATTGCAGTTTTTCGGTGATCGCCCTTCTTTAAAAAGATAATCTTTTTATATCTTATTCAGGCTCGCTCAACGATGCCTGGAGTTATGAGGGAGAGAACGGACCGGAGCACTGGCCGGGGCTCTGCTAGGTCTCGGCATTATCGATTTATTCATTTATTAAAAAAGCAATCCGACTGATTTATATGCCTACGTGCGAGGCCTTAGAAGGGGAAAGGCGAATTAATATATTCATCGTAGTAGAAAAAGAAAGAAGAATATTCGAATATCAGACATATTGACCGTATTTCAAATTAAAACGGAGAGAAAATTTTACAGAATACTGGATATACTTTTTATCTTAGCTTAAGAGAAAAAAAAATGTTTCTTAGTAACGTGGCCAACCCTTTTTCCCTCGCTCATCTTTCTTCCATGTCATCTTCAGACTGGCCATCGGCAGTCTCCGACCGTTGTTGAAGAAAAAAAGAAGAATATCTGAATAGCAGCCATTTTTACTGTATTTCAAAGTAAAACGACGCGAAACGAAATTTTTTTCTGCAGAATACTGAATATATTTTTTGTCCTCTTCAGACTGGCCATCGCCAGTCTCCGATCGACCTTCCCGACACCGCCGGACTTCCGCTCGCGTCTGAGCTCAATGTCTTTGAATACGATCAAACGGGCGATGTGAACATTACGAACAATGGGCACAGCGGTAATTGTACATATGTATAAGAGCACTTTTTGTGAGAAAAAAAACTTTTTAATAGTCGTGTATACATATTTATGACTCAATTTTTTCTCTCCATTTTATTGGCACTAAGAATAAATGGGCGCAGTGTTATCAAACGCAAGATTTTTTTTAAATTCATTTTCATTTTTCGCAGTCCTTATTCAGTTTTCGTTGATGGCTTCGAGAAGTGGGCGTGGGCTCCTATCGTGGAGACCTATACGAGGTCGAATAGTTTGGAGATGACGATTGTTGCGAAAGAGAGAGACGGAGTGATTGGCTAAAAAGGGCGAAACAGAGAGAGCGAGAGAGAGAGAGAACCAGAGAGAGATGTAGCGAGAGAAAGAGAGAAGAGAGAGATAGGCTAGAATGGAGTAAGAGAGTGAGGAGAGAGAGAGATGAAGCGAGAAAAAAGAGAAGAGAGAGAGAGAGAAAGAGAGAAGAGAGAGAGAGGGAGAGAGAGGGAGAGAGAGAGAGAGGGAGAGAGAGAGAGCGAGCGAGAGAGATCTCGAGAGGGTCAAGAAGAGATGTGAAAAAATTTATTTAAAACAAATAAATTTTCTTTAGGTACAAACTAATGCAGCTCCATCTGCATTGGTCGAATGATTCGCGTAAGGGATCTGAGCATACGCTCCAGGGCAAAGGCTTCCCGGCAGAGGCCAGTCTCGCGCTCTCTCTTTCTCTCTGTCTCTCTCTGTCTCTCTCTCTGTCTCTCTGTCTCTCTCTTTCACTCTGTATCTCTCTCTCCGTCTCTTAACTCTTTTTTCTTTCTACATCTCCTCCTTTATCTCTCTCTCTTTCCCTTTCTCACTCTCTCTCTTTCTCTTTCTCACTCTCTCTCTCTCTCCAGCTCCACCTCGTCCACGTCCGCAAGGATCTCGAGATGTCGGAGGCGCTGAAGACGGGCGAGGGTCTCCTTGTCGTTGGTGTCTTCCTCGACATCGGCACGGATTATGAGGCACTCGAGACCACTGTTTTCAAGGGTCACTTTGAGAAGTTCATCGAGCCAGGTTAGAGAGAGGGAAGAGAGAGAAAGTGAGAGAGAGAAAAAGAGAGAGAAAATAGGGAAAACGAGAGAGAGAGAGAGAGAGAGAGAGAGAGAGAGGAAAGAATAGAAGGCAAAAGAGAGTGAGAGAGGAAATAGATCAAAAAGTATGGGCTTCAAGAAGAAAGTCTTGTAAAATAATAATACAATGTTAATTTATTTCAAAATTAACTTTTATTTATAGTTATTAAATCAATGACTCTACCCCCTCCCCTTTTCCAGGTACGAGGGCAGCCTCACTACACCAGATTGCGTTGAGGGCGTGCAGTGGTATGTCATCGCAGAGCCGCTCTCAATCACACAGACGCAGGTAGAGAGAGAGAGGGAGCGTGAGGGAGAGAGATTATGAGAAAGAGGGAAGAGAGAGAGAGAGAGAGAGAGAAGGAGAGAAGGAGAGATAAATGAGCATTTAAAAGCCGATTCCCACTTGAGCTGGAGCGTCTGCGCACGCTGAAGAACTCGAACGGCCAGCCTCATTCTGGCAACTTCCGGCCGCTTCAGCCACTCAACGACCGCCGCGTCTTCTTTCGGAGTGCGCCTCAGGACGAGTAGAGGACCTCCGCCTTTGGGCCAACAGCCACCCCGCCCCTCAGAGAGCCCGCTTTTGGGTCCGACCTCCCCCCACTTCGTATCCAATCATGATAAAATAGTTGAAGAAAAATGGGTAATGACATAATAAATCTGCGAACGAAAATACTGTATTTACCAAGTGGAACATTAATGAAACATTTCGTCGACTCTCTTGAGTACCAGCAAGCCAACGAAAACCAGGACCACAACTATGGCAACTGTTAGACTACGTGGATTATGTGATCTTTATTTGCACTTTCAGAGTACGAAGCACAAGAAACAACTACAATATCATTATGTATTTATGTTGCTGTTGTCAAGTCTACATTCTCGAAAGAGGCAAATGGGTGGCAAGTTCTTTCAAACTAATAGAATTTTCACCCCATATCCTTGTATGTACAATGGCTTGAAAGAATTGAAATGTTCGATTATTAACAGGAATCAGGTTTATATTGTGCATAATAGTTATTCTATTCCATCCTGGACACAATCTTACGCAGTTGATCAGGATGATTCTCAGTATCCGCGAGAGCCTGCAAACATTAAGCTTTTCATGAAGACTTATATTGAAGTATACGACGCAGTGGATAAAGGGTCTGACTGGTTTTTTTTGTTGCTGTCGTGAATGACACCTACAAGATATCTTATCTTTCATAAGTCACGTAGCATTGCTAGATGCACGCTAATGTTCTAATTAGAATACTTGCCTACGTAAGTCTCATCCATTTCATTTTGTACATGTAAAAGCTTCAATTCGGCGAACTCACTTATTTACATTTCGCTTCATGTCTTATTCGAGCACGTGGTCCTCTCCCATACTTCTCTCTCTCTCTCTCTCTCTCTCTCTCTCTCTCTCTCTCTCTCTCTCTCTTTTCATATTTCATCCTCACTTCTACTCACCATGAGAAAGTGATAGTTTTGTATCCACATCAGAATTACGAAGAGCTTTCTTTTTCTCATTCGACTCACAATCAGCTCGCATCACCATGAAATTAGAGCCATCGAACGGAACTGAGGAACGGAATCGCTCCACGCCACCATTTACCAGATAATTGTTTTTTTTTACATTTTACTTCCTCTTTCTCTCTCTCCTATCCCTCTTTCCCTCTCTCTTTCTCTTCCTCTTTCTCTCTCTCCTATCCCTCTCTCCCTCTCTCTTTCTCTTCCTCTTTCTCTCTCTCTCCTATCCCTCTCTCCCTCTCTCTTTCTCTTTCTCTCTCTCTCTCCTATCCCTCTCTCCCTCTCTCTTTCTCTTTCTCTTTCTCGATTCTCTAACAGTCTCAAACATTTGGCGCTTGTGCCCTTTTCGTTCTTGCTTGATGAAAACAAAGCTAAACTGCAATAGGATATCGTGGAGCAAAATTTGTTGGAAATATTGGCAAAGAGGAGGGAGAGAGAGAGAAAGAGAGAGAGAGAGAGACAGACAAACAGAGAAATATTCAGTCTATGATTGTATACTCAGCTTTCGCCGGCGGTGCTTCTGACTGTGAAACCCAAATATCGGTCCGTTGCTCATTCCGATGGCGGTTCTTGAAGCGATGCGCTAATGATAGATGAGGACAATTAAAATAATTATCTTTAACATTTAAATTAACTTGGTAAATATCATACATAATATTTTGTGAGTAAGTAATGATAGTTACTCGTAGCATACATATGAACCTGGTCACCGGCGTAAGCGTTGGTTGCATCGCCATGCAAGCGATGCTGACCGAGAACGTCGCGGCAAGGAGGAGTGCGAGAAAGAGAACACGAGTGGAAGACATTGCAGAGTACACTCGAACGTTTGAGACACGCTGAGAGATTCTGAGCATTTCGAGCTTGATTTATACATATGTATGTATATCGCAGTATATGAAACTTATTTATTTATTATTTATTTATCTACAATCGATTAAATGTGATAACATTCGTAGAGAAATGACGCGACAGGCGAACAAAATTAAAGAGAATGCACAATTTGTAATAAATATGGATAACATGAGGAGAAATATAGTGCGCTTATTGTTAGATGAAAAGAAACACAGATACTTTAATATAGAAAAATAATATTTAATTTAGCATTAGCAATAAGTGGAGAAGGGATGGATAGGGAATATGCCGTTATGTTTTCTCTATTTCGTGAAGGCAGGCCGCGCCCACTATCCGGCCCAGCCCAATGTAGTGGGCATGACCCGCAAGGAAATTTAAGATGAGGGTGAAGAGGGATTCAGAAACTTTGCTGACGACGGCAAAGATGAGGTCGGGGTAAAGATCATAACTCAGAGATGGCTAACAGAGCAGCCTCACCTCATTTGAGCAAGAAGCGAGAATGACGTATGATCTACTTAAATCTATTGACAGAAGAGGGCGCTATGCAGCAATCTGTGGTAACTTCAGATACTGACGGCTCAAAACGAATTGAGAAACAATTAGTTATCCGCGTGACAGGACCGGGTTCGTCTAATATGAAAGCTAAAGGAGGAAACCCGACCGTTGCACTGCTTAAATACAGAAAAAAAATTACTATCAAATCTATCCGCCCCTTCGTACCACAAGTGATTACACTGAGCAGAGCAACAGCCACAAGGAGGATCCTGCAACTTTCCTTGACAGAACGTTTTGAGAAACGTTCATGCTGACCTTGTTTGCGTTAAGAGAAATGGCTTTACCCTGCGGTGATAACATGTCATGATTAGAGATAGAGAGAGAGAAAGAGAAAAAAGAGAAAGAGAGAGAGAGAGAGAGAGAGAAAAAGAGAAAGAGAGAGAGAGAAAGAGAAAAAAGAGAAAGAGAGCGAGAGAGAACGAAAGAGAGAAGAGAGAGAGAGCGCGAAAGAAAAGATAACAACAATCTCACCTTGTCAGGAATGAAAAAGCAAGTCGAAATGGAAACGAGACAGGTTTGCTTGCACAATGCACTCATGCCCTTGGATGGATCTAAAGTTGACATTGTGGTTTATACAAATGGTTTAATTTGATTGATACCCTCGTCCGGCATCCGAACTTTTTCCGTGACGTCTCCTGTCTCGACTTTGTGTGGTAAGAGGAAAGTGCGGGCAGAGCGCACTCCCCCCCCCCCCCTGTGTGCAATAATGGCTCGTTGATCATTTTTGCCATAGGCAATGACATTTTGGACGATGAAGAAAAACATGTTTGTCGGTTTGAACGAAATGAGAAAGTGTGACAAAGAGAGGAAGACGGTCGGAACGAATGCGGCAGAGAAAGAGAGAACGAGAAAGAGAGAGAGAGAGAGAGGGAGAGAGAGAGAAGAGAGAGAGAGAGAGAGAGATAAGAGAGAGAAAGAGAGAGAGAGAGAGAAGAGAGAGAGATAAGAGAGAGAAAGAGAGAGAGAGAGTGAGAGAGAGAGAGAAAGAGAGAGAGAAGAGAGCTGAGAGCGAGTGGAACTAAAAAGCGTCCTTTGCCTGAAGGGGGGAGGGGGGGGGGGTGAACCAACGCGCTCGGTCTGCCTTTCCCTTTCACCACCGACGGTGACCTATGTAGATAACATTCATTCTCTACCCTGTCCTGATGAGAGCTGATGAGAGGTTATTAAGAAGTCCGAAATGTCATGATAAGAAAAGTAGAGAGAGAGAGAGAGAGAGGCAGAGAGAGGGAAGAGGGAGAGGGAGTGGGAGAGGTGCAGAGAGAGGGAGAGAGAGGAGAATGCGAGAGAGGCAGAGAGAAGAGAGAGAGATAGAAAGAGAGAGAGAAGAGAGAGAGAGAGAAGAGAGAGAGAGTGAGAGAGGAATTAAAACGGCAGCCAAAAAGCAAGTGAGACAGGTTTCAACAGGCGCCATATCCTTGCTTCCTCGCTTGAGGGCCATGCTCTGATTCCCTTTTTTATACCATGTGTGAATTTCGTACTTTTATCCGTGATTCGTCTGCAGACATTAGTGCTTCTCGACTTGGCATTTATTGCGAATGTAAGAGAAGGCCGCGTGCGTGTCTCAGGAAGCTACATCAACAGGCGACATTTTTATTCGCGCTTTTGTTCTAGGAAAAGTTACCTTTTGCTCCCCCGGAAATCGGGGAAAATAAGGGTTTCTCTACTTTATTACACTTTGTGAAAATTTTTATTATGCAAATTAGTATTATAAACCTTTATGCCAAACGAATGCACATACTATGCAAATTAGAACTATAAAAATGCTTGCAACTCACAAGCCATACTAAGAAGCAGTACACATTGGCAAAGTGGTATTAGCATTGCAATATAAACAAAAAATAAAAATAAATCCAGGAAAGCGCACTTAATGTTCAGTTCAAGAGCGAGGTTTCTTGCGTTTTCGCTAGCTCAAATTCCTAAAAAAAAAGTCAAAAAAGTTTTCCGCAAAATTCTCATCATTCTTATTAGTTGCTTCCTTGTCTCTGAGTGGTTCCCCTCTCCGCTCTTCCTTCGTTCTTGCTCTCTCCTCTTCCACTGCTCTCTCGTCTTGTCGCTGAGATGTCTCTTTTGATCTTCAGTGCTTATCTTGTCATCCTGCTCTACCAACATTTCTTTCAAACAAAAGATATAACAACCTTTCCTTTTAAATGTGTTTTATTTACCACTCTTTCATATCGATTGCTGTTTAATTTCTCCGTTCAAAAAAAGAAATTTTTTTCCTTTAGGCATCAACGACGATGGCTCGAGTTATGACTGCGAGTAAGGGCCGGAAAACTGGCCGGGGCTCTGCAAGGTTCCGATATTATCTATTCGATGAACTATTAACGTTGCATCTAACAATAAGTGATTCATATCCATATATGTACCTATGTATGAACATTCAAAAATCAAATGATAAATATGAGTGGAATATCATTATGTTAATTAAGAAATTTTCTAAATTATTTTTACAAATTGTCCTGGCTCCGGTTATTCTCGCAACGCTTTTTCCCCAAGTCGTCTTCTTGTAGAGACGCCAGTCGCAGATCGACACTCAGGACGCCAGCGGAATGGAGCAGGCAGCTAGTCTTTGCGTCTTCGACTTCGGCGCATACGGAGACGTTGACGTCAAGAACAACGAATGCAGCGGTAATATGCTTGCTTTTAGTGCATATTTAAATTTAAAAATACTTATGACGCGATTGCGAGAGAATCAAATAGAATCAAATTGGCCAGGGACCCGGCCAAAACCAACCGGCTTGGATTTTGTTCAAAAGTTCATTATAGGTGAATTCTCGTATAAAGAATCGATAGGAAGTGGTCTTCTACCTTTCTCTCTCTCTCACACTCTTTTTCTCTCTCTCTCTCTCTTATCATGAAATTGCGTAAAAATTCGATCGGTTATTAACGTTGACAATGCTATCAGCAACACAGCAAACAACACAGATTCGGGCAATTCTATTAGATTTCATTGTCAATGATATATTTTTCAATATTCAAATCAAGATATGGGCGCATGGCTACGCTGCAGAGCATGAGGTCATATTATAAGTAGCAACCGAGGTTTGCCGGGTTTATGAAAAAAACCTTCTTATCCTAATTGTAAGCCACCTCATACAATATGTTAAAATGAGAATAAATACATGTTTAATCGGACTTAAAAAAAAATTCGTTGGCTACATTGATTTTATCGGCACATAGGATATGCATATGAATAGATTTATTAATTTATTTCGTAAATGACGAGTGGGGATTGATGAAGAAGCAGAAGGAAAGGCAGAATCTTCTGCTAATAAAAAAATGTAAATGCGGTTCATGTTCACTTTGTTGTTAAAAATCACCACTCAAAAACGGGAAGTATGTATGTACATAAAATACATTTGACAATGAATACGTTTCACTCCATATATCGGTATCCTCACTTCTAATTTCTGAATGTAGATCTCGCGCAACATGTTTTGCAAAAAAACTTTCATGAAGAGAATAGCTTATTTTACCAATCTTATTTTTAACGTACTTTGGACCCAAATCACTGATTGCGAGAATGAAAGATAAGAAGACAAGCGCGCATTTTATATTTCAGAGATAAGACTAATAAAAAGACTGTAAAAAATAAATTCTTATTATTCTTCTTATGTACTTTGTTATATGTACGTTTTGGTATTAGGATAATGCAAAATGTACAGGTGGTTCTACAACGAACATTTGTCTTACAGGTACAGAATTAAATTTTCTTTTCGATTACTCTCTCTGGCATATCTCTATCGTCATTTCTAATTTCTGTACGCAGATACTGTCCAACATGTTTGAAAAAAAAAACTTTTCGTATTGGCGATTTGAACAGCGAAAAGTACTTTATATTCTACATGTGTCTTAATTCATCTTAAAATTGCGCTTCTTTTTTTCTTCAAATGCACTAAGCTTCTCGCTATCCAAATCGTGTATTAGTTCCTTTGATGAGTGCAAATCGCCATTTCATTATGACTCCTAACGAAGCTCACGGTGGTTTTCGATGGCAGCGCACGACAGAAAAGAGTCAGGGAGGAATGCTCTGTCGATATTCGATTCCCAGGGTGATCATTAAATGATTGAAGTATCAAAAGACTATACATTCTCTCGTTATTTAGAGCATTGTATTACTAAGGCATACTTTCAGTGTGACAAGTGCTTTTGCTTGATGATGTGTCTCTTGGAGCGAAACCTGATAGCCGGTATCGGTCTGCCTAACAATAGGCGAGATGTCCAATTGAGCCTATTTTTCTGTTGTTGCTCCCCCACTACAGTCTCCTCATCTCCAACACAGCTGGAGTGTGATGGAAAAGTGGTAATACAGTTAAAAAAAAGACATCGTCCATCACATTAACATGTCGTTATATGAATATATTTTATCGTTCGCAAAATAGTGACTTGTATCAAGACTAGCTGCAGCTGTTGCTTTCCCAAAAACAAGATGTAAAATCTCTACTCGTCATGTAGGAAAAATAGAAATATCACATGTGAAGCTCAACATAGCAAAAGGATGTATTTTCAGTTCAATTTAACATTTGTTTATTCTCATTTTACAGTTTGCGCGAGGTGGGGCTGATATATCATTATGAAGCTCCTTTTTATCTTAAAACCGACAAACCTCGGTTGCAGCTTAAAATGTGGTCTTCTCCATGTATCATTGATAACTCTGCGGCCTCCAAGGGTCACATTTTTGGTTTGAATACAAACAAATATTTTACTATTTCTTAACAGAACAACAAAAATCTGTGTTGTTTGTAATGTTGTTGCTACTGTTGCTAACTTTGACTACTGATTGAAATTTCCGCAGCACATTTATTTGTGCTTGATAATGGGACAAACATGTGTTCAAAAATGCACTTTATTTACCATTACACACAAAAAACATTGTTTGATATATCAAACAATTTCATACAAACGCCCTTTCCGGATGCGCACCCTCTTTTCATGGATTTTTAGCTGTTTAAATCGTGAGAACAAAAGCTGCAAAAGTTGAAAAACTGGCTAACCTGGTTTGTGGGGGTGTTGGAGCCGTCGTCGTTGTCTCTGGAACTATAATTAGAAATTTGCCTGCGACCGGACCCGAACCACCACCCTGCGCACCCACACCCAAGCCCCTACCACCACACTACCCACACCACCGATCTGAATGTTGAAGAACTTATCCAGATGAAAAGGGCGGCGCCCACAGAGAACGTTGCGAAGAGAATGGAGAGAGAGAGAGAGAGGCAGAAAGAGGAAAGAGACAGAGTAAAAGAGAGAGAGAGAGAGAGAGAGGGAGAGGGAGAACTCTACGAACTCGGTCTCGCCATCTGTGCCAATTTTGCTAAGAGCCAAAAGGTTTTTTCGAGAGTTTTACTGCTCAACGTGACTTATGTTGCGTCTCTCTCTATCCAAAATGTTTCTACAGAGAAAGGCGGTTTTTTGAGCTATTTTGTGTTGTATAAAAGTAAGTCTGAACGATTAGACATTTAAAAGTAGTTTCCTCATCCGAGGTCTGAGAAGAGAAATGCCCCAGTTTTTGCGTTTCTTTTGAGAAAATCACCTAGAGAGATCCCATAAGTTGCTTCTCTCTCTATCCTACGTTTTTCTACAGAAAAAGGCGGTTTTTTAAGCTATTGAATGTTCTATAACAGTAAGTCTGAACGACATCCGAGGTCTGAGGAGGTCACGTAGACAGGCGCACCTGTGGCTAGAGAGTGAGAGAGAGAGGGAGAGAAGGAAGGGAGAGAGAGAAGAAAGGGAGAGAGGGAAAGAAAGAATTAAAGAA
The DNA here is from genome assembly GCA_945643635.1 of Allodiplogaster sudhausi. NCBI lineage: Eukaryota > Metazoa > Nematoda > Chromadorea > Rhabditida > Diplogasteridae > Allodiplogaster > Allodiplogaster sudhausi. The sequence goes on along the minus strand of CALZFC010000259.1, from coordinate 644,528 downwards.
AGACAGAAAGAACTATCTTTCTCTTTATAAGTGAACACTGTTCGTGATGTCAGGAGTTGGCCGTGTTGCAAAAGTTGTATCCCTCGCCTTTGTGCGTGTAATCAAACCGCTCAACGGTATTTATCCGCATCTCTCTGTACCTCATTAGAACCGCCTTTCTGTGTAGAATCTAATGACATAGAGAGAGAGAGTGACCTTTCCGTCTCTTTATAGCGATCACAGCAAAAGAAACACACAAACTCACAAATCTCAGAAACAGTCGTTTCTGAGATTTGTTAGTTTAGTAGAGAGAGAGAGAGAGAGAGAGAGAGAGAGAGAGAGAGAAGGGAGAAGAGAGAGAGAGAGAGAGAGAGAGAGAGAGAGAGAGATAGAGAGAGAGAAGGAGAGAGGGAGCGAGGGAGCGAAACACCGAGAGAGAGAGAGAGAGAGAGAGAGAGACCATATTGATTGATAATTGAGAGCAGAAACGACTGCGTGTGAGATTTGTGAGTTTTTGTGTTTCTTTTAATGTGAACGCTATAAAGAGACGGAAAGGTCACTCTCTCTCTATGTCATTACATTCTACACAGAAAGGTGGTTCTAGTGAGGTACAGAGAGACGCGAATAAGTAAAGTTTAGCGGTTTGATAACACGCATAAATGCGAGGGATCCACCTTTGCAACACGGCCAATTCCTGGTTCACTTATAAAGAGAAAGAGAATATGTTGACTAATGGTACCCAATTGAACGGCGTACTGTCGGTTTTTATGAAAAATAAAACGGGCAAAACATGTTGGGAAAACATTGGATACATATGGGTTTGAACCCTTGTGTCGCTGCTCGACGTTGCCTAACTCGCCAGATCGGACGTGATCGCTACTTCGCCATCGCTGCTGCGCTGCGGTTGTTTGATATATCAAACAATTTCCATGAAAGAATCCAAACAATTGCCTCGGAATGGATAGCGTGCAAATCGGTAAAACAAATTGTTTGATATGCGAAACATTTTTTTTGAAACAATTGTTGTTTCAAACAATTCATAAAACAATCGTGCACCAAACAATGTTGTTTCAAACAATTTTTTTTTGTGTGTAGTCTACAGAATGTTTACACAACTTGCATAATGTAATGTCTACGTTTAAGTTAACGACTGCCGAGCAGAAGTGCAAAGTGGCCAGCCAAGACCTCATTATAAGACTTATCAGATGAGCAAAAGGTCTGCCAGGGCACGACTCGAGCCCGCACGGGGAACAACATTTCAATGAGATTCTGAAGTTCATGCCCTGGAACGTTTGAACCATTTTCGTGAAATCTCAATGAGTAGATAGAGAGTTGGCTACGGTAGATGTGAATTAGTTGTACCCTATTTTAGGCGCTCTCTCGACAGGAAACTTTACGAGACGGCGCATTCAAAACCATTCTCTCGCGTTATTTAAATTATTTGCAGTATCCCTTTTTTTAATTGAGTATTGGGCATCTTTTTTTATAGTTTTTTTTTATTTATATAAAAATTGTATACCACTTCTTCTTCAATTGCAAGCTGATCGCAATTTAGACCACATTAACTGCCTCGGACCTTTGATGAGTGCAAATCGCTATTTCATTATGATTCCTAACGAAGCGCACGGTGGTTTTCGAAGGCATCGCTCGACAGATAAGGAACAGCGATGGAAGCAAGATTGATGGTAATCGTTTGTATACTGTACAACTTATTTACATGACTGAAGCATCTAAGGATTACATTCTCATTATCTAGAGCATTTGATAAAGTATACTTTCTGTAAGATTAGTGCGTAGCCCAACACGGCGATGTTTCTCTTGGAAGGAGAAACTAGTAGCGTCTAAACGCCTGCCTAACAATAACTTACATATTGATATGGTAGCAGTTCAGAGGGGGGATGGGAACATACATATAAAGAAGGAGGAAGCTTTCCTTCAGTAGTTAAGGTTTGAAATATATATATATATATAAATTTTAAGATTGGAAATACATAGAATATTTTCCTTTTTTTACGCATTTACCCAAATCACAAATTGTGAGGATGAAAGATAAGACTCGCTCGCATCTTTTATTTCAGAGATATGATTAATAAGAGGTCTGTAAAAATGCTATCGATTCTTGCATCTTCGTTTGTATTTCATGATATCTATGTATTTCTTTTCGTCGATATGCAATAGGTACAGGCGGTTCTATAACAAACGTTCGCCTTAAACGAGAATTAAAATTCTTTACGCTAATTGCATCTCTGAGCGTAGATAAAAATCTTAAAGGTGATACTGTTAACTTAATTGCTGTAAATTGTTTATTAAAAATTAGCTACTTACCGTATTTTCTCTATTAGTACCCCCCCCCCCTTTATTAGAACCCCCCCTCTAATAGTACCCCCCTCCGATAAAGCCATTGAAAAATAGAACCCCTCCCTCTAGTAGAACCCCCCCTCCAATAGTGCCCCCCCCTAACAGCCTGAAAATCTCAGCTCGAGACGTACCTCGAATGGATCCTGGAGGTATGGGATGCTCTCTCCAATGAAATCATTGCTAATTCATTCAAAATATGTGGTAAAATGGATATTCCAGTGATGATTCCTATGAATTCGACCTACGATTCTTCTTATTTTGAGAAGAAAATGTTGTTATCAAACTTTTAGTGTCTCACATTGAAAAATAGAACCCCTCCCTCCAGTAGAACCCCTCCCTCTAATAGTGCCCCCCTCTCGCAGGGCTATTGAAAAATAGAACCCCCGGGGGTACTAATAGAGAAAATACGGTATAAAGGCAGGCATGTAGAATACATTTGACAGTGAATACGTTTTCATTTCATTTTTCGCTATAGTCATTTCTTTTTCTGCATGCAGATTATGCCCAACAGGTTTACAAAATGCTTTCGCTAAGCCGATTTGAATTGAGTATTTTTTCTGTCCTTTCCAATTGAGTATCGCTATGTAAACAAATCAAATCTCACTGAAATGTTTTTTATTCGACAATGTACTTATATTCCACAGTTGCTTTAATTTATATTAAAATTACACACTACTTTTTCTTCAAATGCCAGATGATAGTGATTCGGAACCGTGTAACTTTTATGAAGAGTTCAAATCGCCATGCCATGATGAATTCATAACTAACAATAAGCTCACGATGGTTTCCGAAGGGAACGCAAGGCTTTCATAATTTTACAGAGAATCTCTCTAAATAACTTCTCTCTACCACAACGGATCTGACTAGACATTTCATATTTTCTGTTGCTACTTCCATATAGGCATTTGCACGTGGTGATGGTTACAGAAATGGTTAGTCTTCTCGATTCAGAAATCATTCACTAGATTTCATTTTTAATCATGAAGATACATACGTATCAATTCAAACTTAAAGAATACCTCATTAAGAAGGCCTTATTTTTCCATTCTTCTTTTTTAAGTATTTAGGACAAAATCACTGCTTGAAAGGATGAAATATGAGACATGCACGCATGTTATACATATTTCAGAAGTAGCACCAATAAGAAGTACGTACATATATAAATAATACATTATAATGATTTTTGCATCTTCTTAGAAATGTCACATTTACTTGTTGAAGTACAGATAATTCAATAACGAATATCGATATTTAAGGTAAAAAATTAAAATTCATTACGCTTGACCGATCGATTGTTGTGCAAAAAAATAGTTGTTGAATAAAAAAAACTAGCTTTATCGAACAAAAATATATACTCAAAAAAACGGAAGTTCATAGAATACTTTTCACTCCATATGTTTATCGCAATCGTCATTTCTAATTTCTGTAGGCAGATCTTGTCCAACATGTTTAAAAACATTTTTTTTAGCCAATTTGAACAGCTATGTATGAATGAAACAAATCAAATCTCCATTAAATGTTTTTATTCCGAACACTTTACTCTATATTATACCTGTGTTTTAATTTTTTTTAATTGCGTACTTATTTTTTTTCTTCAAAGGCCCGAAGCTGCTCGCTTTTCGCGTTTTAGTTCCTTTGATGAGTGCAAATCGCCACTTCATTACGAATCCGAACGAAGCTCACGGTGGTTTTCGAAAGAAACGCAAGTCAGATAAGGGGCAGCGAGGAAAGCTGTTTCGATTCTCTTTGCCTGGTCGAACTTTATATTCTACATGTGTTTTAGTTTGTCTTAAAATTGTGTACTTGTTTTATTCTTCAAGTTCCCCAAGCTGCTCGCTATTCAAATCGTGTTTTAGTTCCTTTGATGAGTGCAAATCGCAATTTCATTATGAATCCTAACGAAGCTCACAGTGGTTTTCGCTGGCGCCGCTCGACTGATAAGGTTCAGGGAGGAATGCTTTATCGATACAAGCGTAGCAGAGGAGCTCATTAAATGATTGAAGCATCAAAGTAATACATTCACTCATTCTCTACTGCATACGGCAATGGCATACCTTCAGTCAGTCTCTTGGAGCAAAACGTGATAGCCGGTATCGGTCCGCCTTACAATAAGCGCGATGCCCAATTCAGTCTATTTTTTCTGTTGTTGCTCCCTCACAACAGTCTCGTCATCTCCACCACAGCGGGAGTATGATTGCAAAGTGGTAATGCAGATTTAAAAAAAGCAATTGTTCCTCAGATTAATATGTCGTTGTATAAATATATTTTATCGTTCGCAAAATAGTGACTTGTATCATGACTAACTGCAGCCGTTGCATTCCCAAAACAAATTGTAAAATCTCTACGTAGGAAATATAGAAATATCGCATGTGAAGCTCAACATGGCGAAATGATGTATTTTCAGTTCAATTTAACATTTATTTATTCTCATTTTATAGTTTGCATGGGGCTGATATATCATTATGAAGTTCCTTTTTTATCTTAAAACCGGCAATCCTCTTTTGCTGTTTAAAATATGGTCTTCACTCTACACATATTTTTGGTTTAAAAACAAACAAATATTTTACTGAATTCTTCATAGAACAGCACAAATCCGTGTTGCTTGTTCTGTTATTGCTACTGTTGCTAACTTTAATTACTGATTGAAATTTCAGGAGCTCATTTACTTGTGCTTATTAATGTGACAAAATGTGTTCAAAAATGGACTTTATTTACTTTACAGAATGTTAGCACAACTTGCATAAATGTAATGCCTGCGTTTACATTGACGACAGCCTAGCAGAAGTACAAAGTAGCCAGCCAAGACCTCACTTATCAGATCAGCAAAAGGTCTGCCAAGGCATGTCCACTCGAGCCCGCCCAGGGAACAACATTTCAATGAGATTCTGAAGTTCATGCCCAGGAACGTTTGAACGATTTTCTTACGAGCGTGAAATCTCAGTGAGTAGCGAGTTGGCTACGGTAGATGTGAATTAGTTGTACCCCATTTTAGGCGCTCTCTCGACAGGAAACTTTACCAGACGGCGCATTCAAAACCATTCTCTCTAACGCTATTTAAATTATTTGCCGTATCCCTTTTTTAATTGAATATTTGTCATCACTTTTTAATGTTTTATTTATTTATATAAAATTGTATATTACTTTTTCTTCAATAACAAGCTGATCGCAATTTAGACTGCATTAAAATGAATAGAATATGAATAGAGTTTGGTTGTTGCAAACAGATTTGAATCTCTTTCCTAACGCAAATTTCGTAATCATGTCTGCTCGTTGCTGCATCGAGGGCCATTACGGCTTCATACGTTGCCGGTGCTCATAGAAAAGAGTTGCATTTTGGTAGTTCAACCAAAACCAAGGTATCTGATTTCGCACTTACATATGCATAAATACGATGCCATGCATCTGAAAACAACATTCGACTAACCTAATTAATTGTTATGCTGGCTCTCTCGACTCACATTGACAGAAGCTCCGACTTTCCTTCTGCTTCTTCATCAATCCACACTCGTCATGTACGAAATATGGAAATATATGTAAAATATAGAAATATATCTTATGTGCCGCGAAAATAAATCTAGCAAAAGGATATATTTTTGAGCTCAATTTAACATTTATTTATTCTTACTTTGCTGCATGAAGTGGGCTGATATACATATCTCTATAAAGCTACTTTTTATACTAAAACCGACAAGCCTCGGTTGCTGATTGAAATGGGATATGCTCTATACAAGGTTCCATTGATTGGGTGTGGCTGCAATTCCCACATTTTTGGTTTAAACAAGTATGTATGTATATTTCTGAAATCTTTCAATAAACAAACAACAGAAATCTATGTTATCTGTTGTTTTGTTGCTACTGTTGCTAACACTAATAACTTGGAAATTAATAACTGCACATTCATTTGTGCTTGTTAATGTGACAAAAAATGTTCAATGGATTCACTTTAATGAGTTTACAGAATGTACTTGTAAAGTGCATAAATGCAATGCCCACGCTTACATTGTACACGACCATTGCCGATTAGAAGATGCAAATGGGTCGGCCAAAACCTTATTGTAAGAGACTTACCAGATCAGCAAAAGTCTGCCAGGGCACTACTCATATCCACATAGGGAATATGTGATGCTGAAGTTTGAATGTGAAATCTCAAGGGTGGAGAGATCGCAATGGGATCTTTATATAAAAGTAATTCAATAACGAACGTTTACCAATTAGGTATAGAATTAAATTTCTTTACCTTGACTATCACATCGCTTCCTGATAATCAATATAAATGGGATGTATGTTTACTTTGTTGTTAAATAGAAATTAGCAAATAAAAATAGCCACTCATAAACGGGAAGTACATAGAACACATTAGACAATGAATACGTTTAATTTCTTAATGTAGATCTCGTGCAACATGTTTAGAAAAAATAAAATAAAAATTTGTTTAGCCAATTTGAATTGTTATGAAAAAGATCAAAAGTCCCTAAATTTTTTTGCATCTTGTTTTAAATAATTTTAAATTTAACTATTATGAAGAGAACAAATCGCCATGCTATGATGAATTCCTAACTAAGCTCACGGTGCTTTTCACTGGCAGCGCTCGAGAGATAAGGGGCAGCGAGGGAATCGTCTTCGATTTTCGCCTCATCTTGTTGGTAAACCCCACGATAACATTCTTATTCCAAGAGTTATGACAACGTATATGTACATGCATACATACTTTCAATAAGATTTCTGCGTGCAGCCCAACCTCTCACGACGACGATGTGACTCTTGGAGCGGAAACTGGACGCAGGCAGCCATCAGCCACATGGTGACAGCTTAGATAACGGGTGGACTTATTAGCAAGGAAGATGCTCTATTTCAGAATTAAAAGAAATGAAATGACGACTTTTTCATGAAGCCAGCGATGCTTTTTTCTGTTGTTGCTCCCTTACCACAGTCTCCTTATCTCCGACATTGTGGAAGTGTGATGGCAAGGTAGTAAGAGAGTTTTAAAAAATCACCGTCTCTCACAATCAGATTTTAAAGAAACAACTACGGGTGCACTATTTTTCAATCCCCTTGCGAGAGGGGGGCACTATTAGAAGCGGGGTTTTATTAGTGGGAGTGGTACTATTTTTCAAGGTGATTGGCTAAAAGTTTGTAAACAACAATTTATTCCTAACAAAAGAGATTTGTAGCTCTTCTTCAATTGAATCATCACCGGGAGATCCATTTTACTGTAAATTTTGAATGAATTTGTAATTAATTCATTGGGAAGAGCCTCTAGAATCCATTCGAGCTACATCTCTAGCCGAATTATTAAACTAATAGGGGGTGGCACTATTGGAGGGCGGGTTCTATTAGAGGGAGGGGTACAATTTTTCAATACCCTTGCGAGAGGGGGGCACTATTGGGGGGGGGGGGGGGTTCTAATAGAGGGAGGGGCACTAATAGAGAAAATATGGTATTAACGTCATTTCAAAATAATATTTTGCCAATGCACAAATGTGTTAGATGCTTTTTATAAATATTTTTTTCCGTAATGCAAAGGCTTTTCTTTGATAATGCTTTTTCTCATAATTCTGTAAATTATGTGACATATCATGACGTTTCAAAAGTTTCTGGGCCTTTCCATTTTAAATTTTAGCAACGATTTTGACACAAAAAGAGAACAAATGTTATCCGTGCACTCAATAGCAGTCATTTCATTACTATTCTCTCATATATTTCGCTTTTTGTTTTATTTCGTGAAAATGCATTCATAACTAATCCATACTCGGACAAAATTATCCTATTTTTGGCAAACCGTTAAAAAAAATCGATCAGAATTGGCGTCACTGCGATCGAAGCGAGCAAATGATGCTATATATTGATGGATTCTTTGCCCCTAGGATAATATAGGAATAGATCATCTTTCGTAGATTTCATTTTGGAAAAAGTTGCAAGGTTAAGATACTCAAAGTAGCCGTCTTACTTACAATTAATGATGAGGTCTGGCCTACTTTTAAAGTACAGTGAAAACAGCCACCATATTTTTTTGTGAGTTCTCGGATTATACTGCTTAAACTATCCTTAAGCTTGGATAATGAAACCAATAAAAACTTGAAGTGGAAGGAAGAGAAACATCCTGGTCATCGGCAAAGCCATTGCGACGAAGGCCCAGCGAGCTACGTCTGCATCGACTGTTTCAGCGACAACGACGATAGGTCGGAATAGGAATGAGCTTTATATCAATAATAAAGATGTCCAATTAAGTCTATTTTGTTTTGCTCCTTCACAAAGAAATAGGACATTACTGATTTATTGACTGACTGATTGCAGGCTTAATGAAGCAATGTATGTACATATCTTGCGAATTGTGGTTTGGGCTTGATCTTTTTATTCATTTAATTTGTCTTCGTTAGCATCACATTGATTGTGAGTTGTAAACGGACGTCATAGACAAAGAGCTTCGCTCCGTTTTTGCTCGCCGCCGTCTCGCACGGCGTCGTCCTCACCGTCAGGAGACTGTCGTCGGTGCAGATGAAGCCGTTGACGCAGCCAGTGGTGGAAGCCTATTAATCAATTAATATGCATTTAATTAATTTATTTATTAATATAAAATTAATCTATTAATTTATTAATATGCAATTAATCTATTACTTAATTAAGTTATAATTAATTAATATAATCTATTAATTTATTCTGTATCTTAGTAATAAACACTGTGAAATGTGCCATGCCATGCCATACTGCGGTACAACCTATGTATCTATTGTCAGATTATTAGGACTCGGAACCAGGGATGATCAAAGCGGGCCGAGCCCGAGCCGGGCACGGGCCGGGCCCTAGGCCCGGCCCGGCCCGTTGCTAATTTGGCGGGCCCGGGCCGGGATTTTCAAGGCAGGGCCCGGCCCGGCCCGGCCCGCATACCCCACGGGCCGGGCCCGTTTTAACATAGGCCCGGGCCGGCCCGTTGCTAATTTGGCGGGCCCGGGCCGAGATTTTGAAAATAGGGCCCGGCCCGCTTGCCCCCCGGGCCCGGCCCGGCCCGGCCCGCGGGACAGTGGGCCGGGCCCGGGCCGGCCCGGGCCTGGTTTTGACCATCCCTGCTCGGAACAATACTACTATTGTTCCGAGTCCTAATAATCTGACAATAGATACATAGGTTGTACCGTAAAAAACTGCAAACCTTTTAGACGACCGCAGCACAAAGTAAACATGTTGGCATTGGTGTTGTCGTCGCTGTGGAAGTCGTTTCCGTAGCAGTCGTTGGTATTGTCGTGGATGACGATGTCGTTGGCGTCATAGAGCTCATGGACAGGAAAAGAGCAAGAATGGAAGGAACGACTCTGGATTGCGAGCGATTTAAGCGTGACCGAGAGATGAAAGCCTCGCTTAAACATCTGAGTCACTGCCTTTACATTAGGATCAAACTAGGCATTTGATAGTTTCTGTGGCTACGTCCATAGGCATTTGCACGTGGTGAAGAGTACAGAAACGATTGGTCTTCTCGATTCAGAAGATTTCCTTCTAATCATGATGAGCTGTAAAGTCTATAAATAATATTTTTTTTCTAATTCTTTCATCTTCCTATTTACATTGTCGATATGCAATATGTACAGGTGGTTCTATGACGAACGTTCACCTTGAAGGGATAGAATTAAAATTCTTACGTTAAGAAAACGACGGGTCCCTTAAAAATATTCATAAATAATAAAGGTGGCTAGAACCTGTGGATCGGTCAGAACTTATTGCTAAATACTCGATAGAGAGGGGAGGAGAAGTGGGGCAGGAAAGAAGTTAGAGAAATACATAAATATGTACACAAGAGGTGTTTCCTATATTTATACTATTTAAAAGCAAATAAATGACTATATTCTCATCCTGCACATAACAAAGTATACTATCATTAAGATTTGTGCATGCAACCCAACCTCTCACAACGACGATATCACTCTTATAGTGAAAAGGGGTAGTGGTGGGCAGCCCCACGCCTAGCCAGCAGCCATATGACGGCAATTCAGAGAACGGGCGGATTTATTAGCATGGAAGCTACTTTTTTTTAGTAATCAAAGAATTGAAATGCCAAGGAGAAAGAACGGGTTAACATAAAAGGAAGGAATGAGTTGTTTTTAGCAATTTTTTATAAGCAAAAACTGATGATTAGAAATTATCAAATTTTTTTATGAGTAGCATCCGTTCTCTATAAGCAAACAAATTTACCATTTAAAATATTTTAGATTTTCCTAGAACAACAATTATTAACGAGGATGCATTTGGAAGCATCCGAATCGTCCGAAGCGTCCTTGGTACCAAGATCCTGTGCGACTCTTTGACTGCCAAGTCGTCAGATTAATATTGAATGTAATCATAAGTATGTACCTATGTAAGTACTGCGTTATTGTCAATCTCCACGTGTAATGTTCTGCATGGCCATTATGAAATTAATACAAGTGTGCTTGGTACTCGTTTTGTGAATAAATCGTATGTGTATGTGACTGCCAAAATATTTTGCCCCTCTTTAGTTACAAAGATGCATCTTAATATTTCATTTTCGACCAATTTCTTTATCCCATGAAATACTGATACCAATAAACAATTTAGGTTCTCTATTTAGAGGTGGAACAAATATGTACTATGAAAAGTATCGAGATGCTTTGACTACATATCTACGGGTGAATGTAGGGTTCAACACGATCGCCTGGCTTCCACAGATTCACATTGGCGACATGACAAGGGCGAACCGAGCGTGCTTTCTTGTACATGTTAGGCGTGCACTTAGCAAAGTCATGGTAGCAATCAGTGCCATGGATAATCTAAAATAAGACCTTCAACTGTAATTCAGTCTTCTTTTGTCATCTGTTGATGTAGCACGTATGTACATATGTATGCATGTATGTACACATGCATATAAGAAGAAGATCGAGACTAATAAAGCAGGATAAATTGTTTCTAAAGTGAATTTTCCAATTTGCAGTAATTTATGTGATAACAAAAATTTACCCTTACATTATTTAGAAGCTTTCGTTTAAAGAAGACGGATTGCGAGAGTGCGTGACAGTGAGAGAGAGAGAGACAGGCAGAGGTAGAGAGTGAATCCAAAAGTAACTGCTGGAATAGGAAACGGACGTCTGCGACATTGCCGGTGCAGTCGACTTGGTCGTAGAGATGAGAGCACGACCCATAGCGGAAAAATGCCATCGTCGCGGAGTCGCACCAGGAAGCCGGCAGATTCACGTATTCGTCTCTTTTTACTTCAATCGTCAAGAAGTCGTTGGGTGATACTGAATTCCATCTTTATTTACAAAAACAATGTACGACTAGGAGGAAAAATAAAAATAAAATAATGCTGTAATATTCACACAATATTTTTGCCTATGTATGCTCTTTTGCTATCTATTTTATAGTCCATTCTATTTGTCTTCTATACTTAAAGTTTAAAGTTTTTTTTATCACCCTGTGGCTTTCCACAATCTTACATTGAATTGATACACAAAAAGTCATGAAATACAAGAACGTTGATATTCTTTCGTCACCAACTCTTGTTGCCCCTGTACAAACGAAGCTGCCAATCGTCCTGGTAATCTTCAGAAGCCTCGAACATGTACTTCTCTGCTGTTCCTACGTCGCAAGTGCCACCATCGTTTATGCGCTTAAAGTAAGCGTAGTTGCCGCTGGGAGGCTGCGTAAGAAGCTGGCAAGTCGCCTTCTTCTCCAGATCGATGGCAACTCCGTTGCACTCGTTCATCTGAGCATGGTTGAAAAAAAAAAATTAAACTGATCAATAACGTTGCTGAACTGTAGACATCGTCCATACAAATGAATGTAAGCGTTTACCGAGAGCGTCATGCATTCTTTGATGCAGGTTAGGTCGGCGTGATACGGGATGCTTTGGAAGTCTTTGAAGTCTTTGGGAGTCAGGGCGATCCGCTGGAAATGGATGGCAGCCGCCATGAGCTAAGAGAAAAAAAAACAAAGTAGATTAATTACTATCGTAGTCATACACATGTATTATTTTCATAAATAAATACATGCATATATGTATGCAGAAGCAATATTTTGATTAGGAGAATGCAAACGTTTTGTAAATTCGCATATGTTCAACGATTTTTCAACTGACGTGAGTGACAACTTCAGATATTAGTTCTTCATAGACGTTTTCTTAACTTCATTTGTTGGAATTTGTAAACAATTGTCATAATTAATACAGCATCATGAACAAAAAAAGACATAAAGTGAATGTTTATTATTCGTTCCAAAGTTGGAAATCCCTCCCATCCTGGATCCTCCATTCATTAGTGTCTTGAAAACCTTTAAAAGTTGAAGTAAACTCAACTTCGAATAGTGTAATCAGGTAAGCGAGATAGATCCACTTGGGCATGCTTGCAGCTGATTCGGAGAGAGAGGTTGAGAGCTATCGAAAAGCAACCGCCGCGGGCAATGAGACTAAGGAAGGACCTACTGAACGTCCTACCTCTAGCGTCACTCGTTGCTAGGCGGCTAATTAAATTTTCAATGCCTTATAATTCTGTAAATTATGTGACGTTTCAAACGACTTTATCTCATATGTAATTCTTTAAATTATGTGACGTTTCATGACGTTTCAAACGTTTTGGGGCCCTACTATTTTAGGCCTCAGAATTTCAGCTACGATTTTGTCACAAAAAGAGAACAAATAATATCCATGCACTGGATAGTAGTCATTTCACTACATCCTCTACGATATGTCGTTTGTTGTTGTTGTTTTATTTCATGAAAATGTTTACATAAATTATAAATAATTGGACAAAGTTATTCTCTTTTTGGCAAACCCTGAAACACTCGAGCAGAATTGGGGTCAGTACGAGCGAAGCGAGCAAGTGGTGCTCAATATTGATGACTTCGTTGGTCCTAGGCTAATATAGTAATGTATCAACATTCGCACGTTTCATTTAGGAAAGGGTTGTAATGTTATGTAACTCAAATTAGCCGACTTACATTAGCTAACGATGCGGTCTGGCATACTTTTAAAGTACAGTGAAAACAGCCACCATATTTTTTTGTTGAATTCAAGGATTATACTGCTAAACCTATCTTTAAAATCGGGGTAATGAAACCAATAAAAACTAGAAGTGGAAGGAAGAGAAACTTCCTCGTCTTCTTTAAAGTAAATATAACGTTGGAAATCGATAATTTTGGCCGAAAACAAATTAAAGAAGCCGTTCTGCTTGTTGCGCATTCTTTTTGCATGCTCTCTCCTCCCTTTCATGAAACTGATTCGGTCAAATCGTCTTTAGTTTCACTTCTGAATTGCAAGAGTAAATCTAGCAAGATAATCATTTTTAAATAGTTGTGGATACTTCCATAATATTCCAACGCGAAGCAATCTTATGAATATATGGACAATTTATATCATTCCAACGATGAACGCGATTTATTATCGAAAGGGGCGAAATCGAAGCTCACGGTGGTTTTCGAAGGCAGCGCTCGAGAGAGTCAGGGAGGAAAGCGTTCTCGATCGTTGCTTCAAATTGGTTGGATAGCTTAATAAATGACTATATTCTCATTTTCGAGAGTACATTACAAAGTATAATTTCAGTTAGATTTATGCGTGCAGCCCAACCTCTCACGACGACGGTGTGACTCCCATAGCGGCAGCAGCCGCCCGCCGATAGGCTTATAAGCCATATTATGGCACTTCAGAGAGCTTGAGAACTTACTAGCAAATAAGTTACTTTATTTTAGTAATAAAAAATGACATGAAATTTTGATAACTGGGAAGGAAAGAGTTTTGCTTCAGTAATAAAGTCAGAGACATCAATTGAATCTATTTTGTATTTCTGCTTCACAAGCCTCTCTCTTTCTCTCCCTCTCTCTCTCGTTTTCTCTCTCTCTCTCTCCCTCTCTCTCGTTTTCTCTCTCTCTCTCTCTCTCTCTTCAAGAGTAGAAGGCCGTGTGGAAATGCATTGTCCATAGCCACATTCTACGGCTTCATTCGTTGCTTGTGAAAGGTTGCATTTTGGAAGTTCAACAACAACCATGGTGACTGATTTCTTTCCCATAAATACAACGCCTTGCATCTGAAAAATCATTCGACTATTTGTAAGATCTCTTCTAGTCTCTCAGCGGCTCTGCCTTTCCTTCTGCTTCTTCACCAATCACTACGCATAATGTTCGAAATAGAGAAAAAGAATATATATATATATCAAAAGGATGTGCATTGCGTTCAATTTAACATTTATTTATTCTTATTTCATATAGTGCATGAGGCAGTGCTGATGTATCACTATAAAGCTCCTTTTCCATTATACTCGGCAAACCTCGGTTGCTGCATACAGTTGGATCTTCTCTTAACACGCTTTCATTGATTTCTCACGGTATTGCTCCGCAACCGTATTTTTGGTTTTTATATAAACAAAGATATATGTTACTGTAATCTTATCAGAACAATACAAATCTGTGTCGTCAGTTCTGTTATTTCTGACGTTGATAACTTTAATTACTAATCGAAATTTCAGCTGCTCATTTATTTGTGCTTTAATGTGACAAAGATGTGCTCCGAAATTCACTTTATTAAGTTTAGAGAATTTAAGACCGGACAAAACCTGATTGCAAGATTTATCAGATCAGCAAAAACGTCTGACTGTGGCAGGACTCGAACCAAACGCATGGAACATTTCCATGAGATTCTGCACTTGCAAGTTTGAATGAGTTTCCTACGAATAACAGTAACGTGACCATCCCACGCGTTGAGAGTTGGCTATTGTAGATGTGATTTAGTGTGGTTCCCCTACTTTAGGCACTCATTCGACAGGAAAGTTTAAGAGGCGGCGCATTCAAAACCATTTACTGACGCTACATCATATTATTCGTCGTATGTCTCCTTTGATTTTTTTTTTTACGAGACTATGGAAATCGGTCATTTTGGCACGAAAAAAAGGTATTTTTTGTTTAGCTGGCATTTGGACGCTGTTCTCCTTTGTTTCATGAAACGATTCGGGTTGAATCGCCTTTCTAATTATTGTCTCACAATCAGTCCCGAATTGCAAGAGTAAATCTTTCAAGATGCCCATTTCAAAATAGTTACGGTTTGTTTCTTCGTATTGTAATGCGAAAAAACTATAGGAAAAAGCGGTCAATTTATTTCATAGCAATGATGAAGGCGATGCACGTGAGGAACATTAAGACGGCGCCAGCGATCACGATGGAGACGCCGACCGTGAAGTGCGTGGAGGACTTCTCGGTGGTCGACGAAGACGGAGACGGAGACGGGTCGGCATCCGGTGAAGTCGATTCCTGCGGGGAAACGGCCGCGGAATCTGTCGTCGTCGTAGCTGAGAATAAGAGAGGAAGAGCGTTTTAGGCTAGTACACAGGCTAATTTTAGCCTAATTAGGTTGCATTTCCCTTTCCTGCCTTACTAGGGTCATATTGAAGAAAAAAACAACAGAGATGTCTAGCCATGTTATGGTTATGGCTGATGATGAGCCATGAGTTTTTAAAGCACTTAGGTTAGCACTTTCATTATAATCAGATTAGTGGATTGAATAAATTAAAAATAAAAATACATAATAAATAATCTTTAAAAAAAACCAATTGAAAGCGTAAATGGAGTCGACTCCTCTTCCATCGTCAGTTGAATGATATTCCCCTCCGAAACTGCATTCTTTGTCTGAAAAGGAGTGTTTTATTTTTTTTATTTTTTAAAATTATATTAAAAGCTTTGATTGTTATAAACATTTATTCATAATATATTTTATGTTAATACTAACTGTTTAAATGGCTTATAATATTTATTGATCGAAAAAGGCGGAAAGATTCCAAGCATCGGACCAGCAGAAGAAGCGCGAAAAACAGAAGAAGCCGTGAAGAAGCCACGCGCATCGAAGACATAGGAGGAAAGTGAGAGAAAAAAGAACAAAATGTTACATAATTGATCAATTCTTATTTTATTTGACCTATTCAAACATACATATCTGCACTTTCGTTATAACTCACTTTCCATTTTCACGATTCTTCAGAGTACACACGTAAGAAGTATGTAACATCAAAAATTAGTTTTAAAGAAAACTGTACGTTGCATCTGCAAAAGGAGATTAGAGACATATTGGTATCTTGAAGTATTCGCGAGGAGTGGCTGCTGCTCGCTGACTCGCAGCACCCGAGATCGGCCGGGTCTTCCGACCAGGTAGCCAAAGAGGAAGACGCACGCGCCGCCGAGCAGCAGCCAGAAGCGCGTCGCGGTAGCGTGCGCCTGACGCGTTGCGTACACCGCAGCAAGCAACGCATCCTTTTCAGCAGCGTAGTCGTATTCTTCTTCGTCCCCAATCGTGCTATTCGAAGAAGAAGAAGCAGGAGAAGCCGGAAGAATGACGTCACGCAAATGGCCAGTCATGGCATCGAGCTTAACAAAATAGTTTAATTGTAAGACATTATGCACTTCGCCCCCCCCCCCTAACCCGAAATGTCAATATTGCATGGATGACAGTTGTTTACTTAGAATTAACGAAACAGAATCAACTTACCGTAATCCTGCCTCCGGCGGCCTCTGCTACCGTAATCATTTTATCGAGACGGGGCGCCAGTTTCGTCCAGAAATCCACGGTCGCTCGCTCGTAGCGGATTCGTGTCTCTGGCCAGCGTCCCTTGCTCTTGTCGACAAGAATCGAAAAGTACGAATCGTCGTCGTCCAGTGGTCGCCACACTAAAAATAACGGAATGGCCACACTAAAAAAAGAAAGGCGACATTAGAAAGCAAAGAAAAAAGAATTAATAGAATCCCCTAGTTCTACGTAACATCTAACGCCCGAACAAGTATTTCTATCTGCTTAAGTACTCCACATTAATACAAAACCACAAGTGATTCTTTTCTAATACATTTTTGACATTAATGTTTTTAATGTGCCGTTTTCTAAGATAGAAAACATAAAAGGTCCAATTTCTTAATGCTGACTGACAAGGCGATGGAACGCCGTACTTTGAAAAGTTAGTGAAGAGACGAGGGTAGAATTTGGCAATCTCCTGAACATATATATTTTTAGTTTTATTGTTATTTTAAAATCATCTAAAATTATTATTAAAATATTTAGTACAAATCATATTTAGAAATACTAATAGTAATATCTGTATGAAATTTTGTTTAGTACAACATAAACTAGTATATAAAAAATAATTCAAATAAAAAGATATAGACATGTATAATGTTGAAAAGGCAAAGAAAAAGATGAAGAGAAAGTAAAGTAACCGCTTCATTCTCGTCTTGCGTAAATTTGTGCACGCCCATGAGGTAGCTCAAGTCGTCCGTGTGCTCGTTGTGCTTGTCCATCTCGTACGCGTACAAATAGGCCTTAAAAAAACTCACGTTTGAATTCGCGCTTTTTTGCCTGATTCAAGGGAGAGAGATCATGTCAGTTAGAGAGACTCGGCTATACATTAATCATGAAACTTCAAATTGATTACAGCAGAGTTACGAGCTCCTTTAAAGAGAGGACGGGCACTCAAAAAATTATTAATGGCGATTCAAATTGCCGCGCGTTCACCCTGCGAACAAGCGCGCACTCTCATTCGCTTATGCTATTTTCACGCAGCGCATTCATGCGACCTGCGAAGAAGCCCTCAAGAATGAGATTTCTTCCAGGATGAACGCATTACAATTCGAAACTTCATTAATTATTTGTCGGTGATCGTTCTCTTTTATTAATTATTTTAATTTAGGCGGAATTGTAATATAACAATGGTAAAAGTTTTGAAAAAATTAAAGAAGAAGAAAATAAACAAATACCTTCCCTCCATTCTTGACCACTGATTTGCTATAGAGATACGCAGATAGTACCATCTCTTCGGTCTGCGGATTGTGCATTGTCCCTGAATAATGTCAAGTACCTTATTTACTTTATTAGACCCCCTCCCCCTCCCCCTCCCTCCCCTCTAAGAGTGCCACTGTAAATTCATTCAAAAGCTTTTAAAATGAATGCCAAATTTCGAAATCAAAGTAATAATTTTCAAAAAAAAAAAACCCACTAATTAGTCCGCTCTTATTCATCTTGACATAAATGTCGTCGAGTTCTTTCACATTCCTCGCGCCAACAAACTCGCCGTTCCTCCTAACATCATAGTCCTCGTTGAGGTCCATCTCGGCTTGCGTCGTGCCCATGAGGACTTCGATCGCCTGTCAATAAAAGCAAATATTAATTGATTTAAAAAAAAAAAGATTTTTTTTGCCACTTTTTTCAGCATTTGCCTGAACTATGTTTTTACTACGTATTTCGTAGTACATCTCTATGTATGTATGTATTTTTTTGGCTTCAAAACTCGTACAGGTGCAGAGTTAAA
Source organism: Allodiplogaster sudhausi (assembly GCA_945643635.1). Classification (NCBI taxonomy): domain Eukaryota; kingdom Metazoa; phylum Nematoda; class Chromadorea; order Rhabditida; family Diplogasteridae; genus Allodiplogaster; species Allodiplogaster sudhausi. The sequence goes on along the minus strand of CALZFC010000259.1, from coordinate 625,926 downwards.
GACGTCTGCGAGCGTCTTAAATGGAAAGAGCGGTGGAAGCATAACGGCAGCCGAGAGCTTCCAGCCGTCTTCCTGGAAGTTGAAGCAAATAATCTCTTAAGATTTACGAATCTTGCTCAATTTCATCCATTGTTTCTTACGGTTATTTTCTCGAACCTCCATTTGTCTCTGGATCTTTAGAAGTTCGTCTCCGGCGATCTTTCGTAGGCAGTCGACCGACTCGCGGATTAGTTCGCTTGTGCACTCAATTTTTTTTTTCAAGACTGAGAGAAACGAAGAGTGAACTATGCTTAATACATGGATAGTGAAATGGCATGAATAGTGTGAGAAGGAGAGATACTAGTTGGAGAAACGAAATAGAAAATGAAAACGAGAGCAGTTAGAGGGGGTGGCAAGTTAGGTGTCCAGAAACTACATACACACAGAAAAAATATCAGTTGCTGATGGTGGTCTTAGTATGGATTGCCCGTACTTTCTATCCGTTGCTGTTAATGGATATAAAGTGCGGATATTCCGTACTATCAGGAACTCATGTGTATGAAAAAGAAATCTGCGAGCCTCACATTCGCTCTCCTCGTGAACTCGTTCGTCCACTCGACGCCAACGTTCCTCGGCCTGAAACGAATGGCGCCCGACATGGAGACGACTCGCGAGAGTGGCATCTCAGCGCGTACGGCAGGAGACACGGCGAGCATCGCGGCGAGCGATGCGCCGTACGAGTGGCCGAGCACGGTCAACTTTAAAGTAGGAGGGCGATCACCGAAAAAATAATGTGATATTTCAAATTGCTCCCGCACTCTCATGCGAAGCGGGTTTGTGCGACCTGCGAAAGAGAGTGAGGAATCCCAGGACAGACGCTGCTATTTGAATCTGCATTAGATCGCCCTCCTTTAAAGGAGTCATCCTATTAATAATTATTTTCTCTTTTACTACTGTACGTTATGTAGCGTTACAATAAAATCTCACCTGTTCTAGGCCCGAGAGAGCATGTCATAATAGGAGAGTACTAATATCTACCGTTGAAAATTCTCTACCCTTGAGATTTAACATCTATAATTCTGATGGTGAGATGATAGGATGAAAATGGTGCATACTTTACGAACTGATCCATGCTTAAAAATGTCATGTTAGATATTCGCCGGAGAGCTCCTTTAAAGGAGTACCATTAATTCAAGTTTGAATTACTACCCATTCATCCTGACACCAAGCACTTTCTCATTCTCGTGTGCACTTTCGCTAAAAATAGGTAATTTAAAATCTCACATAATTTTCCGGTGATCGTACTCCTTTAAATGTACGGAGCATATATATATATCTATGTACTATCGAAAAGGACAAAAGCGAACCCGCTTAGGATCACCGCCAAATGCGCCGATTTCGCATCGGAGGTATCGAAGGCTCTGGATAATGTCTGAAAAACTCGTTCGTATCGTTGGTTGAAGAGGAAGACAATGAAAAAAGATACAGTGATATTTTGAAGAGCTAAAATTAATATCATCTTATTGTTAGACGTCGCAAGAGGGGTACGTACGACTATGGAAATGTACCAATGTTGGCAAGTTAATTTTTAAAAAAGTACCATAGATTCCCAAGTTGGCCGGAACGACATCCTGATCGCCAAAGTCGATGTCGCCCGTGAAGCCGAGACGGAAAGCCGGAATAGCAAGGACGACATCTACAAAAGCAAGAAATGAAAATGTCATTAATCAACAATAATGAGAAGAAAAGAATAATAGAAAATAAACACAATAATCAGAAGGAGATTAGCAATAATCAGAAATTAACAATGATCCAAAAATATCCGGTGGTTCTGAGCAGCAATATACATAGAGATATCTTTACCAGGTCAGATTTCATAAATGATTCAGTTCTAGCCGTGTAGATAATTATTTGTGTCCCTAGCGAGAATAGACAGAAAAATTGGAGTATGGTCGTGCGAATAAAGTACAACTAGCGTGCCAGGCATACGGATCGAATGTTTCAGAACAATTCGAGTTAAATTTAAAATCCGAGAATGTTTTAAGTATTTTTGACTTCAGCACAGTCTCTTATAATGGTGGAAGTAAGAAAAAAAAAGTTCAAAAAATACAAATAGATTCTGAGTTATGACTATCTGAAGAAATTTAATCTTAATTGCGCAGGTCTTATCGTTAGCGCGGAAAGACAAAAAATTATCAGATTTGACAATAATGTGATATTAACAATTGTCATAAGAAAATAGCAATAATCAGAAATCAGCCGTAATCTAAGAATAACCGGTGGTTCTGACAATGAGCTGCAATCTAGTGACATTTATGCCCGGACAGGTTTCAGGAATGTTTTCGCCTAATCCGACGTTGAATGACATGTACATACATACATAATAGTTACTAGCAAGAAGCGAGTGCCAACAATAGATTGTGAAATACTATGGTTGTATTTTTTTTATAAAGTACGGCCCATTAGCCGGGGGACACGGATTGAGCCACTCGATCCCCTCATGCGTGGGCGGTTCGGTATTATAGGTAACACGGTATTCTACACTACTATATTCCATATATATGGAGAAACCATTGGAGAAAAACCGTTAGTCAGGGCTAAAAGGCGTAACCTTGCGATGCGTACGTGCTTATCAGGTAGCTGTCATTGAACATGACGGCCGAGTCGTAGTTGAGCGCGCCGCCGTGGATGTAGACGATCACCGGACATGGTGACGCAGCCTTAAATAAGGCAAAAAAACTTATTTGAATTCGCGCCTTTTTGCCTGATCGTTTCGCGAGAGTTTTTTCATGTGTTTTATAGAGAAAACGCGACTAAAGCGGTTCAAATATATTGCGCTTGAGTTTCATGCACCTTTTAAGAAGTACGAAAAGAGAATATGACGATAATGTGAGATAGGAAGAGAGATCGAGATAAGTGAATAAGAATAGATAGATCAAAATGAAAAGGTTTACGTGTGGTCATCGTACTACGAATAAACCGATGCAATATTAAAATTTATGCCAAAAATAGGTAGTGATACCAAGATACGAACCGAACATGAAGGACCAATGAAGATGTTGAGATAGAGGCAGTCTTCGCTTACTTCCTGTAAAAAATGCGAATATTTTTCCTTAAACTTTTTTTTACCTTAAAAAGATACCGTATTTTCTCTATTAGTGCCCCTCCCTCTATTAGAACCCCCCCCCCCCTCTAATAGTGCCACTCTCTCGCAAGGGTATTGAAAAATAGTACCCCTCCCTCTAATAGAACCACCCCTCCAATAATGCCCTCCCCCCTAATTGTCTACATGGAATCTATATTTGAGGTATGGGATGCTCTTCACAATGAACTGATCGCAAATTCATTCAAAATCATGGTAAAACGGATATTCCAGTGATGATTCCATTGAATTCGAGCTATGATTCTTCATTTTTGAAAGTAAAATGTTGTTATCAAAGTTTTTGTCAATCACATTGAAAAATAGTACCCCTCCCTCTAATAGAACCCCCACCCTCTAAAAGTACCCCCTCTTGCAAGGGCATTGAAATATAGTGCCCCCGGGGGCACTTATAGAGAAAATACGGTAATAACAGAATTCGTCTTGTTTGCGAGCGAAAACTAGCAAGAAAAAACTTACATCAGTCATTGACTTTTTCTTGAATCATTCTAGTCGCGTCTTTCATGCTCTCTTGCGTTTGTGTCAGGGAAAAATAGCGCGAATTCAAACATGGTTTTTGGCTCTTTTTAATAGTATGCAAAAAAAGTGTGAAGATGCACACCTTCTGCGGACTCGATGTCTCGGACGAGTTGGACATGCATGCGGGCGAGTACTTGGTCGCGTCCCATTGGCCAGTGAAGCGTGGCGGCGGCTGGGGCAGCCGCCAGCGGAGATCGCCGAGGGGCGCGGCGGCGAAGGGAATTTTCTGAATGTTTACTAAAATATATTTTTTTCTTACATTAATTGTTTTTACTTGATTAAGTAATTGTTTTTTAATAATAATATTAAATTACCATTAAAACGGACACCAAAAATAATTAGCATTACTATTTGTTTTATCAAACCCTGGCAAAACAGAACAATGACCGACATGTCGTTGACATGTCGCACTTCAATTGTTAAAGTTGCACTACGAAACAAACAAAAAAGCCTACGTCAAGATCTAGACTTCTCTATTTTATGTTTCTTGTCTAATTTTCTTTATTTTACGAAGAATACTAATGCACCCACGCTTTTGCATTCATTGCGTTGGCATATAAGGGACAGGTCAGCGCAAAAAGTTTGATGAGTCAAAGGTAGCCCGTCTTCTTAATACATTTATTGTAAGCAGTACGTTATGAAGTATGGATATAATATTTTTTTATAAAAAAAAGTTTAAATTGGAGGCTCATCCGCGGTCGAAAACAGAAACTACCGTAGTACCTTGAAAACGCGCACAGGACGGCCATATCCAGTTGCTGCGTGGAATCCTCGGAGGACGCCGTAGGAGGTGGCGACAAGAGGCGGAGACGAAGCGTCAATTCTAGGAGGTGACGTCATAGACGCCTGATTGTTTCCTTCCACTGTTATAGTAGCTCCTAATAAGGCACTAAAGAGAAGCAGAACGGTGGTAGATGGCCTGTTCAGCATTTCACTCTCTCTGTAAAAACCTTCATCGATTATAATCTTTAAACAACAAAAGTATAAAAACACTGTCTCTGACAATGAGGAATTGATCGCTCATTGGACAAAGCCATTAAATAGAAATCAAAGGCCAAGCAAGTTTTGAACATCATTTATCATGCATCTGAAATAAAGGGATGTACAATAATAAGCAGACAACAACAAATTGAGAATAATGAAAACATTGACTCCACTGTTATATATACATATAACACAGTGTGAATTAAAAAGTTTGTTTTTTTCTGCAATTTTCGAATAAGCTGTTACTTTTGGCACGGAATTAGAATATTCCACTTCTTGCCATTTTTGACGATCGTAAAAAATGTCAAAACGCTGATCTGGCAATTTTAACGATCGTCAATAATGGCAAACAGTGGAATATTCTAATTCCGTGCCAAAAGTAACAGCTTATTCGAAAATTGCAGAAAAAAGACCAAACTTTTTAATTCACACTGTCTTATATGTAACAAACAATAAAATGTGCAATTTTTTTTATTTTTTTTAGAGTTTTTTTACTAGCGAACTTACACGGAGCAAAAGGTTGCTAGTAACCCACGCCTTAAAGGAGCGCGAAGCTCAACCGTAATATATTTGAATGTTCCTGACCATTGCGCGTGTCACTGAATCACATGCGTTATCTTACGCTGTGTGTCAGGCAAAAAAGCGCGAATTCAAAAAAGCGCGATATCAAAATGGCGCGAATTCAAACTTGAGTTTTGTGCTCCTTTGATAAGTGGGGGGGGGGGTGGCGATAAGCCATCACTCAGAGGTCGTGCGAGCCAACTCGAGTGGCTCCAGTTGCGGCCGAGTATGCCGGAGGCGGGATGTGGACACGGAGAACGGGCGGAGAGCCTCGCGCGCCGTGGGTCTCTCGCGCGGTTCCGAGATGAGCCCCTCGCGCGCCTTGCAGAAGTGGCTCGGCCTCCTCCACCTCCGCCGCTCCGCCGCCTCCCTTGCCTCCTCCGCTCAGGCAGCTCCAGTCGGAGCGGCCGGCCCAGAAGCCGAGCGAGAAGATGCAAGCGATGAGCACGGGCAGCCACACGAAGCGGATGATGAACATGTGCAGGGCTTGCTCGTCGATGTCATCGTGGATGGTGTCTTTAAAGGAGAACTAAGATTCAAATTGTAAAGTTTCCCTCCAGATTTTTTTTACTGAAAACATATGATAAAGAATAAACGAGAATTTCTTCCTTACAATAGTGTTTGCCCGTCTAGTTTTGCTAGTTCAAATTTTCTTCAAGTTTCCCGCCATATTAACTTGTGCCGACGTAGTAGAACTATTAGTAAGAAGAAGAAATGCGCGCACGTTTCCCTACAATAATTAACCAAATTGGTTTGGACAACCACTAAATTCATAGCCAATTCAAACTCATGGTTTGTTAGTCGCCATCGGTGAATTCAGTGAAGAGGGAGGTATTCCAAAGTTCTTCAATGTCAATCTTGAGGTCATAAATGTGTTGGAAATTCGAAGGAATTAGCTCTCGTATGTATGTATGGTGGCTACACAGAATAATCAATGAGGTACATACCTTTAGAGTCGCCCTGGAGGTCGGCGTCGAACCAGTCGTCAATGCCATCAACTGGAAAAGGGTCAGGAGAGGGCGTGGCGACAGCTGTTGGGGCAGCAAAGTGCGGGAGGCTGCCCCCGGCACGAATCGGCGGCGGCTGAGAGTAGAAGTTGACACTTGGAATGTTGGGCACAATGAAAGTTCGCCATTTACGCACTACTATATCTACTAATTTATAATTATTACTAATTTATAATTACAGCCATTAAAGTACGACTGATATTATTATAACTCATTTCGAACAACTTGAAAGAAATAGGAGAGTTTGGCATTGAACATTTTTTTTTTAATATCACTAATTGGTTTAGGGAACTTTTTAACCCAAGAAGATACATTAATTTGTACATAAATGATGTATGTATGTATGTACCTGCTTTCGAGCCGCAAGTTCGGCATAAACTGTCGATGGAACCTGATGTGATAGCTGCACAAGAAGCACAAGGAAGAAGGCGGGCAGAAAAGTTCGTGGCATCATTTTTTTTGTTTCCGGAACCTTCTTTCCCAAGTTATCGGGGAGCTCGTATGAATCTGATGACGTCACGATTGATGCAAGTATATTATACATAAATATAAATACATATTTGCAATGATTTGAAGAAAATACTAATCAATATGCATTACTACTATGAATGCTCACATGCGAATGTAAGGAGATACTATGAATTTAGGAACGAGTAAACGCGAATCTTTTTCTACTTTCGATCTCGATTACAAACTTTCATAAACTACAATTTCGTCGATAAAGTTGCCCAGGACCAAAGGCGCATTTAGAAAGTAAGCAAATAGATGTGAACATGCGTGTGTACCTCATAGTTGGAAGTCACTGCCAGGACGGAGAAAGAGCGTCGTTTTTTTGGCAGAGCGCCAAGACGAGAGAATGGTCCTTGTCTTCTCCCTCTCTCTTTCTTTCTCTCTCTCTCTCCCTCTTTATCTCTCTCTGCTTCTCTTACTCTCACTCTCTCTCTCTCTCTGATTCTGTCAATCTATCTATCTATCTCTCTTCTATTTCTCTCGCTCCCTCTATCTGTCTGTCTCTCTTTCTCTCTGTGTTTCTCTCTCCTTCACTGTTCCCTTCTTCGCTAGTATCACGCGCCATCCTTGCTTACCTTGGATCGCGCTCCTTTGCTCTCTGCTGATTTGATCGAGCGAGTGAGAGCTGATAAATGAATGAATGAATGGAAAGAGGGAGTCTGTCATCTCTCTTCCGGGGCTTGAATTGTCATGACAAAAACGAGGGAGAATCGGGGGGAACAATAAAAAGGGACTTAATTAAGATGGCCAATTAAAAGACTTGTCTCGAAAAGAGAATAATTAAACGCGTACACAACAGGAAATAAAATATATGCAGACATATGTAATCGAAACTGATGACGTTGTTGGACAATTTTTTTTTAAATAAATTTTTTTTATTTAAAAAAAAAAAGTAAACGTCTGCTTCAACTCCAGTGAATAGGTCAACATCGCAGTCGAAAAGGGTGGACGTAAAGAGGGGGGCAGCGGGTACAAAGTAGAGAAGGAGAGGAAGATGGAGGGAGAGAGAGGGAGAGAACTGCATAGAGCGAGTGACAGAGAGAGAGAGAGAGAGAGAGAGACAGAGAAAGAGAGAGAGAGACACACACACACACACAGAGAGAAAGAGACAGAGAGAGACAGAGAGAGAGAGAGAGAGAGAGAGAGAGAGGGACAGAGACAGAGAGAGAGAGAGAGAGAGAGAGAGAGAAAGAGAGAGAGAGAGAGAGACAGAGAGAGAGACAGAGAGCGAGAGAGAGAAAGCGAGAGAGAGAGAGAGAGAGAAATAGAAAGAGAGTATAGGCTCCCAGGGTATGCAAACAAAGATAGCCATGAGAAAATTCATAGAGTTTATTAACTCCTTATCAGTGATCTATAGAGTATGGTACAATTTTGAAGACAATTACATTCTGAATTCGCTTCCTTTCCAAATAAGACCATTAAGAACTTTCATTTTAAGTATGAATTGGCTATTGTCTTGCGATCGACAATACTGGCGGTTTAGATTGGCAAGCCAAAGATATTGTGATGTGCTTATATACTTGTATGATATTTCGGGGAATTCTGATGTTTGAAAACATCGAACAGTAGAAGTGCTTATGTATGTAATTGAGATGGAGAGAGGGAAGTATGATAGAGAAGGTAGAGAGAGAGAGAGAGAGAGAAGTGGAAGAGAGAGAGAGAAAGTGAGCGATAGTGAGAGACAGAGAGCGATATGGAGAGAGACTGAGAGAATAAGAGACATTGAGACATGAGAGGAGATTGATAAGAGAAGCAACGTGGGCCACTCTTCATCCATGCACATGCATAACAAGTTTGAAAAATGTGCCTTCATGCATTTTTTTTATTGACTAAATGTTTTCTTGAGGTTTTTTTTCAATTTATTTGAGCCATTAGTTCGGTTTATTCTACATACATATATGTATGTACAAATGTATATTTGTAATATCACACTAAATAGTCTCTTTATTGTTGTTAAATTGTCTCCATTTTCAGCTGCTGACTGGGTCAAGATGTTGCACCCGAGTATTCTGCAGCTTTTTCTGCTTCTTCTCGCTACTTTACTGTGGCAATCGCAAGCGACACAACACAGGACATCATCATCATCTTCAAATCTTGCTAATTACACCGGAAACCAGCAGAGCGGAGATTCCTCCTGGGATTCCTACTCCGATGCACCCTTGGTGAAGACGAGTCTAGGCGTCCTTCGAGGATACGTTGATCACACGGCGAGCGGGCAGCCCGTGAGCATATTCAAGGTTTGTTTTTTTTCACCATAAAAAATATCAATTTATTCTATACGATTAATCTCTGGAAACAAGTCAGTAGCATTATTCATCATTATTATTATTTCGAATTTAGTTGTCATCTGAGGAGATTTTATGACGAATAATTTAAAAAATAGGAAATAAATGTTAAAAGAATAAATATGTATACAAGCGTACTGTAAGTGTACCGTAACTGTCATACTGTAAGTTAAACTCTAATATGCGAAAAGTATACTGTAAGTATGAACTAGTATACTCTAGTTCATTATATAGGGTGTTCCATACGCAGCGGCACCCGTGGGAGATAGGCGCTGGCGCCTTCCAGCGGCGCCGCCCTCCTGGACGGGCGTTCGCGACGCGCGAACATACGCGTCCGCGTGCTTGACCAATTCGACCCAGACGAGCAGCCCGCAAAAGGTTGACGCTCTTTCTGGCTATATCTTTTTTATGGATTATCAACGAAAGCTAAAATGTATCTTTTTTGGAATATTAACGAGAGCTAAAATCTATCTTTTTTTATGGATAATTAACGATAGCTAAAATGTATATTGTATGCATTCTATAGTATTTAATTAGCAAGCTACGCGGTAAGTGATAGTTGTCAAGCAACGTTCTAGATATTGACTAAAAAAAATTAACGAGGCGAAACAGTAAGCACGGCGGTTTTCGTTGTGCTTCAAGAGGTATAATTGGAATGCTCTAAACACATCTTGATGTATTTTCACTTTTCATTAATTAGCAATATAGAGTGAAGCTTTGTATTTACATTTGGTACTTTAAAACTATCTTTTTTTTTCTTCTTTTTCAGGATGTCAGCGAAGATTGCCTGTATCTCAACATCTTTTCTGGGCCAAAGTGTACAGTCAGTTGTTGAATTTCATGGATGCCAATCACTTAATAAAATTTTTCTTTAATATATGTATGTATACATAAATAATATAATAGGCATTTCAAGGAGAAAAAAAAATAAAAAAAAGTATTGCTCAGGAAACTTCTCATTGCCCGGTGGTCGTTTATTTGCACGGAGGCGATATGAACTACGACTCTGCCGTCATGTTCAATGATTCCTTCTTAATTCGCTCCTTTTCTGCACAAGGTTATCGTGGCGGGAGTTGGGCGAAAAGTGCGGGAATTCAAATTGTGCTTTGAAGATATCGTCCTCGTGCTCCCTGCGTTCCGACTCGGTTTCGCTGGCGCTATCGACTTTGGCGAGCCAGACGTCGTTCCGCAGAATCTCGGCCTTTATGGTACTTTATTCTGTGACTTAGAAAAAGGAACGCTGGAACCTCAACACTTGCACAATTACTGGTCTGAATAGCTTAATCAAGATCTTTGATCTTTCATTTATTAAAAAAAAGTAATTTTGATATGTAAAAAAAAAACTCTTTAAAATGTGACAGTACCTCAACATGTTCGGCAAGACGTTTAAGCAGATATAAACTGTTATGATAATCGCCTTATTATGAGATGTAATCGAGTCGCTACGCTTTCTGAGACGAGAAATCCAAGCCTTTGGCGGAGATGCTGATCAGGTTCACTCTTTACGCCTTCTTTCTTTTCCAAGAAAACCCTTGTCTTCGATCAGAGACACTGTTCTTGCGAAAAGTTTCTTACTGTATTTTGGGGAAAGCATAAATGTAAATATTTTAAAATTCAAGGTTTAAAAAAGTGAATAATAATGCTAATTATATAATAATGCTAATTATTATTATTATTATTGATTATTTGCAAATTAATATTCGTTTTCATAATAAATAAATAGAACAAATTCCGCAGCTCACGCTGCTCGGCCATTCGTACGGCGCCTCGCTATCTGCGTTCATCGCGTGCTCTCCCCTCGTGCAGGCAGAGAAGGTCGTCTCCGTCCGCCGCTTCGTCGGCCTCTCGTCTCAGTTCCGCTTCCGCGACAATCCGCCGCATGTCGGACGCGCGCGCGAACTCGCGCGCCGTGCAAATGTTAGACTTTGTTTTGCCATTACTTGTACAGGCAAAAATTATATACTATTTATGTATAAGCATAAATAAATATTTAGAAGAAGAAAAAGGATTGCTAGTTTATTGATCGTGAGATTGACCGGCGACAATCGATTTGGTTTTATGAGAAAAAAAAAGTTTCATGCTGACATCAACACCTTCCACACTGAAAAGAAAGCTACGCAGAGTGGAACTTTCCAACTTTTCTAATTGTTCAGAATACGGAAATAAAAGATGATATTGCAGTGTTCACGTGAGAGCGTCGCCGACACTGTCGAATGCCTTCGGAACATCTCCGGCATCGAGCTCTTGCGCATTCAGCGACAAATGCAAGAAGTAATTCTATTGACTTAAATTTGAAACAGTCGACTTTAATGCATTATTTTGCCGTGTAACCGTAACATTTTACGTGCGCATTGACGGTCCTGCTGTAAATCTGTCTATAATACCGGCAATACCGTATCACTAAGGTTTTTTTTGCCTCGAAATAAGATCTTCGAAATCCTATAGGAAGATCCAGCACAAGAGACCTTCGGGCTCGTTGCGATGGTTCCGCCACTCTTTCCCTTCAAGCGAGAGACCGATCTTTTTCGACATGCGCCGGTCAGTCGCAATTTTGTGTAAAATATTTTTTTTGCAAAATAAATAACTGTTCTTTGAATGACAATATTGAAATGTAACTTCGATAAAAAGAAAATTGGAGTGTGGCAATCAACCTGTTTTGCGAAAGATTACATTGTTTGGTAATTTATAATGAGCTAAGAATAACCTCTTTTCTTAAAATGAATATTAAAATCAACATACATTATAGGTATTTTGGCATGAACTTCTTTTTTTCTTTTTTTCTCAAGCCGATTGAAGTCGTGGTCGGAACGACGAAGGCGGAAATGGACGACTATCTCGGCTCGCCCGGCTTCCACAACGGAGGCTTCGTTGACGCACGCAACCTTGACGAACTTGACGAGATTGCACGGTGGAAGAGCCGCTCCAACAGTGGTTCATTCTATTTCTCTCTTTTTTAATGTCCAAAACTCAATTTTGAATTCCCCCTTTTCGCCTATTCCTATATTAAAATAGGTTTCTGTTGAGTTAAATGAAAATTATTTTGCGATACAGATTGTATTCGAGAACTTTTATGACAATATCAGTTGCATCATTTTTCATTCCTGTCATATTCTTTTTTTAACAAAAATAAATTCGTAATCATTTCTAAGTTATATGTATGTACATATATCATTGCAGGATTCACACATTCGCCGCTGTCGCAGTCGCTCATTCTCTCCACTGCCATCTTCGCGAGAGCCGTCCAGAGAAACGGTGGAAAGGTGGTGCTTGCATCACATTCTTATGTTTTTCGTCCACGATTTGGATTAGTGATCTCACTTTAGAATCCTGAAAAAAAATTTCAACACAAAACAACCGATAAGGCGAGAATGCCGATAAAATTGCAACAAATTTAAAGTCTACATATGTACGTATGTATGTACATACCTTCATTACTTAGACTTTCTTTTTCTCATCGTTGGCAGAATTCCGTTAAAATAAAAGCAAGACGAAATAATGTCAAAGAAAATAATGGAAACAAAAATCGCGAAATTAAGGCTTTTGTCTACAAGTACGACATGGATCACCACAACGAGCACACGACTGATCTCGCATACATCATGGGCGTGCATCGCTTTGATATGGACGACAACGAGAAGGTCGCATTCAAGTTTAAACTCTCCTTTTTTTGGCGCGAAAACGATGCATATATTTTTTCACCTTTTTTTGGCGCGAAAACGATGCATATATTTCCATTTTTCTATGGTAAAAAGACGGTAGATCTCTTTTTATACATAAACATACCAAAAAGAAGCACATATTTTTTTCTCTTTTTTTAGACATGGAAAAAGAGGAAAAAAAATGTGCTTCTTTTGGAAGCAAACATGTATTTATTTAAACTTTTCTTTATAAGTGAACAATTTTACTCTGATCTTTTTTCCAGGTGATTGACACCTTCTACTCGCGCCTTTTCACCAACTTTAGCAAGTTTGGCAAGCCCTCACCATGTCAGCTTTTGAGTTTATTATTTATTTATACTCATTCATACAAGTTTGTTTAACTATTAATGTTAAAATATAAATGTAACTTCAATATTCGGCAACTTATTATGTTAAATGCCTATTCTCTTCTAGTGTGGCGTGAGTTCGATGCCGACGACAGCTTCTTCTCGATTCGCGTGGAGGGAGCATCGGCAGCAGCAGGCCAGGAGGGTCTGCCCCGGCGGGCGTCTTTCGGTGCGGGACCCTTACTTTCAGAAAACGCGCGAATACAAACTGGTAATTTTTGGGTCGAGGTCGGCCTCGACGACGGGGACCCTCTTCAGACCGCCACCACCGAACCGACATCAGTCGATGGCCCGAGATGCGACGACGTTACGAAGAGCCGACCATCGCCTTCTGGACACGCGATGCGCCACGACTCGACCGAATCATCACGGCCGCCAAAGCAGCCGGAGGCCGTCTTTCGGTGCGGGACCCTTACTTTCAAAAAGCGCGCCAATTCAAACTGGTCTTTTTCCGCCCTTTTCTATTTCACCACATATTTAGTCTTTTTTTTTTCAAAAAAAAAAAGAGAATCCTGGTTTACCTCAGGTAGAAAAGATGACCGGCGAGCTGCGAATGCTGGACGGCGAATTCAATGCGACGGAAGATTCTTCTGATGACGACGACGAAGAGAAGAAGTTCCAAGTGGTCGGCTACTTCATCGTGCGAGAGCCCGGCGGGATTCTCGCGTCCGTTTGCTGGCTCCTTCTCCTCATCGGCTGCGTCTTCGCTGCTGGCTACTTTGTCGGCATTTGTTGGCGACCGCAACGCGTAGACGACGCGACCGCGTCGCGACCGCAACGCGTCGGAGATGCGGAGCGTGTGCCACTTCTGTCGTGGATGAGGAGCGCGGATGCCGCTGCTACACTTCCTTACAAGACGATGATGCGATAGGCGAAATCAATAATGAATCGATAATAGTTAGAAAATCAATCGATAATCGATCAATATCGTTTGTTGGTGAATCCATGGTTTCTTCGAAGGATGGAATTTTTTTTAATGAAAAATTGAATTTTATGTTGAAATATTTGTTTTGTAAACTGAGTCGAATGCACAAAAAAAGATGAATCTATGTAACCATAACGATTTCTATAGGAAACACTGTAACATACATATGTCCAAGCATTAAAGCATGAGTCCCCAAGGAGTCCAATTCGCAGAAAAGCTTTCCTTCCCTATTTATATATGTACTTGTTCTTTAACACTGCCTTGGTTCTTCTCATGCCTTCTCAGTTTCCTCAATTTATAAATCCTTGAGTAAGGAATAAGAAATTGGAGATGCCTTTTCACATTTCTTAGAACAGTTTATCATTCGGTATACTTATGGAAGTACATGAAGGCGTAGCTTTAATGATCCTCGTAAGCCTCCGTTTGGTAGACATCCACGCGCAAATCCACTTTCCATCTCCTTCTCTCTCTCTTATATATCTCTCTGCTCTCTCGCTTTCTCTTCTCTCCCCCTCTTTTCTCTCTTTCTATCTCTCTCTCACTTCTTGTCAGGGTTACGGAGCGGGCAAGGTAGGCCAATTTCGTCGAAAGTGCCGTTGGTGTTCTTTTCCGTTGCTTGATTTCCCACTGAAGTGATATTCCTCTGTACATGCACTTTCTCTCCAACGAACCTGAAAGAATTCGCCCTAAGCCTACTAATTAAAATCATTAAAATAGCCACATTTCTGGAAAAAAGAAGTGCGTTCAGAATTGGATTTTTAACGGAAATACTACTTGCTAATGCAGACAAAAGTGGGTCTTGTTCGATGCAAAGAATAATATATATATATATATATATATATATATATATATATATATATATATATATATATATGTATATAACACTGCTGAAAAACGAACTGAATTTTCATGTCAATTTCGTTGTCAAAGTAGTTGAGCTCTGCCGCGAAGAGACAGGCGCGATTGCTATCATAGGGAGAGACGGCGAAGCAGCCCGCACCATCCAACTCGACGTAGAACACCTTTTGGAAGAATATATTATTATTATTATTATTATTATTATTATTAATATTATTAATATTATTAATATTATTATTATTATTATTATTGTTATTATTATTATATTATCATAATAATAATGATAGTTATAATAATAATAATAATAATAATAATAACAATAATAATAATAATAATAATTGTTTTATTATTATTATTGTTATTATTATTATTACAGTTACTTTATATGTATCCTTGCCTTCTTTTTGGCTTATATAATTTGTGTTTTTTTTTCTCTTAATTTAAATGCGTTAATCTGTTTTTTTTTAATTGCATGATAAATGCTTAAGAAATGCTATATTCTTTATTTATACCTGAACGGAGATTGGACTCTCGAGGGCGCACCCAACCGGCAGTACAGATCCATTCGACGTCTTTAACATATAAAAAATTATTTATAAAAAAGAAAAAAAAACAAAAATTGTAATATTTCAGAGAAAAGTTAGGAACATGCGAAAAAAAAGATAAAATAATAGCTACACCTCTACTTCTGTAATCATACGCGGCTGCATTTGAAGCAGATAGAATTCGAAGAGTGTCATTCTGAAGTTTATATGTAAATCTGGTAACTTGTTAAGAAAATTATTTATTCATTTGCAAGATAATTATACATTTGAATGGTTATTTAAAATAATGTCATTATGATTTAAACCTTACTTTCATTTTGAATTTTTTAATATTCAATAATAAGAAATTTTATTATCAAATTTCTCATACCTAAGTTATAATAATAAGACTTGCTCATATTCTGCATAATGTTTTGTTTTGCATTTTCAATTTTCTTCTCGTCTCTCACTTCTTCAGCTCATTTGCATATTTTGACGATAATTCGTTTCGGCCACTTCCACTTTTAATAATATTAATATTTAACCAAATTTTTCGTTTTGATTTTTCTATCTTTCCGTCTTCTTTCTTTTCCTCCGCTCACTTACATGTTCCATTCGAATTAGGAGGCGGTGTCAGAGTGATTCTAACGATGCTTCGATTCGGCCACTTTTGCGTCGCTGGCGGCCCCGGCAGATAGATGCGGCCACTTGTGCCCACAACAAACTGAAAAAAGAAAGAATTTTAAAAAGTAAAATTTACTTCAGTTTTAAATTTGTTTTTTTTTTTACTTTAAGGAACCATATACTGAATGATTCTACAGTAGCACATTAGGACCATTCTTTAAAATATTTGTCATTTCTGCTGTCTTGTGAAATCTTGAAAGTGTTTGTTTCATTAGAACGTCATAAACTATTGAACTTGTTTGTTTCATTAGAACGTCATAAACTATTATAATAAAAATTATATATTTATTTTTTACGCACCTCGCGCTTTTCCTCTTCAACAGTCAAACACTGGAAGACCTCTTCGTCATCGTCATAGGCGGCAAGGCCGGAGAAGACATGAAGAAGAAGCAGAGCGATGAGAGAGAACCGAAAGAAGCGACCATGCAGAGCCATGAGCAGAGGATGAAATGAGCGGGAGAAGAAAGTGAGACTTGGACTATTTCATTATAGATGCACTATTTGTAAGAACATTATCAATAGCAATTTGCCCGAAATTTGAAAATGAGTACTTTAGTCGCAAAGTGCATGAGAAAAGTCATTGAACTTTTTTTTTCTGGTTTTCTTTTTTTTTTCATAATGTTTCATTCCGATAATGAAGTAAAATAAAATGCATGTACACATTTCTACTCATTGTCAACTCAAAATTTTTTCGAGACTTGTCAATTGTTCATTCGTCAAGTTTTGCCATTTTTTTCGTTTTAAATTTTAATAATCTCCAAAAACTTTTTAAAAAATTATCTCCTTTATATGGCCTGAGGACAATATATGTAAATTGATACTGTTTGACCTCAAGTCGGAATTAAAAGCAGTAGATTAAACAAAAATAATCTCGCACATAAAGCGCAGTGCCTGCGTTAATGCCTATGAAAAATACATATGTACATACGTATCAAGTTCAATTTTGAGCAACTTCGTGATGGGAAACGAATGAGAGAGAGAGAGAGAGCGATGAACAAATTATTTGCTTCTAAATAGACACAACCCGTCGAAGCTTATCTTGTCGTCTCGATAAACGTGGTCACTTTTTTCAGCCTGTTTATTATTCGCGTGCTCTTTTATTGGTGAAAAATTATTATTATCGAAGTAAAATGAATAATCGCCTCATGCTTGCACTCCTCCGAGAAGCGGCTCGTATTCATCACGGCTTCTCCTCTTCGCTCGAACGACGAGGCCAATACACAGCACGCTTATGAGACTCGCGATAAGCAAGAAAAAATGGTAATTGACTCGGCGGCTTCCGAGTCCGCAACCGACATCGGTTGAGTTTTCGATAACGAAGAGTCCTTCGCTAGCAAAGATCGCAAGCCGTTCTATAATAAAATATTCATATTTCAAAAATTAATAATTATTTAAGCAAACGAAAATTAGGAATAAGAAAGATATTATAATTTAAATAGATAACTTTTTAAAAGTATTTTTTTACATCAAGAAATATATCGCGTTAAAAAATACCTAATCATAGTCTCTGTCGCCGATG
The DNA here is from genome assembly GCA_945643635.1 of Allodiplogaster sudhausi. NCBI lineage: Eukaryota > Metazoa > Nematoda > Chromadorea > Rhabditida > Diplogasteridae > Allodiplogaster > Allodiplogaster sudhausi. The sequence goes on along the minus strand of CALZFC010000259.1, from coordinate 608,366 downwards.
AGGCGAATTAGCAGACGGTCATATCTGTCCATTTCCACAGTCGATGACGTCAGAGTGGTAGCCTACACAAAGAGAAAATGTAAGTATTCTGAACATTCAACGAATTGAGATGCTAATATGTTAACATGATTTGCAACATACATTTGTGCTAAACATTCGCAATGCCCTTCTTTCTCTCGCTCTCTCTCTCTCTCACTCTCTCTTTCTCTCTCTCACGCTCTTTCTCTGCCTCTCTCTCTCACGCTCTTTCTCTGCCTCTCTCTCTCACGCTTCCTCACACAGTTGTTCTTTCTCTCATTCAAACTCTCCACTCTTTCTAGCATGCTGGTGTTGGTCACTATCACCGAAATACTGCTTGAATTAATAATTTGCTAGCTGATTATTTGATTCTCATTATTGTGACATTTTACTTCTTAAATTTTGAAGAACAAGGTCAAGACCGCCTTGATTGTCAATATCAATACCATTCTTCATCCTTGGCTTTATTCCACGCACGTAGTTCACTGAATAGTAGTTGCGATCTTGGCGGTCTTAGTGGCTGCCAATCTGAAACAATTGTCTTGTTTCTTTTTTTATTATTTATAAATGTTTAGCGCGCGCTCAAGCTCTAACATTGTGCAAAACATGTTCACTTGCTATAAACCGAACAAACAAACTAAAAACACCTTTTTTCATTTAAAATGATAAAGTCTTTTTGATTGAAAATATATTAATACTAGAAATAAAGGTTTGGAAAGTAAATTTGGTTGCGATCTTGTGGTTTTTTCATTAGGGGTTTCCAATCTGACAACGAAACACTTCTCTCATTTATCAACTTTATTGTCTTTAGAATTTTTTTTTTCAAATCAAGGAGTCGAAATTCTCTACATACCAACAATGGCGCAATATGGTCACTTGCTATAAACCAAACTTGCAAACGAAACCACTTTTTTAATCTAAAAATTTAAATTTTTTTCTGTTTGATAAGATGAATATTTACAGAATTGATAATTAGACAAAGGTATATTAATATTAAAAATAATGGCGTGAAAATGAATGAATGAATGAATTAAATAAATAATTTATTTATTTATTGTTCGACCAGGATGAGGGCGGCCGCTCTTGGCAAAATTGGCAAAGAGTCGCGGATAAAAGTCTGCCAGCCAGCGCTCGTTCTCATCGAGGACACGAGGGCGATTGCCGAAGACGAGGCTGAAGAAGAAAGAGAGAGAAGGAAGGAGAGAGAGGGAGAGAGGGAGAGTGAAAGAGAGAGTGAGGGTAAGAGAGAGAAAGAGAGAGAGAGAAAGGGAGGTAGAGAGAGAGAGAAAGGGAGAGAGAGAGAAAGAGAGAGAGAGGGAGGGAGAGAGAGGAAAAGAGAGAGAGAGAAAGAGATAGGAAGAGGGAGAGTGAGAGAACGAAGGAGAGATTGCAATTATTCTTTTATTTAAAAAAAATAAAAAGAGTTTTCACGTTAGATCGTCGATGTGGCTTGTCCGATTCGAGAGAGTGTAGTCGTACGAGTAGAAAGAAGAGAAAGAGAGAGAGAGCGAGAAGGGAGAGAGAAGGCAAGAGCGATACAGAGCGAGAGTGAGAGAGTGAGGGAGAGGCAGGGAGACGGAAATAAAAAAGATAAATGAGACTAGCAAAAAAAAGTATTTAAAAAAACCGGTCATTGCGGTGGTTTTATGCAATACCCTTGTTACATTAATGTGAGCGATCATAGTTCAATGATGGACTTTCTTTTCGACTTCTAGAAATATTATTCTCAGAATAATTCAAATAAAAATCCGCAGCATTGTCGCTACTTAAATTTGATTATTACGTATTATTTCCACTGCAAGTTGGGGCCGTTGAGTTTTGATCAATTTCTGTAAAATTATCGCAATCCCAACTTGCCCCATAAAATACTCTCGTTGCGTGCGTGGATCTTCAAGTGTTGTCACATGATATTGTTTTGAAGTAGTTAAGCAAATTATTTCATCAAATAATAATCTATCTGTAAAATAATATTGTAGACCTACAATTAGTTTCTTTTAATGCTCAAGTTTCAGCCAGTATTTTTTTATTCAAAGAAAAGAATTTCTCTGACCGATTTTGCGGCACGCCTTGTCTCTGAGAAACTTGTCGAAGACGGCGTGCGGATGGCGATAGCCCTGCGCAAAAGTGATGACAATGTTGTCCGGGTCGTCCTCCCACGCAGAAAGTTTTTTTTTTATTTTATTTTTTATGTTACATTTTTTTAAGTGGACGTGGTGTAGGCTAGAGGAGAAAGTTGTTTTTTATTGATTTTTCATATATATTTTTCGCTTTCGAGAATATTTACTATACAAAATTATTTTAAGAAGGTGGCATTCGCGGAAGACAATTTCGTGTATATCAATTTTTATTATGTGAGACTTAAATTTTACGAACAAGTACATTACTTTTTGAGATTGTTAACTTTTTCTTCTATAGAAGAAATATTAGAAAGAAAGAAGTTTTTTTTTTTCCAAAGAGTGGGAAATACAAAAGTTGTCCGTGAAATGCACAATTTGGACACAACAAATAGTAGGCCAAGAAATTAGAAAATACTCGAGTATATACAAGAGAAGACCATGAAATAGAAAATATTTCTGATGAAGAAATAGACGGAAAGAGAGGGAAGAGAGGGAGGGAAGAGAGAGAGAGAGACAGCGAGAGAGAGAGAGAGAGAGGAAGAGAGAAAGAAAAATGAATGATACTGGAAAACATAAATCCAAACGAAAGCAAGGCATAGCGGTGGATTTAAAGAATATTCTTGCTGTATTAAAGAGTTCGAGCTTAGCTCGATGATTCCATTTCCTTTAAGTTTTCTCGAAATATTTCCTTCGGAGGATAAGAAGCCCCCAGTATTGTGTATATTTTATGATTACATTTTGTTATTTCTAATGTAAATAGTAGGTGCCGATGTGCTTAATTCCATTGCTATGGAACTCCCCCCCCCCTCACTATGGCCAAACGTCAACTTCGTGATAGGATACGAGATGGAGAGCGATAAACATAGTACATTTTTGTTTCTGAATAGACAATAAACCGTCGAAGCCTTTTTTTGTTGTACTCGACAAATGTTATATTTTGAAAGAGAACCAAGTTGTTGAAGTAAAATATTTATTATGATTCACTTATTGCGAGTAGTAATCACATAAAATAATTTAGTTTAAAAACCAGTAAAGAATGCATTGCAGTCTGCTAATTACTAAAAAAAACGTTATTCGCGCATCGGGCCAATGTGTTGATGGAATGCACATGGGGATCTATCACATGGGAGTGGGCGATCGGTGGGCACTGGCGATTTCGACGAAGTGGCCGAAGAAGATTAGGCAGATCTTAGCCCGGCCAGCCAACGGTTTATCCGGGAGCAGCGTCGATTGATTGAGATTGAGGATGATCGAGCGCGGGTGGATGCGGGGGGGGGGGGGGGCGAACTTGTCATTTTTGACAAGGGATCGAATGAAGAGCGGCGCCACTTGCCACTGGGCCACCCCGCCCCCTAATCCGATGTAGTCTAGTAATTATGATTTGCGTCTCTCTAATTACTAGGAACAATACATTATAATTGTCACTGTTTTACCTGTTTATTACTCGTGTGCTCCAATATTGGCGTAAAATTATTATTATCGGAAGAAAATGAACAATCGCCTCATGCTTGCACTCCTCCGAGAAGCGGCTCGTATTCATCACGGCTTCTCCTCTTCGCTCGAACAACGAGGCCAACACAGAGCACGCTAGCGAGACTAGCGATAAGCAAGAGGAAATGAGGTGAACGAATCGACTCGACGGCTTCCGACTCCGCAACCGATATCGGTTGAGTTTTCGATGCTAAAGAGACGTTCGTGGACACCGATCGCCAGCCGTTCTATAATAAAATGTTCATATTGCAAAAATTAATAATTATTTAAGCAAACGAAAATTAGGAATAACAAAGATATTATAATTTAAATGATTAAATAGTTTTACGAACTTTTCACATCAAGAAAAATATTTCATTAAAAAAAATTAAATGACCAGATCATAGTCTTTGTCGCCGATGAGGCGAGTTAGCAGACGGTCATATCTGTCCATTTCTCCGGTCCAGTAGTCGATGACGTCAGAGTGGTAGCCTACACAAAGAGAAAATGTAAGCAATCGTAATATTCTGAGAATTTAGATGCTGATATGTTAGTTTGTGCTATACGTTCCTAAAGGCCTTTTCTCTCTCTCTCTCTCTCTCTCTCTCTCTCTCTCTCATTCTTGATCTCTCTCCCTGACATATTTCTCCTTTCTCCACTTCAAACTCTTCACTCTCTCTCTCTCGCATGCTACTAATGTTTGTCGCTATCTGATTGTGAGAAACACAGGTATAATTCCATGTGGTTATCTGATTTTTCATTAGTTCTGATATTGCGAAGAAGAGGAAGAAGAAGAAGATCAAGAATGCTTCTTTGCTCTCAATATTACTGTCAATATCAATGCAATAATAGAAATAAAAATACCGCTCTTCATCCTTGGCCTGATTCCTGTGCCCCGCACATAATTCACCGAATAGTAGTTGCGATCTTGCGGTCTTAGCGGCTTCCAGTCTGAAACGTTTCTCTTTTGTATATCAAATTTATTGGCTGTTTTTTATCTATTTATTTTTTTTCTATAAGACCCGAGGTCGATCTCCAACATTGACGCAAGATGTTCATTTGTTATATACATACATAGCTAACTTACGTACCAAAACCGCCGTTTTCATTTAAAAAAAATTCGATTTGAAAATATGCTTATTTACTAGATTGACAATAAGACATATGTATATTAATATTAAAAATAAAGGCTTGGAAAATACATAAATTAATTAAATAAAAAATTAATTGTTTGACCTGGATGAGGGCGGCCGCTCTTGGCAAAGTTGGCAAAGAGTCGAGGATAAAAGTCGGCCAGCCAGCGCTCGTTCTCATCGAGGAGACGACGGCGATTGCCGAAGACGAGGCTGGAGAAGAGAGAGAGAGAGAGAGAGAGAGAGAGAGAGAGGAGAGAGGGGGAGGTGAGAGAGAAGAGAGAAAGAGAGAGAGAGAGGGAGAATGAAAGAAAAAGAGAGAGAGAGCTACATATATACATATATAAAGAGAGTGAAAGACAGAGAAAGGGAGATAGAGAGAGACAGAGAGAAAGTAATCAAAAGAAGAATATTTCGTTTCATAAAGAAAAAAAGTCTTCATCTTTTAGTGCTTTTTTAAAATAAAATATAAGAATAACAAATTCGTATACAATCTTTTGAAAACGTTTATAGATCTACTTAAAAAGAATGAAAATTTAAAAAAAAAATCACGTCAGATCGTCGACGTGGCTCGTCCGATTCGAGAGAGTGTAGTCGTATGAGTAGAGATAGGCCTGACGAGAGAGAAAGAGAGTGCGAGAGAGTGGGAGAGAGACAAAGAGGAGTGAGAGGGAGAGAGTGAGAGAGAGATAATGATGGTGCGTACAGAGAAATCGGCAATGAAGTAATAAATTTAAAGAGTAAAGACACCTCATTATTTTAGTTAATGGATAAACGAAAAAAATCAGCTCTTTGACTTCAATTTTGATAAAAATCAATGAGATCGAACTCCGAAGAGATTAGGAGGAGCGAAAATCAAACCGGCGCTCCAGTCTTGGCCATTGCATCGGCTTGCTGGAACGTGGTGAGAAACATGGACTGAGTCGTCGAGGTGGTGTTGAATTCTGAAGAAATGAAAGAGAGAGGGAGAGAGAGGGAACTTAACAAGAATAAATGAGACAAGCAAAAATAGTAGAAAAAATCGGGTAATTTTGCGTGGTTTTATACAATAACCATGCTACATTAACATGAGCGAGCTTTGTTCAATGATCATCCGCTCGTTTGTTTGTCTAAAAATATTACTTTCAGTATCATTCCAGTTTAAGCCGCAGTATCGTCGGTACTTAAATGTGATTATTACATTTTATTTTAGTTCAATCTCTGCAAAAATTATCGCATTACTCACTCCTCGCCCTAATATCATGTTCTCATTTCGTGCATGGCTCTTCAACTGTTGTTAGATGACAGTATTTGGAAGTAGATAAATAAATTCATTGATTAAATAATATTCTTTCATTAAATAATAATCCATCTGCAAAATCATATACTGTAGACTAACAATTAGTTTTTTATGCTAAAATTTCAGCAAGTATTTTTTGTGCTAAAATTTCAGCAAGTTTTATTTGTGCTAAAATTTCAGCAAGTTTTTTTATGCTAAAATTTCAGCAAGCATTGAAAATAATTTTTTCCCTGACCGATTCTGCGGCTCGCCTTGTCCCTGAGATACTTATCGAAGACGCCGTGCGGATGGCGATAGCCCTGCGCAAAAGTGATGACAATGTTGTCCGGGTCGTCCTCCCAAGCGTCATATTCGTGGGTAATCGTACCAGTCAGCAATGGAATGGGCTGGAGAAGAAATTTTTTTTATTGATTTATTTTTTTCAAATTTTCTCTCTCTTTCTCTCTCTCTCTCTCTCTCAAAATAAACAATTGAAACGTCAGGTTAAGAAGGTGAGATCGACGGAAAACAGAATAAGTCGCGTGTAAATCTATTATTATGCGAGACTTATATTTTATGAACAAATATACTTTTTGGGAATATTATTAACTCTTCTATTAGATTCAAAATATGTGACAGCATGAAAATAGTATTACAAGAAATGGAAAATATGTGACAGAATCAAAAAGTAGTGCCTACAATAGGATTGTCGCGCATCTCGCGAATGTTGTTGATGGGAAAGAGCGGCGCACGCATGATGACGCCCTCTTTAAAAGAAAAGAAAGAAAAAAGAGTTGAGTAATTTAAAAAGGATTATTAAAAAATTTCCTCTTTTTATTGCTAATTTAAATTATATTGGCCAAAAAGATTCCTGCTTTTGATTTTTTTTCAATTTATAATACTGGAAACTCACAAAAAAACGATCGTTGCTTAAAGTAGAATAAAGATTAAACATTTGGAGCGCCTAAGACATCCACCAGTTACATATGTATGAAACCGGAAAAAGAAGCAAAACAAAGAAATTTCGTCTTTTACGCATAATATGTAAAAAGATAAGTAGGAATCTATAAAATTACTTGTATGTATGCATGTACATATATCCTGACGCATTATACAGTTTTTTTTTCTTTTTCTCATCTAAAAACCAATAAATTAAATGATTTCACACTACGCCTGTACGTACTATTTTAGACGGAAATAATATCTATTATTCTCTTCTTAAAATCAATAAATTAAACTAAATGAATCACTCAATAAACTCCTCTCAAACACTGACGCAGCGCATGATGCTGCTTGTCTGCCAGTTCGTACTTGTGCTGCGCGGCCAGGATGCGCTCACTGGACAGCGGCCGCATGCACGCGATGATCGTGGCGGCCGAGCCGAAACACTGTAGGCAGAGAGGGGGTCATTGTAGCACCCATTCTAGAAGCATTCTAGCACACATTCTAGCACCTATTCTAGCACTCATTTTAGCTCCCATTCTATCACCCGTTCTAGCACCCACTCTACCAGCCATTCTAGCAACCATTCTAGCACCCGTTCCAACACCCATTCTAGCACCCGTTCTAGCACCCAATCTAGCAGCCATTCTAGCACCCATTCTAGCAGCCATTCTAGTACCCATTCTAGCACCCATTCTAACGAGCATTCTAGCAGCCATTCTAGCACCCATTCTAACACCCATTCTAGCAGCCATTCTAGCACCTATTCTAGCATATATTCTAGCAGACATTCTAGCACCCATTCTAGTTCCCGTTCTAGCACCCATTCTAGCACCCCTTCCCACCCTCCTGCATACCATACCATACTTCCACCAGAGAAGAGGGCCATTGTATTCGCCCGTTCGCCCATTCAATCAATAATAACGGTTTTGAGGAGAAAACTATTTTGGGTACCATGTTTTTCGACCCTTGCTTTAACCTCGGTCTTATGTTCTTAACCCGGCCGGTGTTTCCTTTTCGCTAACTTGTCTTACGGGAGAGCCATTTTCTGTTGATGCTAATATTTAATTTTGTAATTGAGCGGGAAAGGAAAAGATTTGCAAATGAAACAACGAATTAAAATGATTAACACCAAGTTCGGCGGCGATCGCGCGCGTCGTCTCGATCTGGCGCGTCTCGTTCTCAAAGCCCCAGCCGGGCGACATCGCGATCGCTCGTTGGAAGAGAGTGAACGGCTCTGAGGGAGGGAGGTGGAAAGAGTGGGAGAGAGAGTAATAGAGAAGGAAAGAGAGGGAGGGAGAGAGAAAGAGAAAGAGAGTGAGAGAGAGAGTGAGATGGGGAGAGAGAGAGAAAAGAAAGCGTGTAGAAAGAGAGAGAAGGAGACATTGCGGCAAGAATCAGAGAGAGAGAGAGAGAGAGAGAGAAAGAACCGCAAGAAAAAGAGACCATTTCTTTTGGCTATCCCTGGCGAGAAGGTGAACATGAGCGTTTGAGAACCGCCGGACGAGTGGCCGTACAGTGTAACCTAGCAATCAATAAAATCGATAGTCAGAAAATTAATCAGATTAAAATAAGATTAATTATGTTGCTCAAGAAAAAAAATATTGTTGGAGGATTTCAGGTTTAATAAGAAGAAAATTAAAAAAAAAACACTTTCTACCTGGCTCGGATCGCCACCAAATGCGCCTATGATCTCCTTTGTAAAGTTGAGGCTGTGCAGCATGTCTGTAGAGGACATGAAGATTGTAGAAGAATAAGAATAGATGATTGTCTCGTTCGAAAAGAAAACCTTCCCGCCAAAAAGCAAATTTGAAATGACAGGAATTTACCGTAGAGCGCCAGGTTCGCAGGGACGACACTGTCGTCTTCGAAGACGAGAATGCCAGCGAAGCCGATACGGTAGGCAGTCGTCACGAGAACCAGGCCTGAGAAGAGAGAGAGAGAGAGACAGAGAGGAAAGAGATAGAGAGAGTAGAGATAGAGAAGAGATAGACAGAGAGGAAAGAGAGAGAAAGAAAGAGAGAGGCAGAAAGAGGGACAGAGAGAAAGAGAGAGAGAGAAAGGAGAGGGAAAGAAAGAGAGAGAAAAGAGAGAAAAAGAGAGAGAGACAGGGAGAAGGAAAGAGAAGAGAGAACGAAAGAAAGGGAGAGAGAGAAAGAGAAAGAGATAATGAGAGAGGGGGAGAGAGAGAGAGAGAGAAAGAGAGAAAGAGAGAGAGAGAGAGGAGAGCAGAGAAAGAAAGACAGGAGGGAGGGAGATATAGAAAAATCAACAATAACAAAAACAACAAAATCTTGGATTGGTGACCATATTGTTAGCGACATATTCTACTCATACCCTTGTAAATTACAATAATAAAGCTGATGATGGCCAGGAAAGGATCTTGTTGGGTAGTCTAGACTTTTTTTTTATTTATGCAAAGAAATTACCCGAATGTCTTTCTTTGCGTTAATGCCAGTCTAGATTATTGTTATGTAGATGATCTAACATCTACATGAATTTGTACTACGTACATTCGTTTGATCTTTTGACTCTGTGAGTCACGCACTTTGTTCTAGTTTGGTAGCAGTTAGCAGTCAGAGTAGATCTCTCGTTTGAATCGTAACCCTTGGCAATGCCTTGTCCGGCTGAGGCCCATCGCTCTCTTGCTTTACCAACTACCCCTCGCTAGAGATTGCTATCAGGGGTGGCCGGCTCCGGCCCCGGCCCCAGGCCACGGCCCCCGGGGCCGGGGCCGACCCTGGGGGCCGGGGCCGAGCTCGGGAGCGCGGGCCGGGGCCGGGGTAGGGGCCTACCCTGGGGGCTGTGGAAAATTAAACGAAGTTCACCCCCAGTCGAACAAATTATGAGCCGACTTGTGCTGAAACATACGCATTTTCTCAATTTTGGATCGATTTTACCCCCAACGCGAAATTTTTTTAAGAAAATTTTTTTTCTTTGGGGTTGGGGCCTACCACGGGGGCCGAGGCCGGGGCCGGGGCCTACCCTGGGGGCCAGGGCCGGGGCCGGGGCCGGATATTTTCGGCCCCCGGCCACCCCTGATTGCTATATAAGCTCTGCCTGAGTCAGAGCAGTGTTCAGTCTTCGTTCGTTTTCTCGTAACCGGCGGTCTTCTCGTCTCTCGTAATAGAGCTCTCTCTCCCGCCTCGACTCTCGTCTCTCACACACCTCACCGTTCCCGTTCCTTCCCTCTGGAGGACACAACAATTACACTTCTGGAATCTACAGTATAGTTGACGACATTGGGGCCATTTGCATTGGGCCGAACCACACCTTAATCGATAATCGAAAATTACTGTATCCTTGGGTAACTGATTTACATAAGCTTGAAAAATATCCTCTCGCCGTAAGTTACTAACCATAAATTAATATCTACTTTGTTTATAGCAAGGCGATCTTCGATCTCAGCATTTCGAAGAAATAAGATGAAAAGACATACATATGAACTAACTCAAAATCACCTGTTTTAATAACTTTTACATGGATTTTTTTGTGGAAATAAACAAGTTACTGGCTCAAAATACACAACCTAGACAATTTTGTTTTAAATTAATACGCTTTGTCATGGCAGTGACGTAAAATTTTTGACCTAGAGAACGCATACGGTAGTAAAATAAATTAAAAATAACAACAGCAATAACAGACTTTTTTTTAATTTTTGCATAGAAATTACACGAATGGCTTTCTTTGTGTTAATGCCAGTCTAGAGTAAACTTCTTGAATCTACAGTATATGTACCTCTGGAAGCAAAGTTTGTGCTGAGAATCTCGTCCTTGAATGCGACGGGAGTGTCCAGCTTGAGCATGCCGCCGTGGATATAGAAGACGACCGGGCAGGGCGAGAAGGGCTGGCAAGGTGCCAAGAGTTTATATTATTTTAAATTTAATTAGTATTCATACATTATTATTGCAAAAAGAAAAAAAAGAGCATCACCAAAGACTATGTAATTTTTAAATACTTTTTTCCTAAATTTTAATCTATTAATAATATACATATAAAGTCATGTGGTCTTCGAATGGTTGTGAAGCATTATTTGTAGCGACTCGCTTATTGAAATGATAGAAGCAATGTTGTTGATGGCTTATTACATACATATCTATACACTTTGATACATGTCGAATGTGAGAAAGAAACCGAGAGAGAAAGAGAGAGAGAGAGAAAAATTCACCGAGAGAGAGAGAGAGAGAAACACCGAGAAGAGACAGAGAGAGAGAGAGAGTGCGCGTGAGATATACAGAAAGAGCTATTGAGAGAGAGAATGAGAGAGAGGGAAAGAGACAGCGAGCGAGAGCGAGAGAATGAGAGATAAGGAGAGAGAGAGAGAGAGAGAGAAAGAGAACTCCCCACCGTGCACTGCTCGCCGGCATAGACATTGAGGAAGAGGCAGTCCTCGCTGTAGCCGGAAGGAGGCATACGGATCTGTGTCGTATTAGAGATGCATGCGTGGCCGAATCTGGATGGGAGGGAGTAAGAGAAAGAAAGAGGGAGAGAGAGAGAGAAATATAGAGAGAGAAATAGAGAGAGAGAGAAAAGTGAGAGAGCACGAGATAACGATAAAGTATTTACGTAAAAAGGATATGTATGTACTTTGTCGCATCGCGAACACCTCGCCAAGGTCTTGGTCGCTCCGGCATGCGCCAACGAAGCCGGCCAATTGGTGGACGAGCGAAAGGAATTTGCTAGTATTGGAAAAGAGCGGAGGTAAATATGTCCATCACTAACAACAAGCAAAAAAAACAGTTAATGAAACTTTTTTTAAAGAAATGAACGAAAGAGGGCATTTTTCGAACACTACATAATTAAAGTATTAAATAAAAATAAATAAATAAATAAAATATAATAAAAGAGAAAAAAAAATTATCCTGAAATTTATGGATACCTTGAAAATGCGCACGTTGGCTCGCTTCGTAGTGTAGACATAGCCACGGAGCGTGCCTAGTTCGATGGTGACGTCAGTGGTGTTGACGGGAGAAGGAGGAGGAGGAGGAGGAGGAGGAGCAGATGATGAGAGATGAGAGAGAGGCGGCGAGAGAGTGTGGTGAGGAGGGTGGAGAGGGCGAGGGATGTTAGAGAAATCAGAGGAGACTGATTGTGAGGTGGTTGTGGTGAGGACGAGGATGATGGCGAGCAGAAGCATGTTTAATTTCAGCTACTCTATCCTTATAGACATATACTATTTAGCTTGAATAGTATAACCGCTTCGTTTACCCGCTTGATAATAGCCTACTCTGTTTCGCTCTCTCCCTCTCTCTCTATCTCTCTCTCTCTCTCTCTTTCTCTCTTCCTCCCTCCCTCTCTCGCTATGTTCACATTCTGAACAGTCCTTATCTCCGCAGGACCATGCCTCTCAAACTCGAAAATATGTTTCTGTTCTTTTGTACACTCTCTCACAGGCTATTCGTCGTCGATCAACAGTATGATCTCACACTCTGTCTCTCTATCGCTTTTTCTAACGGACTCTCTCCGTTTCTCACTCTCGCATTTTCTCTCCCTCTCTCTTTATCTCTCTCTCTCGCTCTCTCTTCTCTCTCTCTCTCGCTCTCTCTGTCTCCAAAACTCTGGAGGAAAGCGGGCTGAATATCTGTCTGTTTGCCTCTTTCTGATAAGAGTGCCTGATCGTGCTGACCCGTGTCAATCATTGCCTTCTAAGGTCCTCCTTCTCACTATCTCTCTCTCTTCTCTCTCTCCCTCTCTCCATCTCTGTCTCTTCGACACAACTTCTCAGTCGATGTTCAAAGAAAGTTCAATTAATTAATTAACAAATATATATATATGTATGTATATATAAATAAAACTATATCGAATATGAATCTATATGTATACCTGTAAAAATCCTGACAATGAGGTAATTGCGGCACGCCTCGTGGCAGGTGATTTTAAAAATTGCTAGGACAATAAATGTCGAAACAAGCTTGCCCACTCGATTCAGATGGCAATGTTATTAAAAAATATAAGTATGAGTGCACTTGTCATTTATCTGTCATTTATCAGACGAGACTAGCGGCATCGTCTCTATCGAAGTAAACAAGACAAGATGATACATTTCGTAGCTGAGCGCATCTAAAAGACCAACTTGGCGACCTCATTGTTTTTTGAGAGTTCATAACTTTCTCTTTTTTCTGGTCATTCACGCTCGTTCGTACGGTAGCTTATTATGGAGATATGTTTGAACCGGAATTTTTTTTCGCGCTCCTTGACATAAAAATGAGAATAAAGAGAATTGTGAAACAATGAAATTGAAGGAGCGCAAACGTGTCTTTTATTCACAATCAAGGGCAGAACGAATCAGACACTTTGTCATGGCTGTGACACAAAATACTTTTTTTTTTAAAGAATATACAAAGCAAAAATAGATTAAATATAACAACAACAGTAACCTTGAAACGGCACTCATTGTCTGTAAAGATACTGCTTAGTCCCGGGTCAATCATTGCCTTCTATGGTCCTCCTTCTCTCTCTCTCTCTCTCTCTCTCACCCTCTCTCCCTCTCTCTCTCTCCACCTCTCTCTCTCTCTCTTTATCTCTCTTCTCTGCCGATTTTCAAAGAAAATAAAGTTAATGAATAAACTGAAGGAAAGTATACAAAACTATATTGAACATGGATCTCTATATAACGTGACATGGAAAGAAAGAAAGAAAGAAAGACGTACATAGATAATTGCAACTCGCCTTGTCGCCGGTGGTTTGCCAAAGAACAAGGACAATAAATGATTGAAACTAGCTTGTTTTCGTCGATAAGTTCTCAAAAAGAGCGGAGAAGAATAAGTAAGAGTGCACTTGTTGTTTATTTGTCTATAGACAAGAGTCATCGTCCGTATCGAAGCAAAGTTGACAGTCTGGCGGATAAACATATCGTAGCTGAACGGTTCAAAAAGACCAACTTGAAGAACTCATTGTTTTTGCGAGTTCGTCAAGTTTTCTCAACATTCTCATTTTATCTGCCATTTGCGCTCGTTCGTACAATATATTATGCTATAGCAGCTCAATGCTGTCCCGATTGTGGCGTGACGACATTTGCGAGCGCGGCAATTCAAACCGGCATTTTTCGAATTCCTTTAAATATTTAATCAAAAGTAAAAAGAGCAAACGAGTTGTAGAAAAAATGAATTGTTCCAAAGAATGCGTCTTTTATTCACAATCAGGGTTAGAACGAATAACACCCTTTGTCATGGCTATGAAGCAAAATAGAGAGCGCTTAAATAGTATAGACATTGCAAAAATTATTCTCTCTCGTCTCCTCTCTCTCTCTCTCTCTCTCTCTCTCAATCTTCGACAGACTTCTCATTGTCAGTCGAGGTTCAGAGAAAGTATATTTATTGACTTTTAAGTTAAAACTGAACAAAAATATACAAAACTATATTGAACATGCATATCTATATGTATGTATGTACAAATGTTGAATATAGTTTAGTGCATGGCTAGTAAAACGCCGGAGAAAAACAATAATAATTGCCGCTCGCCTTGTCCCCGTTAGTTCGCCATAGCACAGGGATAATAAATGTCGAAACAACCTTGTATAGACGATAGTATAGACACCGACGGTTGTAGGATTTTAATAATAAAGTGCAGTTGTCCTTTCTCTGTCAGCCTACAAGTGTAATCATCTCTATCCAAGATATTGTTGACAATCCAGCGGATAAGAAGATAGATCGTTCCTGACAATGAATAGTTTCAAAAGACCAACACAATGACATCACTGTTTTTGAGCGTTCCTCAACGTTTCTCAACTTTCATTTTTCTTGTCATTTGCTCGTTTGTATAGTAGTACCTCAATGATGCCCTGATTGTGGAGTGACGGACAATTCAAACAGACATTTTTTTTCTCCTTCAATTATTTGTGTAAAAGTTAAATAAGAAAAAGAGTCGTGAACCTGATGAAATGTGCGAAAAAAGGAAAACGTCTTTTATTCACAATCAAGAAGGGAACTACTGAGACACTTTGTCATGGCAGTGACACAAAATAGAGCGCATAAATAGGCAGTATAGGCATTGCAAAAATTATTCTCTCTCCTCTCCTCTCTCTCTCCCTCTCCCTCACTCGCGCTGTCTCTCTCTCTCTCTCTCTCTCTCTCTCGCTCTCGACAGAACTTCTCAGTCGAGGTTCAGAGAACGTATAATTATCGATGACTTAATTGAACAAAAATATACAAAGCTATATTGAATATGCATATGCATGTTGAATAAAGGTTTGTGCATGGCGAGTAAAACGACGGAGAAAACACTAATAATTGCCGCTCGCCTTGTGCCCGCTGGTTCGCCATAGCACAGGGATAATAAATGTAGAAACAAGCTTGTATAGACGATAGTATAGACACCGACGTTTGTAGGATTTTAATAATAAAGTGCAGTTGTCATTTCTCTTTCAGCCTACAGTTGTCATCGTCTCTATCGAAGACATTGTTGACAATCCAGCGGATAAGAAGATACATCGTTCCTGATAATGAATAGTTTCAAAAGACCAACTCGATGACATCACTGTTTTTGAGCGTTCCTCAATGTTTCAAAACTTTCATTTTCCTTGTCATTTGCTCGTTTGTACAGTACCCTGATTGTTGAGTGACGGACATTTGCGAGCGCGGCAATTCAAACCTGCATTTTTCCTCCTTCAATTATTTGTTCAAAATTTTAATAGGAAAACCAGTTCTGAACCAGTTGAAATGTACGAAAAAAGAAAACGTCTTTTATTCACAATCACAAGTGGTCATTATTGTACTGGCTCAAAATACTACATAACCTAGGCAATTTTATTATTATTTCATAATGAATGACAAAACGAATCAGACGCTTTGTCATGGCGGTGACGCAAAAAAAAACATTTGACCTAGAGAACACATACCTAGAATATATATTGCAAAAAATAAATTAATTAAAAATAACAACAGCAATAACATGAAATGGCACTCGCTTACATATAAAATAGAGATTTACTTTCGCAAATGAAATTTAAAAAAAATGGAGCGTGCTGTCGCCGTTTCACCATCCGTACGAGTGCCAACAATGGTACAAAAGTCTACAATAAAAGTCTAGCTCTGCCGAGGAGACTAGGAAATACCGTAACCTCAGCAGATGTTACCAGTGACGACGAAAGAGCAATTCCTAATTATAATGCAAGCGAAATGAGACTGAATAAGAAAGACAAAGCAAGAAATTCATCAAAACAACAACTAGCAATGTCCAAAATATTTATTAAAAATATTGTGATAATTGTTATGAGGAAGAAGCAAGTTAGAATTAGGATTTACGACTCGTTCAAATGTACTCACCTTTGAAGGCACTGGCAACACAATTCAAGCAGTTATCTAGAAAGGCACCAGAAATCCAAACCAGTAAAGAATGCATCCCCATCAGTCGTTCATCTAAAATTGGAGAAATATGCATACATGTACATATGTATATCAAAGCAAGAATGAATTTAATCATAAAAAAAGTCTTATTTAACTCCGTAACTTCAACAGTTTGTGAATGCTTATCAATATAAAAAAATTGTGATTAACAATTAAGGAACTTAAAAATATTAAGAACATTTTTTTGATATGCATACCGCTCAAAATCAGCACGAACCGTTGCCTATTCCTCAGATGACGACTCTGGAGGCCACTTGCATTGCGCTGAGCCACATCTTAATGGAAAAGTAATGTAGTTTTGAGCCAGTGATTTATGTATATAAGTCCCATTCTCTATCGTTTTGAATAAAACGTGATGAGAAGAAATACATATGAAGTATCTCAAAATCACCTGTTTTAATAACTTTTACATGGATTCTTTTTTGTGGAATTAAATAAGTTAATACATGAATAAATAATAAGGGAAAATACATAGATAAATATTAAGTTGATACATTAATAAATATTAAAGGTAATACATATGTAAATATATATTAACTTAACACATAAATACATATTAAGTGTAAACTGAAGAAATAAAAAAACAGTCTCTACTTACAGGCAGCCACTGTCGCCGAATGGACAGTCGTCCCTTTCGTCCGCGTCAGGGAAGTAATCAAACGTTAGCTCCTCTCCTTCAAATTTTTTATGATGTGGAGAAATTAACAAAGGTCATTTTCAAATACAACTTGGCGGGAAAATAAAGAAAGAGACCTGGCTCGATGTAGCGCCTCGCGAAGAATCCGACCCTGTTGTAGAGGTCTCCATATCGCTCGACATAGACGGGGATGGCCAGCAGGTTCGGAGAACACGAGTGTGAAATGTAGCGAGCCTCGTTACCCTGATGATGAGCCAATCAGAGAGAGAGAGAGAGAGAGAGAGAGAGAGAGAGAGAAATAGAAAGAGAGAGGCAGCGAGAGAGAGAGGAAAAGAGAGAGAGAGAGAGGGAGAGAGAGATAGAGAGAGAGAGCGAGAGAGAGAGAGAGCAGAGTGCTATTTTAATACATTGGTACTCCTCCTTTATGAGGGAAGAACCCGCACACCCCTCCTAATAGAACTTCCCCATTGCAAAATAGTTCCTTCACTATAATAGAAAGCCCAATGTTTTCACTAAAGAAAATTGTAATGAAAATTGATAGATATCATAATAAAAAGTTTTTTTATTTGATCTCTTGCATACAAAGACATCGGCAATACTGTCTCTTCAGTCAAAAACCCCTGTCTATAATTGTCTCTAATAGTTAGTAAAAATCTCATGTAAAAATAGCTTACCATTTGTTTAGCGTTGATGATGAATTGTTTCCTTGGATGCGCATCAGATTGCCTAAGAAGTGAAGCAATGACAATATTTACAAATTGTAAATGTGGGACTGGATCTGCCCGTATTCGGTCACAACTACAGGACCGAGATTTTGACCCTTAGGGCACCGGCTTTCCAAATGTTTGGACCAGCATTAATCTCTGATTGAACATGAAAAATATCTTTTTCCACAATTAGTTTTATGAGAGCACGAAAAGTATAAAATTAATAAAATTAACGTAAATAGTGACCAATCAAAAAGTGCATGAGAGAAAAAAAACTGACCGCATCGATAATTCGTAAGTTGGGTCTTCAGAAGGTTTATCGATTACCTAAATATATGGAAACTCTAATATTTCGTAAATAATTATGTAATTCAGAGTCAGTTAGATTTACGTGTTTAAGCGGGGACAATCACCGAAAAATGAATAATTAATATTCGAAGTGCCGCGTTCCCCTGGGGACTAGGAGGCAGTCTCATTCTCGCGTGCTATTTCGCAGATCGCAGAACTAGTACGCGTGAATGAGAGAGCAAAGAGAGGAAGCGATTTAAAATCTCACAATTTTACTCCGTTATCATCCACCGTTAACTCCTTAGCTACGGATCAAGTAGGAGCATGGAACTGGAAATTTTCGCTGTTTTATAGGCTGATTTGTTTATCACCGTCTTTATTGACCAAAAAAATCTGAACATATACATACCTAGATCTACCTATTTGCTGCAAGGATATTGAATCACTGTTTTGCACAACGATTCAAACCACAGAAAGAAACAATAGCGATAATAAAATATAACCGACCTCTCCAGCATATTCCGTAACTAGTTGTCCTTTCGTGATGCTCCAGGTCGCAGCGCGTAGTGTCCATCCCTTTTTAGGGTGGCGAAAGAGTACGAGTGGAATCTTGCGACCGCGCTGAAAGGAGCCATAAGGTAAAATTTACTATATAGCGCTTCTGCTAGATCAGGGAACCGCCACCGTCCTGCTTCAAAAGGGGTCCTCGCACTCTCCTGGTTCAAAAGGGGTCCTCGCACTCTTCGCCATCGAAATGGGTCCAACCAGCGGCCCCTCCCCACCATTTCAATCAGCTGGGTTCTACCATCGCTCTTCACCATACTCAATCTGCCAATGTGGCGGAACACATAAGTACCTGAATGACTCGCGAATTGCACATCGTTCCGCAACCGCACGCTGGTGAGCATTCATAAACCTTGGCGTCGGTTTCACCGTTAACAAGTCTGCTTCCATCCTCGACGTCCTACAACCCAATCTTTAGTCGCCGAAGTTAAATATCGCTTTTCTGTCGCTAATCATGAGGTTGCTGATATCAGGAGAATATGTCTTTACTATCTCTGGCATGCTCGCCCACTTTTCCTGTGTAAGTAAACATCTTGTTGATTAGTCTGATGTTATTTGGCGGGTAGCAGCAGGCACTACGCTCATAGTCAGGATAATGACAAGGCAAAGCGAGTAGTGTAGAGAGTGATAGTAAGAATCACTCTCTACACTAACTCATGCATGTAAGCCGATCCCGATAATAAGAATCATGACTTAATCCGCACTGAGTCAAGATTATTGGCATGAAGCTACGCAATCGTCACTCTCTCCGCCCGAGATCTCACATTTCTTAACTTACTATTATCTCGAGATCTCGCAATAACATATTGCCTGCCTCATGTAGACCGACTAGCACTAATATGAATCAGCATGTCTGATGCTGCCCTAAATACTCCCTCATTTTCCGTCTGGTTTCAATTGCAATTTGTTGAAAACCTGATTGTGTCATATGTTTAGCGTACAAAGAAGTGATACTTTACTATAGCAGCGTGATTGAACAAGGCAAATCTGACGTTTCTTTGCAAACATTTACATTAGATTATATTGATTGTCAATTTAAAAGAGAACTTGCCCCCATTAATGATAATTGAAAAATAATATTTAAATTTAAAAAAAATTGTATATCCCAACGCCACTGAGTAACCAACTATGCCAATATGGAGCGGGAAGATGGGTCCGTAGCCGTAGACGACGTCGTCGAAATCCTTCTAAAATTGGACATCATTACCAAGATTACCTGCGCAGAATGAGGGACGTTTCAGGAACATACATATGCAGTAGTTCCTCTGAGTGAACTTAAAATACTCTTTTTTTAAATCAATAATCCAGATGTCGTTCAAGACCATTGCGGACAGGAAAACGGGTACAGGTGACTTTCAGGCCCTTGACGTCCATATTTATAGAATGCTTGCCTTCCATGCTCACTTTCTGACAATGAGCTCGCAGCACTCTGGATTCCGTAAGCCATCGATTGCCACTCTTATGCTCTGGAATAACTAACAGATGTGCAGCAGGCTGCCTTCAGGTAGTCGCCACGGTTCTTCCTAATATTGCACTTGTCGTCGCATCTGAATAGTCGTGAAAGAACAGTAAAAAAAACAACTCTACCAATTCATCAAATTCTAACCGAAATCCCGTGTCCTCGCCGATCATATCCAAATATTTCTGGACCTTCTTAGACGGGTGAAGATATGGCGTGTACTGAAGTGAATGATAGAAAATGAGCTCGTTAGACATGCGGACGGGTGGGCGGAGCTTACGTTAACGTCGATGATGTCGTCGTTCTCGCCCGCGACGTACTCTGTCCAGTCGACGATGTAGATCTTGGGCAGGCCGACCAGCGTATTTGTCTGCTGAATGACCCACTCAACGGCACGCGAGCGATTCACGTGGTTAGCTTCCTGGAAATGAGTATGTCAACAAATAATGGCTATGAACTTTCGGATGTACGATGTTGTGTTTTTAATAATCTAACTAATAAAAATAGATGAGCGGATCAAGACCCAATCCAAAAATACGGCCGGACCTTTGACGTGACATAGCCGTCCGTGCCCTCGCCAATCTCTGGCACAAGGAATCTGTTCGGGTATAGCACTCCAAATGCCTCGTGATCTCCGTTGAGCTCCTTGAGCACACTATCGTTTACAACGTCGAGTAGTAATTGGCGATTGTGGAACGTCTTGAACTGAAAGTCTCGAATTTAAGCACAAAAAAGGAAGTGTACACAGCATCTATATATATAGGTTTCTATTACAGCCAAGTGAAATACATACATATCCACATTACCGTAAAAACAAATCATATCACTGCCTCATGCAGATCATTGGATCAGTGGAAGGGCATTCATTCATTTTTGAACACAATGGAAAAAAATATTTTGAACTTCCGCCGGGCTTTTTTTGCCACTGTTATCATTCAAACTTGACCAATCTTCAAAACTTTTTGGAAGGGCAAAATTATGAGAAGATAAGATTGTACGAACCTTTTCATCTGTTGGATTGATGTCTTCAGCATGGTTCCACGTCGGCACAGGATAGCCCTTCCATTTGATCAAGTACTGAAATGAAACATATAGGCAGTCTTTTTTGGAAAACTGAAAAGCTGACAAGCTATTTGAAGAAAATCCACAAAAGAAACGAAATGTACATATATGAATTTTTTTTAATAATTGGAAATTAGTTGAACGAATTACCTGTCCTCGCGCCTCGGCGAGAATGTAGTCGTACTCCCAGAGTGTCGTGTTACTCAACTGAGTCTGGCGCTCCCAAACGTCTGCACCTTCGCTCTCATGGGAAAGGACCTTGAAAGCATTTTGCTCTTACAATAATAAGTAAACGAGGTCGATCACTGAAAGATAATATGACATTTCAAATTGTCGCGTCACAAGTACTCCTAGAACGAACGCGGGAATTCGAACATGCATTAATTGTATCTTCTATAATCGTCCTCCTTTAAATTGTGTTCTTACGAAGTATCATCTACATATGCTAAAAAATGATGAAAAGTTTAGAGGCAAAAAGAATATATATGGTGAAAATGAACGCAACAAAAAAAAACCTCGTCAAGGATGTTCCTTCGAGACTCTGGCAGCTGTCTGACGAACTCTTCGTATTCATTCCGTGTTTTCATATAACCGAATGCATCGGTCGGCTGAACAACGATTTTATGCTTATTTAATAATATTTACGACAATTTCCTAAGAAAATAAGAAAATAAATATCACATTTAGAAGAAGAAGGAAATTCGAAAGAGATACAGTGCATGATAAATATAAAAAAATATATAAAATTACTTACGGGATAGACTTTCGGACGCCTCTTCGGCTTCTCGACCTAGAAACAGGGTGTCCTCTTATTTTTAAATATGTAGCAGCTTACTTAACGACGAAAAAGCACAATTGCTTATAATTCAAGCTTATTAAAAGTTTGTCTGACACAAAATCCGCCGGGCTTCTTAATTTAGTATTATTTATTTTTCGTTCCATTTTGTTATTGCACTGTCAAATTCATCTCTCATTCACATAAGTACACCATTAATAAAAGTATATGTTTCCACATTGACTTTCTTACGGCTTATTTTTCTACTTATAACATTTTTTTCTACTACAATCAATTTGCAAATTGGAGAGTACGAACCTTCTCAATCTTCAACTTCTTAACTTTGGCATACGAAGGTGGCTGCAATTAATTAAGAAATATATAAAAGTAAAAATAGTTTTAAAAAAAACTTTTTGCTTAGTATTTAAGCACTACTTTGTCATATTTTTTTTATAAAGTGAATAAAGGCGGATTAACGGAATATTTCGAGGAAAAAAAGTACCCGTTCTGGCTTCGCGCGGAGGCAGATTTTACGCGAGCTCTCGTCCTTGCCATCCTACAATATTAAAACACATATATTTTCACATTAATCTGGTTGCTGCAGAGCTGTGTGGAAAAAAACAGTATCTACATCAAGCTATACACGCAAATTACGCGTATTTCGCTACAACCGAACGTTCTACCGTATCACTTTCCGCAGGTTGGGGTGCAGTATCCTCCACAACAGGCTCTACCGTATCCTCGACGACTTCTTGCTGGAAGTGAAGTGGCCTCCTCTTTGCTGTCACTTTCTAAGAGATAATATCATTTCTTAATTTATTTTTTTATTTTTTGTTATTATTTCCTCTTTTGAATTAAAAATTAAAAATCCATTCCTCTGGACTACTCTATATATGTACATACATATGTATGTACAAATATACATATGTACATGTATACAATGCTGAACAAGGTCCGGTTCACGACTCCTCCTTTCCAGGGGTACAAAGCGAAAGAAAAAAGTTCTTTTTTTTCGGTTGCCGGGAAAAAGAATATAGGCCGCGAGGGGGGGGGGGGTTAATGATTATAACATTAAAAAGGCCGGGGGGGGGGGGGTGGGGTTCAACATGGAACATGCACAGAACTTGTTCGGGTCCGTGTATATAACAGCATAAAGTCAACTCACTACTTCAGCATATGCAATTACTTATGTTTCAACTATTCTGTCTAAATCAACTCCAACCGACTTACCACTTCCTCGGTAAGGAACGACTTTGATATTCTTGTAATCAACCGCCCGCGCGTTGACGGCCCACTTGAATCATTTTCTTTTTCTTGGTTCTGTTCAGCTTCTCCAATCTCCACTGGCCCACCGCTAGCAAATTTCTAAAACAAATGTAGGATTTCACAATTGAAGAGACTATATGCACTTTAATAATGTCAAAATATAATCGATTTGACGTATAATTAAACACGGCTTCCGAACGTGGTACGCGACACATTGAATTTTTTACTTTCTCGCCTTGTACATGTCTAAAAATAAGGTTGTACTTAAATATTATATCCACCTCAACTGCCTGCTGAGATTCCTTCTTCAGAGTCGAAGGGTAGCTTTCGCAACATGGAGGAGACGATCGAGGAGATTCATGTGTGGAAATTGGTGGTGTTGGCTGCCTTGCTTGAACTGAAGATATTATTCTTTGTTTTTCTTTAATGCAGTTTTACTGAATACTGTTTGGTCAAGCCTCCTCCGGACTTACATATCATTTTGTGGGGGAAAGTGTATTCGTGTCTTATTACCATCATAGTTGGCTGGTGGTGTCTGACTCTCTCCAGTTTCGGGCAATTCCACAGGAACTTCGTTGTCCTGCGACGACAATCGATTGAACTGTTGGCAAATTCCCAGAGGCCTCTAAAAGATATCTCACCTCATTAGATGAAGCAGCCAGATAGATCGTTTTAGGTGGCTGACAAGTATACGAATTCTTTTAAGGTGAGTTGGTAGTTCTAGCATGCAATCAGTTACCCTCTTCTTTATTGGTAGTCGGCGATGTATCCGTTCAACTGACTTCTTCACAATGTTTGAGTACGAGTTATGAGATTGGAAGACAATTTCAATCTGAAAATAAAATAAAAACCACAATGTCTAAACTCGTATTATAATCTCGTATGTTTTGGATTTCATATAAAAAAAAACAAACAAAAAAACAACTTAATTAGAGAAAATTTTCATACCTCATTCTCGTCGTTTGTATTTGAGCATGGGGCTAGATTATTGGCTTTACTGGACTTACGACGCTGAAAATAGGACCTTCTCTCACTTTGAGTAAACTTAGAATACTTATTGTCAAATACAATTAATTGATTTTTCATGGCATATGTATGCAATGTATTACCTTCTTGTAAGGAACTCGACAAGGGCTGACGTCACTATCGCTCAGCGTTACCACTTCTGAAATATTACATAAATCATAGAAGCCGACATCACTGAAAGATGAACGTGGTATATATGGGTATACAGCATATAAGAAGATTATTATATCTGCACTTTTCACTTGCGCTTACATAAATACAATATAGGCCGCCCCGATTGCGTCACTTCTCAACCGGCAAGTTGTTGTGCACCACATTCCCGGTGTTGCCTAGCATGTATCACAACTAGCGACCCTGCGTCGCCCAGTTGTGGCCAACGCCTGGTGAAACTCACAATCAGCGCCAAAGTGAAAACCGTCACCCACGCCCGAGTCGCAATAACGCCGTGGCCTGCCCTATGAATTTGCTCACAAGCTCACCATCGAGATGTTCACCCCACATTGATGGTGGACCAGTGCCGCCCTGTTGTGGCCTGCGCCTGGTGCGATTGACTCAGTGCCGCCAGCCTAGAATATGACAGAATGTCATATAGCATCGACGAGAAAGAGTTATTCATCCGAGGACGAGATACATGAGACTTTTTCCGGCATCGTGTCGTTCGCACTATGTGACCTTGATTGTGACCCAAACGATAGGGTTACTTTGGAAGGCCGCTGGCGGCATGCAAGCCTCTGCAGGAGACACGACAGCCGCGCTACTCCGAATTTCCGGTTAGCACCTAGTAGGTCACCATTGGCGCATGAACGGAGAGAAGAGCTCTATTCCATCGGAAATCGCCTTCTTGGCGATAGGCCGTTCCAGTAAGTCGCTATTCGGCGCCAGGTAAGGTCATCCTCATTGAGAAGCGTCGTTCGGGTCATCACACCACTGTTCTAGTGCTAGCGGTTAGACTAGCGGAGCTACATAGGCAGCTGAATTACATATGGCGTCTCTAGTAACTGTTCCGTATCGGAGCATCACGAAAGAGCCACGCCGCTATATCGACAATGCTCGCTGCCGATCTACTAAGAGTTAAGTCCTCCTATCCCAGGATGATGTCAGGTGAATGCAAGCCATAAGATCTATCCGACATCCGAGACGCGTTATAACGCACGTGGAGACGTCATCTTCTAGGACCCTGCTTGCATTCGCTGTTCTGCGATTTATTCTTTGAGTCAAAGAGCCGAAGTTCTTCCCTTCCGGTATTAAGTGAAGTGGTGCTGTATCTAACAAACGCTCAATTCCCTTGAAAGCCCTGTATGAGGAAGGCATAAGAACAAGCAAGCAAAGTGGATCTGCATGAGGAGCCGGCATTCCAAGATGGGACAATTGTGCATCACAGACGCGTAGCCGTCAAATTCCCAAACATCATTGCCAGTCCCGTGATATACTGGAAAACTTGGCGGACTGGAGATGGGCTCGAGCTATCAAGTAGTGGCATCAAAAAACCTAAACGGGATCGAGAGAGGCCGGAAACAGATGGCGGAACAACTTTAACAAGGCCCTTGATTCCAACTTCCATCATGCATCAAATCCCCCAAAAATGGCGACGACTCATATCATTCCACGGAGTTGAAAACCACTGTAAAAAGTCTGGCTCTTGTCTGACGACGTGGTGCGTTACGGCAGAGGTCATGGTTGAAGAACGCTAGTTACCTCACATTGGAACGTGAGGTATCGCGTACGACCCTGACCCGACTGTGCTATGTCGGAGGGATTGGGTGAGCTCAAATATAGTAAATGTCTCCTCTCTTGGAGTTCCTGTTCTAAGCGTATGGATCTGACTGAGTGAGCTTTACGTTAGTTTACGTTCGTCGTCAAATTTTGGATCCTGGAGAGAATTTATGAACGAGAGAATTCGGATTGGCTGTAGTGCCACCGTAACTAATGAACGGGAAACAAGGCAAGGCCTTGTAGGACTAACGAAGAAGAGCTCCTTCCGAGCTCCGCAAGAGTGCAGAAATTGTCATGAGCACGATTAAGTAGCAAAAAAAAAGATTTAGGCGATATTATTTTCTCGATTGTCCTAACCTGGCGATATGGCATGTGCTTGTGCTTCGGTTGGAGCCGATGCAGGCGTAGGCAAGAGCTGTATATCGTCTTCATCTTCGTCATCGGTGATCTCAAATAGGGAGAAAATTGTTCGAAACTTCTCTTTATCTTAGAAATATATAATGAATTCTGGATGCATAGTACATTCCTAATGAATCGAAGAAAGAAATGCTCGGAAATTTCTCCAGTAAAGCTTCAAAACAGTGCTTACCATAATGGTGATGTTGTCGACGCTCAACTGAAACATGGGAAAGTAAAATATGGTTTTGCAGAACAGAACAACACCTGCAAACGGTGTAAACAAAATTGTATTCACTTTGCAAAGAAGGTCTCGAAAAATAGAAACATTGCATTCATTGAAAGATGTCGTATGACTATGCTTTTGCGAGCTTGCTAACGACGTCTCCTGCGACGACTTCGGCAGTGCTGCTATCAAGCCGTTTCCTTCAACAACTACAGTAAGATTTACAAAACACTAATCCACAAGGTTACGGTATTTCATCAATAAGCTAGTGTAAGGGTTGATTGATAAAGGAGCAGATAGATATGGTGGAGTTGGAAATCCTTTTTTTTAAACGAGAGGGTGTAAGATCAAATCTCTTTCTACATATATGAGAGAGAATGTAACCTGGCGACTTGGCTTGTTCCGAAACGTGCTTCTGCGGGAAGTTAGTTGGAGACGGCAGAAGAGGTGTTGGGGTAGGCATATCCTCGTCTTCGTCATCGTTGATCTTAAATTGCGGAAAATCATTCGTTTTGGGCCTCTCGAGGGAAAAGGAACATAGAGAATGTTGTAGTGAACAAATAAAAAAAAGCGTTTCCACAAAAATAATATAGCATTCAAATCACCATTACATAGTATATAAGACGATGTCAAGTAAAAAAGACTTTCAGTATAGGCTATAATTTTGCCCCGAAATTTGCAATATGCGATTGTTTGCCATTCCTGATGATAGGAAAAGTTGCCAAACCGCAAATTGTCAATATTATTTTCTTTATTCATAAATGGCAAACTATTCGAAATTTCGGGAAACATTTTTGAAATTTCGGGAAACAAATTTCTTTTTTTTTTCGCTTGAACGAAAAAAAAAAAATTTTTTTAAAGCAAATATCGTGTAAAAAGGTGAATTCAATCTCGAAAGATAATAGCAAAAAAAATTATAGAAGAAATAGTATTAACCATGATAATGATGTCCTCGACACTCGTCTGAAAAATGTGAGTTATATATTTAATTCTTTGATATGCTGAACAGTTAAAGTATGCATTGGGCAAAAATTGCAACAAAGAAGAATTTGAAAAATAATGAAAATTACCCTTCTTCCATTGTAAGTCGCCATTTGAGCCATCTTATGTGACTTTCTTAAATTTGTATGATTAAAATTCGAGAATATATACACAAATACACAAGAATATGCACATGTCTTGGCGAAACAAATGTATGTACATACACTAATATTATATACAAATGTATGTACATATATATTTTTCCTCTTCATTTTTTTTGGTTCAGGCGTTAGTTTCTTATACAATGTACATAAATAAATAAGTAAATTGACAAGTTTCTTATTCAATGTACATAAACAAATATATATTTTTAAATATAACATTTCTTATTTAACAGAAAAATGTCAAACCGCTATTTTGACAATTTGTTCTATCCTTAAAATGGCAAATAGTGGAATATTTAAAAAAATAACGGCTAAGCCGAAAAAATATAAAAAAAGGAACGAATTTTTTAAAGTTGACCTTGTCTTGAATGAACAATCTAAAATTGTACACTTTCATGGTCGGAAGGAATCGAAAGGGAAGAATGGAGAAGAGTGAGGTGAAAGATGCAAAATTCTACGAAATAATTAGCCGGTAAAAGGCGCTGCGGTCATTTGAAAGTAAAATTAATTAGTAAGCAATTGCAGTAATTTGTCCAAGTAGGGGCGAAACAACGCAAACCGACGCGTTAATCTCCCGCCAATATCCCTCGTACCGTATATAGCGACCATGCAAAATGTCACTAAAATTATATCGTAAGTACACTACAATTTAGAGCTTCGGGTAATTTTTGTAGAATTATCGCTGCTTTAGTTAGAAATTACATTTCTCATTAACCGCGCTTTTTCTGCCCATGATTTTCTGCAAGCTCGAATCTTGAAGTATATCAAGACGAGCCTAAAATTGTTCGAGCGTGAATACCGTATATGTTTTAAGTCATAATGTTAATCTGGGGTGTCTGGGGTAGTTTTGTGCAGAAAATATAAATGCGCATAGTAATAAAAATGTAAATATTAGTTTTGCAAACTACTATGTGAGATTAGTACTTGGAAGTCCATTTTCAAGGATCTGAAGCATTTTAATTTCGCGCGCACATTCAGATTATGTTACACTTCGCAGAATCGCACTATAATAACATATAACACACTAAAATGCGCATTCGTTCGTTGGAATATTTTTTTGAAGTCGTTTGTTTGGTTTGTTTCCTAATGCTTTGTTGCTTCGGTGAATTGTAAAGGATATTTCTTTTTGTCCTTTTTCAGAAATGAATCTTTCCGAGCGCGAGATCATGGAGGACATCAAGACGAACGTTGACTTGCTCAAGTACAAGTACGAGGTGAGCTATTTGTTTGGCCGCGTTATTTATATTTTTCCGTACTTTTACTCATCATTATTGACAGTTTTTACGTTTTATTGATGGTGAATATTCGATTAAAGAGGCAAACATTGCCTTCAACTTTCTACAGTTCATGACGAAATTGCCTGCGCAACATTTGTTAGCGAAATGCTGATTTTTTTTTGTTTTGTCATTTGATGCCTATATTGATATGTTTAAGGGTTCCACTAACAATAAGAAGGCCCCAATGACCCTATCCAAAAGTGTGATATCGAGACAACTTTGACCGAACCTCTATTTTGTCCTCAAAGCCTTTTTATTCTCCCAATCTTGTTGAATGTAAAAGAAAACATTAATGAGAAATAAAAGCTACAAATGCTTTTTTTACTATAAAATGTTCTGGTTTTTTTTTTTAATATCAAGCCCGGTAAGACCCCATCTTTCTCCATTCTGACAATAGTTGTATCCCCCTAACATGCAGCGGAGGAGAAAAAAAACATTTCATTTCTGTCAATATGACAGACCCTCGCTGGTTTTGTGTACCTCTACCATTTTGTAATGTGTAACATTTTGATTGTTTCTCCATTTTCGGTGCATCCCTTCTCTGGTTTATGGATCCAATGTACCTCCTTCCTTAACATGTTTTTACAAGATCTACTAAGGGATCTCGATTGTTGTGGCTTTGATTCGTCCTCTTTGCAGGCCACTCATCGATGCCTGGAGGAGTGCCCAAGACTCCGTCCACCACCAGTCATGATCTCTCCTTTGACGAATACGGCGCCGCTGCCATCACGCCACTGCCGTCCACATCGACTGTAAGATTGACAAAAATGGATTACGGTATCAAAAGGGAATTAACCGTAAGATTGGCAAAGATGGATTACGGTGTCAAAAGGGATACGGTAGCTCCTCTTGTTGTGATAGTTTAGATTTTCAAGCGTAAAGGGATCGAAATAATAATATTACAAAATTCATTGCGTTATTGTAATAATTTTGTAATGATGCTAAAATAGTGATAATAATAATAGTAATAATAATAATAATATTGGTTGATTTATAATATTCTTCTCAGATTGTGAGTAGTGACGGCGCTGCAAGCACTTTTGTCGCCTACAACTATTCGGCGGTTTGTTTATCTTTTATATAATTTTTATTTTGAATCATATCGATTTTGTTTTTATTGATAGCTATTATTATTTATTTATATAGATTTTATTTGTATAGTTATATTTCTAGCTATTTTATTTAAAGTTATATAGATTTTATTTAGTTATTTGTATCGATTTTATTAATTTACTCTCTTTCTCAGCCGCCCGTCGTTCGTCGGCCACGTGGACGCCCGCGTACAAATGACCCGCCGCCTGCACGAGCGCCTAGCACCAGGGTACGGGGGATATTCTGTGGGTGGTATTTGGGGTACGGTATTCAGTTGGTGGGATTAGGGTTATAGTATTCAGTGGGTAGGATTAGGGATATGGTATTCAGTATGTCGGATTAGGGATATGGTATTCAGTGGGTGGGATTTGGGTTATAGTATTCAGTGGGTGGGATTAGGGATATGGTATTCAGTGGGCAGGATTAGGGTACGGTATTTGGTGGGTGGAATTAGGGCTATGGTATTCAATGGGTTTTCGGAAGTGATGATACAATATAGAGCCTTCTATAGGAAATATGGAGGTAGTTATTAATATTGTGAAAACTTGTAAGCATAGTCTATGTATGAGTGTATTTCTTAATAAACGGTTAATACTCGTGGAAATTTCGCTCTTAACTAACAATAAGATCCCAGGTGGTTTTGTGCTCGATAGTTTTCTTTTATATTTGCTGGGGTACTGCAGTATTTTGATTCCAGCAGTCGCTTAGTTAGTCATTACATGGTTGATTAAAATAAAGGAGCACGATTGTCGTTGTAAATGTATGAATACGATTTGTAAGATTATTTTGAAGAAAAAAAAATTATTCTATTTTTCAGAAAACGGGACGAGCAAGACGATAGAGAGCGAGTTCGATTTCATCTTTTCATCATAGAGACGGGGAAATATCGTTGTTGTTCTTCATCTTCTCCCTCATTCGATTCTATTCCATTCCCTCTCTTTCTTCAGTGTATATAGCTAGACATTATACGCGATTTTCTTGTTTAGTTGTCTTTTTTTGCTCTCGATTTCTTTCCAAAAAAACTCCCTGTCATTTGATGTGAATAATGCTGATAAATAATTTATGCTGCATCATGACAAGAATGAAACCCTTTTTTGGTAGAGAGTATTCCATGCTCATTTGGATTACCTACTATCGGCCTGACTAAGCAGGGCTCGCTTCTTACTGATAGTGAAATATCTTCGTTCTTAATTGCGTAAACCACCTGGTTTCGCATAAATGTTATCTTTTTTTTTAACCTGGTTTGATGACTCTGCATCTCTCTCTCTCTCTCTCTCTCTCATCTCTCATCTGTCTCGTTTTCTTTCTATCTCTCTCTATCTCTCTTTCACTCTTTCTCTATTCATGCTTTTTTTTCGAGCTCTCTTAGCCACGTCATGCAGATCTTTTAGTTATGTAACTTTCTCACTTATCCGGGGCGAGATCATTTCTCTTCGTCTCTAATCTTCTCTATCTCTCTTACTCTCTCTCTATTTACTTTCTATCTCTTAATCTCTCACTGTGCATCTATCTATCTCTCATCCCACCCTCTCTCTCTTTCTTTCTCTCTAGTTTCTCTCTCTCTCACTCTCTCTCTCTCTCTCTCTCTCTCACTCCCCCGTCCATTCTGGCACACTTCCTCCTTCACCGGCCCCTTTCTGCATCTGCCCCGGCCCCCATCGATCGAGAGCGACGCCCGGCAATGGAGGGGTGGCCGAGCAGTAGCAGAGATGGCAGAGCATTGGCCTAGAGATGGAGAGAGAGAGAGAGTGAGAGAAAGGGAGAAAGAGAGATGAGGGGGAGAGAGTGGTAGATAGAGAGAGAGAGAGAAAGACAGTCTAGGAGAGGATTAAAGACAGAAGGAAGAGAAGTGCAAGAAGGTGAGAGAGTACACGTGAAGATTATCAAGAGTGCATGACAATAAGAGAGTAGCAGAGAGCGAGAGGGAGGCGAGAGACCAAAGGGATTACGTGAATGACAAGAGGAACGTGAGGAGAGAATGACGAGAGAGATAGAGAGCATGTAAGGAAGAGAGGCGAGACAACCAGACGGTTAGAGAGAGAGAGAGAGAGTTGGCATATGCCAATGAGGTGGAACGAAAGGGGGAGTGGAGCGAGAATGAGAAAGGAAAGGAAAGAGAGATGGCAGAGAAAGAGAGAGATGGCAGAGAAAGAGAGATGCCAGAGAAAGAGAGAGATGGCAGAGAAAGAGAGAGATGTCAGAGAAAGAGAGAAACAGCAAGAAAGTAGGAAGAGGAGGCAAAAGCTGCACAGGGCATTCATTCGTAGAGCATATTCGCTTCATCCATTAAGTACATTCAAAATATTCTTTTGTTTCGAGGAAAGAGAAGGAGAAAGAGAGAGCGAGAGAGAGAGAGAGAGGGAGGGAGAGAAAGAGAGAGAGAGAGTTTCCACGGATAAGGGAGTCTTAGGGCCCTTACCCTGACCACTATGAGGCTTTCTTCCTATCTCCCCCTCCCCCCCCCCATTTATTCCTTATCACCTCGGCAATACGCAGCGTTCCTCCTGCTGGATTAGAGGTAATCTTCGCTACCCCATACAAATCTCTAAACCCAAATCCCTAACTAAACCCAAATCCCTAAACCCAAATGCCTAAACCCAAATCCTTAAACCCAAATCTCTAAATCCAAATCTCTAAATCCAAATCCTTAAACCCAAATCTCTAAACCCAAATCCCTAAACCATAATCCCAACTCAAATCCCTTTGATCCGATTGCCCACTCGCATGCCATCCGCACTAGAAAATGTCACGAGTGTTCCTTCCACTCATCCTCGCAACCACCGAAGGAGTTCCAACGACCTTTCCGTGTTCCTCGCGTGATGTGTTTTCGTTTTTTTCCTGTGCCCACCTGGCTCTCTCTCTTTCTATCTCTCTCTCTCTCTCTCTTTCTCTTTCTCTCTCTCTCTCTCATCTCTTGAGAAATCCTGACTCAACATAGAACATACTGTTTGAAGAGAGCGCAGAGAAAGTGTTGAATGCATCTTCTGCGAGAGAGCATGGCAGGAAGAGAGAGCAGAGAGAGAGAGGGAGCAGAGAGAGAGAGAGAGAGAGAGAGAGAGAAAAGGGGACATACAGCATCTCATGTGGCAGAGTTAGTTGCACGTGATGCACTTGGACAGAAGACCATTCCAAGGTCTCTGCCTGCCGATCACCCATGTCCCAGGCATGTAGGAGGGTCTAGATGGCAAAAAAAGATTTCCTCGCAAAGAGCCAACTTTTTTCACCCCTCTGACGCTTGGCCCAGTTCACGTGAATTTTTACCGTTTTATTAATTTTATTCCTTTATTTAGAGATTATATTTTTATATAGCGATTTCATTGAAAAATTGGGGCCAGTAATTGCACTTTGGTGAACAGGTCGTTTTGTCATCCGTCATCATCTATACAAGCTTCACAATAGCCGCGATATTTGCTAAACGGGGTCATTGCAGTTCACTAATCGAGTTCCATTAACAATAAGGCCTATTCTTATCTATGCCACCTTGTTTCTCTCTCTCTCTCTCTCCCTCTCTATCTCTCTCTCTATCTCTCTCTCTCTCTCTCTCTCTCTCTCTCTCTCTCTCTCTCTCTCTAGCGCTCTCTGCTATCATTCTCAGGCCCTAAATTTCAGATAAATTCTTAGGGAAATGCGCTATTTTAAAGACCATTCCAAAGTCTTTGCTCCGATCCTCCATGACCTAGGCCTGCAGCGGGGTCTTGATGGCAAAAAGATTTCCTGGAATGGCGCCGGCTTTTTTTTATACTCTGGTTCTCGACCCAATCAATAATGACAGCATTTTTACTATTTTATTACTTATATTTCTTTATTTAAAATTTTTTTTATTTATATATCGTTTTTGTTGAGAAATAAGTGCCAGTCATTGCAACTATGAGCAGGCGGTTTTGTCATCCCTCATTATCTATATAAGCTGCAGTGTAGTCGTTCGGAATTGCTAGAATGCGCTCAAGAGCTTCACTAATACTTCACCAATCATCTTCTATTCAACTCCTGAAAGGCTGTCTTGTGTATGTCTCCATAATTCGCTCTCTCTCTCTCTATCTCTCTCCCTCTCTCTCTCTCTATCTCTCTATCTCTCTCTCTCCCTCTCTCTTTCTCTCTCGTTCTCATACCCTCATTGATGATAAATCCTTAGGGAAATACGCTATTTCAATCCGGACAAGGTGACATTAATCACTTTAATCACTTAACTATCAACTTCACTCTTTTGAAGAGCCATTTCATCTGCAGATTTATCAAACATCATTTTCTCTCTTTTTTTATTCTCATTCTCCAGCGCTTTCTTGCTGACTTCACATATGGCTTTTTTTTAAATGCTGGATACGAAAATTACTCCTTTTTCTTGAGTGGCTTTCAATTTGTTTTCTATTCTTATAAATTAACATACTTTTATTTATTTGCTTCCTTGCTCTTTCTTTTTAAGCTCTCTTCGTTCCCTACGTCGATAGGCCGCCGCAAGCACCCCGAATCTCATCGACGAAGCATAGCGCTCCTCCGTCTTTACAGCTGCATCGATTGTGGAAGGAGAGAGAGAGAGAGAGAGAGAGAGAGAGAGAGGAGAGAGAGAGAGAAGGAAGATAAAGGAGGAAAGAGAGGAAGTAGGGGAGAAGAAAAGAGGTGGAGAGACAGAGAGAGAAGAGGATGAAAGAAAGAGAGAGAGAGACAGAGAGAGAGAGAGAGAGAGAGAAGGAAGATAAAGGAGGAAAGAGAGGAAGTAGGGGAGAAGAAAAGAGGTGGAGAGACAGAGAGAGAAGAGGATGAAAGAAAGAGAAAGAAGGAAATGAAGAGAAGGAAGAGAGAGAGAGAGATAGAGAGAGAGAGAGAGAGAGAGAGAGAGAAAGAGAGAGCCTAGCGACTAGAATCATGATGCCGGCCGGCACAGACCCAGAAGTAGAGAGTATAGAGCTAGAAGAGCGCACGGGGGAGTCCCCCCCCCCCTACCACCACGGCGACGTCTAAAGGGCGTCTCTACCCCTCTCATACCCCCCCCCCCCCCCCCCCCCCGTTCTCTGTTCCCGTCGTTCCCCTATACCCCCTCCCTCCATGGTAGCGGCGGTTGCCCAGTCCACGAAGCCACATATGACTCGGCAGCAACCCAGGGAATTAACGCTGTGCTTGGAATTGGGTTTGGAAAACCAGAGTGGGTTTAGAGTTAGAGGAAAAACTAGAGTGGATTTAGAGGGCTTGGGATCCCGAAAGTAGGGTTGGGGGGACAAAAAGTGTGCGGGGCATGACTCCGGGAAGGCTCAAAATCATGGTGGACATTAAAAATAAAGGATGCCCTTTTATCCCTGTGGCCACCACGTAGTGATGACACCTCTTTAGACCCAGCCCCCATCTCACAATCAGCGTCTTTGAAACGGATTTATGAGAGAAAGCGTGACGTCATTCTAAAGGAACATGAAAAGGTTGACAATGTGAAAT
Source organism: Allodiplogaster sudhausi (assembly GCA_945643635.1). Lineage (NCBI taxonomy): Eukaryota > Metazoa > Nematoda > Chromadorea > Rhabditida > Diplogasteridae > Allodiplogaster > Allodiplogaster sudhausi. The sequence continues at coordinate 573,030 of CALZFC010000259.1, read as the reverse complement.
TGAGTGAAAGAAAGACGCATTGAGGGATTATGAGTTATTGTTAGTTATCGCATCATTTAATGTTTTACACAAGCTTTAAGTGAGTACAGTAACCTTTCTTATTATTAAATATTCGCTTCTGCGTCATTATTTTCCTTTTAATATCTTCCGCTAATTTACTTATTTTGTTTCGCGGCGTTTTTTCTCATGTCGGCGCGCTTTTTCCTAACCCCGAAATGTTGCGAGGAGTTGCAATTATTGTCTGTGTACTTTTAGGCTTTTTTTTGCACTCGAGTTAGCTAGCGAATTGGCGAAGGAATTGGACAAGAAGTCGTCCATTTTTTCTCGCTTTCTTTCTCTACCTCACTCTCTCGTTCTCTCTCTCTCCCGAAGAAGAACAAGAAGAACTAAGAAGTAAGAAGAACTGAGAAAAGTGACGTCATATAAGGAGAAGGACGAGAATGGATCTGGACAGAGCAGCCCTGGACGAAAGTCCATGGAGGCAAGGAGAGCCGGCACAGGTGGGGAGAATTGTTTTTGTTAAAAATATATATATTTTGTTTTTAATATATTGCTTTTTTTTTCTAAAAAAAAATTTAAAAAAGTAAACGTCAAAAAAGTATAAATTGGAAAAAAAGATGATATCTCGTCCGCGTTTTGCTGTGCTTTTATTTCTGTGTTGTTTTTGCTGTCTTTTCTCTGGATTTTCGCTCTCTCCCACTCTATCTCTCTCTCTCTCTCTCTCTCTCTCTCCCCTGTCGATGGCGCTCTTTCTCTTTGGCTCTCTCTCTCTCTCTCTCTCTCTCTCCCCTGTCGATGGCGCTCTTTCTCTTTGGCTCTCTCTCTCTCTCTCTCTCTCTCTCTCTCTCAATCTGTCTCGCTCCCTTTTGCGCACTCTCTCCCCTGTTCTCACTGACTGAGAGAGAGAGAGAGAGAGAGTGAGAGTAAGTGAAAAAGTACTCCTCATTGTTAACATTATTAGTGTTCCGTTCCCGTTGATAAAGATAGGCACACTTTATTTATGAACTTAATTGTTTCACTTTGCTTCTCTCTTTTTCTCTATTTCTTTTTCTGCTCTCTTTTTCTCACACCCTCTCCCCCTTACTCTCTCTCTCTCTCTCTCTCTCTCTCTCTCTCTCTCTCGCTCACTCTCTCCGTCTCTCTGTTACTGTCACAATAATTCCATCACCGAATATGGTAAAGGAATATTTTCTTTCTCTTGTTATTTCAAAGTAGTTCCGGCGGTTTTCCGCATCGAGCATTTCTTTTATATTCCTGGATGCCGAAGTCTTCGATTCTGCACTTTCATTGCGTAGCTTTAGATTTAAAAAATCATCATATTTGCAAAATATTTTCCGCTAAATTTTGAGGCTAGAAAAAAGTTCTTTTTTTTTTCGAAATCGCCTCCTTTTCATTCACGTACGTGTGCGCCCAACCATACCCGTCTTCGAAGCGATGTGACTGTCTCTTTTTCTTACTCTTTTTCCCTCTCTCTCTCTCTATTCTCTCTCTCTCTCTATCTCTCATCTCCCTCTCTCTTCTCTCTCTCTCACGCTCTCACGCTCTCCTCCAGTCTCATTCATCAGACCTCTCACTTTTTTCTTCCGTTTTTCTTGTACTCTCTCACTCTCTCACTCTCACTTATACCCTCTGACAATCACTCCCTCGCTCTCTTTCTATGCCCTATTTATCCGTGTCTCTACCGCAGTCTTTCTTCCTTACGCACTTCCCCATTCTCTCCCTCTTTCTTTTTCTCTTTTTCTCTCTCTCTTTCTCTTTCTCTCTCTACTCTCTCTCGCTCTCTCTCTCTCTTCATCTTTCGCCATCCCCTCACTTTGATCGATTCACCGCGAGTGCCGCATTTCGGCGACGAGTGAAGAGAGGCAGTGAAAGAAAGGAGAGAGCGGAGCGCCCCTTCGCAGAGGGCCCAGACCCTGTCTTCGACTGCTTTCTCTCTTTCTCTGCTAGTCTCTCTCTCTCCCTCTCCTTCGCTGCTAGTCTCTCTCTCTCCCTCTCCTTCGCTGTCTCTCGCTCTCTTTCTCTCTTTATCTCTCTCTCTTTCTCTCTCTCTCTCTCTCTCTCTCGCCTTTCGCCCTCTCAGACCACCACGCATGCTCCTGCTCCACTTCTTTCCGCTCGCTGTTCTGACCATCTCCCTTTTTTATACGGTGTCTCTCTCGTCGTCGGAACTCTCTCGTCATCTCGTACTCTCTCGCTTATGTCTCCTCGTTGTCTGACTCCCTACGACTCGCATGCTCTCTCTCTCTCTCTCCCTCTCCGTCTCTCTCTCTCTTTCTCCCCCCTTATTTCATCTCCCTTCCTTCACAGAGTGATCGTTCGATTTCACCCCAGCGGTCTGCTTCCTCTTCCATCTCCTTGCTGTTTTCACAATCGTCACTTTGTCGCGTATCTCTGCTTCTCTGCTCCTTCCTGACTCTCTCTCTCTCGCTCTCTTTCTCTACTTCCTTTCACTCTCTCCGCATCCGTTTCCAGCCATTCCTTTGCAATTGTCATACCAACCGATCGCTCTCTGATTCGCCTGCAATCTCTCTTTCTCTGCCTATCTGTTATCTCTCCATCTCTCTCTGTCTCTCTCTCTCTCTCTTTCTCTCTCCTCGCTTTCTCTGTCTGCCTTCCTTTTGTCATTCCCTCATCCTCTATCGGCTGGCCCAACGACCTGTCTCCGCGGTCCATCGCTTCTCCCCACTTTTCTTCTTTCCATCTTCTCCTTGTTTTTCTGTCTCTCTCTTCTCTCACCCTCTCTCTCTTCTCTCACCCTCTCTCTTTCTCTCTCTTTCTCTCTCTCTCTCTACCTCTCTCTCTCTCTCTTCTCCCTAAACATCCGTCCACAGTCTGTCTCCCTTCTCCATCCCTCCATCGGCGGCGCTCCCCTTCACCCGGTCCCCCCTTTCTTCCCTGCTCCCTTCCGAGTTTCGTGGGTCTCGTGTCTCGCTGTCTGTGCTCTCTTTCTCTAGCTCTCTTCTCTTTCTCACTTTCTTTCTTTTCTCTCTCTCTCTCACCCTCCTCTCCCTCCCTCTCTCCATCCTCTCCCCCCATCAGACTAGAGAGCCAGCAGACCCCAACAGCAGCGGCCTTGCTGCTTGCTGTTGCCCGCGTCTCTCTCTCTCTCTCCATCACCTTTTCAACTCCAACACCGATGGATCGGGTTTGATTCTTCTTTTTATGCTAAAGTTTTCTTTTTTTTCTTTACTTCTCCCATAATTCCCACTTGCCTAAGCCTTTGCCAATCTCCATTTCATCTCATCTCTCCATGTTTTATTTCTTTTGCCCCACGAAGCTTCTAATCAACTGTCCCTGTGTCGTCATTTTGTGCTCTAGCTTACTATATAATGCACCACATGCTTTCGCGGGGATGAAGGGAGATTTGTGAGCGAGAGAGAGAGAAAAGGAGAGAGGAGGGAGTAAAAGAGAGAGAGAGAGAGAGCAGAGGGAAAAGAGCGACTTGAAATCTCTTTCATTCATTTTTGGTGTAAGTCTTTACTATTGTTTTAATTGGTTAACCTATTTAAAGAAGGCTTAATACTCTATTGTAATAATGGCGGTTTTGCGCTGGACGAAATCTTGAAATATGGTTGAAATATGGATTTATTGCTGGGCATCTCTCGTTATCTTTCACTTTCATAATTCTTTCAGTAACTGAAATTCTGTTTCGTTTGAAAAGATTCAGCTTCAGCTTCTCGCTTTCTTCTTTCTTCCTTTTTCTCCACCACATTTGGCCTCCTTTTGCAATTCGTTCAAGCATCACACTTTCGAAATTGGCCATGAAATTAGGGATGTTGAAATCGGTGCTCTCGATTCTTCTCTCTCGACTTCAACTACCCCATGATGATTTCCCCCGTAGTAGTGGACACACACAGGAGCTAATGGTGAGTAACGTTTCGTCGACTGACGTAATGTTTCGCAGAGAGTGTAAATAAGTGGCGATGAGAGAGCGAAGAGCGTAAATGCTGGGAGAGATTGAGAGACGAGAGAGAAAGAGAGCGAGAGAGAGAGAGAGACGAGAGAGAAAGAGAGCGAGAGACGAGAGAGATAGAGAGAGAAAGAGACAGAGAGACGAGAGAGAAAGAGAGGAAATGAATAGTATACTCCGCTCACTATACATCGGCTGTTGCGGGCCCGCATTCGCTCAGCCCGGAGGCATCGATTGCGCTTCGTCCAGTTAGCAAGAAATGTTTACGATTCCTCCGCTTTTGCAAGCTCCCTCTCTCTCCTTCCTTCTCTCTCTCTCTCTCTCTCTCTCTCTCTCTCTCTCTGTCTCCTTCTCCCCTGTGTCTCTGTCTCTCTGTCTCCTTTCTCTATCTCCGTCTTGTTCTCTCCTTATTTCTCTGTTTCGCGCTTGCTCCCTAGATATTTCTTTGTTTCTTTTCCCGTGTCCATATTTCGCTGTCTCCTTCACCACCCCCTCTCCCTCTTTCTCTTTCTCTTTCTCTCTCGCTCTCTCTCTCTCTCTCTCTCTCTCTCTCTCTCTCTTAGATACCATCCTTGTATTTCAATCTTAATTGCTCTGGCGACAACACATTCTTATTATGTCTCCCTCACCAGCGTCTGCAATTATATTTAAAAAAAAAGAATATTTTTAATGAGCACCGTAGACATTAATTCGACCTCTACTATTTGGGATTTTTGCTCTCTAATTTCTGTAGAAAGGATATTTTATTTTATTAAAAAAATCTGAATTCAGAATATCCCTGCAGCCGGTTTGCATTGTCTATAGAATGATTTATGGAGGGCATTCACTGGTTGGTCGTTTTCTTGTAACTCTTGAATTCCATTAGGCTGTTGAAATTGTACGCGTATTAGAAGGCTCTATCAATGAGAAAAGATGGTAGAGAGCTCTTGTAGCTCTCCCTCTCTATATTTCTCTTTCTCTCTGTCTCTCCCTTTCTCTCTCTCTCTCTCCCTCTCTCAATCTCTCCATTCGTCTCAGGGAATAAAAAAAGGTTGCCGCATTCCGGAACCCCAGTGGCCCTCACTCTTTTCTTTAACAGCTTTTTTTGTCTCATGCTATTCTGGAAGTCGCATTCCGCAACCCTTTTATTCACTGGTTCGTCTCCTTTTCTTTTTTCTTTTTTTTTTCCAAAACTTCCACTATCATTTGTGTGCTAAATTCTTGTACGGATGCACGAATTCGATCTCTTTTCGCTGTATTCTAATTGATTTCTCATTTCCATTGCTCACAATTCTGAACCACCATTGATAGATATCTTGTCCTTTAGTTCTACTTTTTTATTTACATTTTTTTCCTTTTAAACTATACTCCTCCGTCCTGGATCATGCTTTTTTTTTGCCTGGAATAAAGCGCGGTCTGTATAGGCTAGGGTTTCGAGAGAGAGAGAGAGAGAGAGAGAGAGAGAAAGAAGACTACAGATGGAACCAGAAAAATAGGAGACAAAAACGAAGAAAGGCTAAAGTGGGATTCAACTAAAACAGCGAAGGAATACGGCGAATACAAGAAGAACCTTTTGAGAGAAACCGTGTGCTACCCCTTTCAAAGGCGTCTTCCCGTCCTCCCTTTTTCTTTCTCCAATTCCTCCTCTCTCTTTCTCTCTCTTTTTCTCTCTCTCTCTCTCTCTCTCTCTTTCTCTCCCTCTCTCTCTCTCTCTATCTCTCTCTCTCTCACTCTCAACTCTTTTTCCGTCGTCATTTTGCTGGCTACCACAACAGGTAAGATGGACGACGGTGCAGAACTAACGAGTCATGCTTCTCTGTTAGGAGAGATTGGGGAAGAGAGAGAGAGAGATCTAGAGAGAGAGGGAGAGAGAGAGAGTGTAAACGGACAAGAGAGAAAGAGAGAGAGAAAAAAAAGAGAGAGAGAGAGAGAGAGAGAGAGAGAGAGAAAAAGAGAGAGAGAGAGAGAGAGAAAGAGAGAGTAATAGGATAAGAGGAGAGAGAGAAAGAGAGTGAGAGAAAAAGAGTAATGAGGAGAAGAGAGGACACACTCTTCTTCCTCCATCCATCCCCCACCCAACTACCCTCCCATCCTCTCCTTTCGCTTCCACCCTCCCTAACCCTCGCTCCTCACACAATGATCAGTCAATCGATAGAGGAGACCCAGAGCAACCGATTTCGGTTGACGTTTTCTCTGCTTCTCTCTCTCTTATTCTCTCTCTCCCTTCCCTCTCTCTGTTCCTGTCTCCCTTCTCTCGTTCTCTTCTCTTCTCTCTCTCTCTCTCTCTCTCTCTCTCTCTCACCTCCCCACTGTCATCTTCTTTTTCCTCTCCTTCTAACGCTACAAATCACTTGCTTTTGCTCTCTCTCTCTCTCTCTCTCTCTCTCTCTCACCTCCCCACTGTCATCTTCTTTTTCCTCTCCTTCTAACGCTACAAATCACTTGCTTTTGCTCTCTCTCTCTCTCTCATTTCCTTTTTCACTTACTTTGATTTTTATAGCCGCTCTTCTCTCTTTTACTAACGCACGTTTTCACCTTTTCTTCCTCTTCCAAGAAAGCGTCTAACAGAGACCAGAACGAATTCGCTTTACTCACTTTCTGTCGGTTATCATCGGTTATCAGTTCCGGTCCACTTCTCACTTTCTGTTCTCTATGCTCTCTCTCTCCCTGTTACTCTCTCTCTCTCTCTCTCTTTCTTTCTCTCTCACTCCTTACCCGTCTCTATCGCTTTCCGTCTCCGTCTACCACTAGTCCGCCGTGTCCGTGTGTCTTTTCCACCTTCATCGAACCCCCCTCCTTCTTCCGCCCGACCACCAAACCGGTCGCTTCTCCCTCTCTCTCTCTCTCTCTTTCTCTCTCCCTCTGACTCACTTTCAACACTCTTTCTCTCCCCGCCTCCTCCCTCTCTCCCTCCTCTCTCTCTCTCTCCCTCTCTCCTCTCTACCTCCTCTCTCCCTCTCTCTCCCTCTCGCTCTCTACCTCCTCTCTCCTCTCTGTCCCTCTCTCTTCCTCTCTCTCTCTCCCTCCCTATCCCTCTCTCCCTCTCCCTCCCTCTCTCTCCCTCCCCTGCGCATTCCGACTTTCTTCATGTGTCTCTGTGTGGGAGTGTGTTTGTGTGTACGAGCCGTGTGATTCGCTTCGCTTCATTGCTTCCTCACTATGCTCTTGCTTTCTTTGCTTTCCGTCTTGTTTGTGTCCAATTCTTTTATACGCTACTTTCTAGCCTGTACTTTATTATGTTTGCTATCATATACATAAATAAAATCATAATTTTAAAATATTTATTATTTTATCAAGTCTTTAAATTTGAAAGTGCCTCCTGGTCTAGGAGCAGTCAGACACAGTACTGTCAGGACTCGTGACCCTGAAAATCAGGGAAAAAGGGTTGTCCGAGGTTCCCCCACAAGTGGATGGGTAGGCGTAATTTGGGCACCGAAAAGAAAGTAGGGTAAGGTGGAAACGATTTGTTTTGTGTGATCAAAAACTTTATGGGGTACTGCCAGATTAGGACCTAAATACAGGGTGGGTTATCGGTTTCGGACCTGCCTTTTTTCACAACCTTCCCTGAATTAGGCATCGGGGCCAGGAGGCATGACCAATTGGGCGGGGCCTGGTCGAAACCCAGGCCCATGAGGACTTTGGGACCAGGTCCATGACCAGTTTGGGACCAGGTCCATGACTAGTATTGGACCAGGTCCATAACCAGTTTGGGACCAGGTCCATGATGGGACCAGGTCCATTTGACCAATCCTCAGTATATTTCCAGGCGTGGCCCGGTATGGCAAGCGGCGCCCAAGGATGGGCACATCACTCGCCGCAAGCGGCACAAGCGAGAGGAGGCAGAAACGTCTGGGATCCGAACACGCTCGGTTTGAACTTTGAACTTTGGTCTTTGATCTTACTATTTTTATTATCTATATTATATTTTATTTTAAATATTAAACACCTTTTTGGAACCATTTCCCGGCCCACGTCCCTTTCCTGGAACCGTTATTCTTTCTTTCTTTCTTCTTGTATTCGTATGCCTAACATATACAGGGTGTGATACGAGAGCAAAATCGGAAAACGACCATCTTTTGAATTGGCGGTTTTCGACTTTGTCAAACGTAATAATAGCATCAAAGAGTTTCTTCTCATTTGATCTCTCTCCTGAAAAGAAGTTAATCTGAACAAAATCGAATCATCCTATTTAATCATTCTATTTGGCAATTTCAGAATTACGGAGAGCATTGATGATACGTCATGTGATTAAAAAGTGTAGAGGGTCGTTATCTGTTTTATTCTTCCATCTCTGCGCCCCCTTCTATCTCAATTTCTCTGGCGCTCTCTCTCTCTCTGTTCCTCTCTCTCTCTCTCTCTCTCTCTCTCTCTCTCTCTCTCTTTCTCTCTCTCTCTCTCTCTGTTTCCCTCTGTCCCTGTGTAGTCTGCTTGATTTTGTTCTATTTTCGAACTTCCACCCTCTTTCCTCTGCCACATTTTGTTTTGTACGAAACACGTTCAGGTCACGCGTTTGCTCTATTGTTTTGGCGTTTAGTTCGCTTTTTGCTCTCTTTCTCTAACCGTCTATTTCTCTTTCGCACTCCCATTCATGTTCTCTCGCTCACCCATTTTCTTTATTTCACCCTTTCTCTCTCTCTCTCACTTTCTGATCTCTCTCATTGCCTCCCACGTCTTCTCCTTTTTGTGACTTTCTTTCGTACCATTTTCACTTTTATTTTCCGTCCACGTTCTAGTTCGCGACCATTTTCATTTTTCGTATGTCTTCTTTCTAGTCTGCCCAGGTGAAGGGAGAGACGTATAAAGATGCATGCCTATGAGAGGGGAATTCTCAAATTACGTTTCTCTCTCTCTCTCCATCTCCCCCCCTCTCTCTCTCTCTCTCTCTCTCTCTCATTGTGGCATTGCGTGTGCAAGGCAATGTGAAGATCGGAGTCATTTCATGTCCAGGCAATCCTGATGGCCATCTAGAAGAATCAGGAATGGCTCATCTCGTTTTCGCTCTTTCTCTCTCTGTCTCTCTCCCTGTCTCTCTCTTGCTCACTCTCTCTCTCTCTCTAATCTCTCACTATATTTCTTTATCTCTCTCTCTCACTTTCTCTAATCTCTCTCTCTCTCACACGAAGGATTCCTTCCTCCACCCTGCCCGTTCCCATTTCATATGAAAGTGCATCCGACTCTCGCGAGAGCAAAAGCTGATCCTCTCATATTTCAGCACAGAACTTGAATGATGCTCTCGGTCTTGGCGGCGCACCCGGAGGAGGAGCACCCGGTTGGTGTGGCAGGAGGAGAGAGAGAAGCGAGAGAGAGCGAGGAAAATGAGAGAAAGAGAGGGAGAGAGAGAGAAAGAGGGAGGAAAATGAGAGAGAGAAAGAGAGAGAGAGAGGGGAGGGGAGAGAGAACAGGAGAGAATTATAATTTGATGACAAGCAAAGTAGAACACTACCCATGAATTCGCAAGTGCTCTACCTATGTACCTTTTTTGAAACAGAAAACCGGCGCTTAATTTTTTTGGCAATTATGTTTTTAAAAAATTAGTTTATGTAGTTTATATATACTTTTTTTTTAAATTTGTAACCAATATAATAATTATAAATCTAATTATGGATAATGCAATTAGTAATACTATGTATTTTAATAATATAATTATTGGCACTATAATTATTAATAATAAAAATATAAATATACAACAATTTCCTCTTCACAGGCTGGCAAGACGGCGGCGGCGGGTCAGTGGAGTTCGGCTCGGTCAAGCAACTCTGGAGCGACCCGCACATGGAGCAGCAGGCGGCCGCTGCCGCAGCTGCAGCAGCCGCACACTATGGACACATGCATCCGCATCCACGTAAGAGAGAGAGAGAGAGAGAGAGAGAGAAGAGAGAGAGAGAGGGAGAGTGAGAGGAGAGAGAGGGGGAGAGAGAGAGGGAAGATGATTGATTTGCCCCGTTTTTTAAAAGGAACAATATATATATGTATATATATATATATATATTTTATGTATATATAGTTAAATTATGTAGATTAGGCATAAAGGTGGCCTGATATGCAACTACGCAACAATGCTAAAAAGGAACATCTTATATCGTGGTGGTTTTCACTTCGTCAAACGTAATAATCGAATTAAAGGGTAACTACGTTTGATTTCTTCGCTATTCTTATTATATGTCATTCCTATTTGTAAGTAAAATCAGGGAATGGTTGGTCGATTGAATTACAATTTGTGTGTTGTTTTCTGCCGGTATTCATATATGTCTGCCTATACACTGAATACGAGTATCTTTCGTCTCTTCCATTTTGATTTCCATGCATTTTGATATTGACAAGGAAGTATAGATACTAGTTCTTTCTTTCCATTGGCGCTTAAAAGTAGATTGACCAGAGTGGGAGACTTCAGTTATGAGCGAGTGGGTTATGCTTAGATGGCTCCCTTTTTTGTTTGACGCGTAAAAATTAAGAATGCTAAATTATATATTTAAAATATATATGTTAAAATAAATTAAATTAAATTATTAAAAGAATATAATTATGCTTAAATTATGTTTAAAAAAAAAGTTGTTTGCATTTGATTAATTTTCCCATTCTTTACAGAAGGAGGCATGATGAATGGCATGATGGACCCAGCGGCGATGGCAGCAGCCGCAGCAGCAGCAGGCGAATGGGGAGTGCGGCCGGGCGAGCAGCCACTCTGGTCGGACCCGCTCAAGCAGCAAGTGGTGGGTTTTTGGGTTTGGGTAGTTTTACAAATTGGTTTTTTGGGTGGTTTTACGGATTGGTTTTTGGGTGGTTTTACGCATTGGTTTTTGGGTGGTTTTACGCATTGGTTTTTGGGTTTGGTTTTATGCATTGTTTTTTGGGTAGTTTTACGGATAGGTTTTTGGGTGGTTTTATGAATTGGTTTTTGGGTAGTTTTACGGATTGGTTTTTGGGTGGTTTTATGAATTGGTTTTTGGGTAGTTTTACGGATTGGTTTTTGGGTATTTTTACGGATTGGTTTTTGGGTAGTTTACGGGTTAGGTTTTGGTGCTTTACATAATTTTAGATTAATTAATTGATTATTTTATTATCTTGCTCTTGCCAGGATGACGGAAGTGGCTACTGGAAGCAGCAGCAGCAGCAACAGCAGGCTGCAGCGGCAGCTGCCGCCGCAGCCGCAGGCGGAGGCCCGGCCTGGGGCGCAGCGGGCCCGCCCCGCTGGCCACCCCAGATGCCACCGCCGCATCGAGGAATGGTCCGACCAGGTCAGAGAGGAGATTGAGAGCATAGAAAGAGAGAGAAAGGGTGAGAGAGAGAGAGAGAGTAGAGAAGAGAGAAAGAGGATTGAGAGGAGGGGAGAGAGAGAGAGTCCTATATTCAGTAGAAGCAAATTTTGTTGAATTCGAAAGTCACCCCTTGGAAGTTTATCCATGAGACTTGCTCATGATTTAATAGGTTCTACAAGTTTGCTATTTATACCAGAAGAGCTGCCGATCATTGCTCATCTAGAAGCATAGCCATAAAGGACAATGTGAGGTATCCAACCTGTGCCAGGCCGACCTTGCGAGGGGGGGGGGGAATTTGTTTGCATCTAGATTATGGTGGTGCGAGAGAGAGAGAGGTGTTCTTTATTCAGCCGTATATATGATTTTAGGTATATTGAATGAAATCGTTCTCTCTCCCAGGAGGTGGCTGGGCGGCCCCGAACGGAATGATGCCTGGCGGCGGTGGCGGTGGAGGAGGAGGCGGCGGTCCGAAGCCCCCTCCAATGTGGGGCGCGGACGCGGGCGCCGGCCGTCACATGGGCGGAGGAGCGATGGGAAGAGGCGGGCCGCCGCGAGGAGCACCCTCGGGCGCGTACCCACCGAGGGGCATCGACATGAGTGTACCGCCACCGATTGACATGCCGGTATGTGGGGGTTTTTTTGTTGTTGTTATTTTTTAAGTTTTTTTTTTTATTTTAATTTAAGTTTATTTCACCCTTATATTAATATCCTTTTTAGTATTTTTCTTTCTTTCTGTCAGTCTACTATGATATTTCGCCCTGCTCTCGTGTCTATCTCTCTCTCTCTCTCGCTGTCTCTTTCTCTCTCTCTCTCTCTCTCTCTCTCTCTCTCTCTATCTTTTCTTCTCTCGCTGTCTCTCTCGCTCACTCTCTCTCTCTCTCTCTCTCTTCTTTTTCATATCACTCGCCTAAATGTCCTCCATCCCCATTTCAGCAGATGGGCGGCATGGGCCGTCCCCCACCCCAGTCGCATATGTGGAAGCCGGACGGAGGAATGGGAGGGGGCGGAGGAGGAGGAGGCGGAGGAGGAAGCATGAATGGAATGAGAGGAGGCGGATACGGAGGGGGAGGAGGAGGAGGCATGCCAGGCGGAGGAGGAGGAGGAATGCCGTATATGGGACACAAGCCACCGGTTAGGAGGGAGAGAGAGAGAAGGGAGAGAGAGAGGAGAGAGAAGGGAGAAGTAGAGAGAGAAGGAGAGAGAGAGAGGGGAGGAGGAGAGAGAAGAGGAGAGAGAGAGAGAGAGAAGGAGAGAGAGAGGAGGAGAGAGGGAGAGGAGAGAGGGAGAGGAGAGAGAAAAGGAGAGAGAGAGAGAGATGTAGAAAGAGAGAGAGAGAAGGAGAGAAAGAAAGAGAGAGAGAGAGAGAGAGAGAATAGGAGGAGGATTAGAGAGGAGGAAGGAGAGAAGTTGAGAGAGAGAGAATAGAAGGAAGAGCGGACTCTTTCTTTCATTGCCTCCTCATAATCCCCATTCCTTTTCTTCCAGCAGTTCGAAGAGGAGCCGATGGGCAAGTTCTCGATGCAGCCCACGTCGCAGCAGCCGAGCGAAGATCTCATGTGGCACGACCCGAACGGCGAACTCAAGAAGTGGCAGAGGGATACGGGCGTCTCCGTTTGGGGCGACCCGGATAAGGCTGGTGAGTTGGGGAGAGAGGAGAGGGGGCCATCGATCGGTCTTCCTCGGGACCATTATATGCTAGGGTCTATGACTTTCTAGGGTTTGTAATCTAGAGTCTGCCGCACCTTAATCATCAACACTTATATTTCATTTGGATCATTCAGCTCTCCGCCCGGTGCAGAACTGGATGGTGGGCGAGAACGAGGAAGAGGACCTCGAGGCAGCACTCGCACGCTGTCCCGTCCCTCAGAAGAGAAGCGACCCCCTCACGGCGGCCACAACTGCAGTCGCCGCGCCAGGCGATGAGAACACGGTAGGATTTTAGGGAAACAGTAATTATTATTACTAATTAATCAATTAATTAAACGATATATTATTACCTTGTAAAAGATGGTAGCCAAAGAGATTAGGCATATCTATTTATTGATAATTTTTTTTAAATTTTGGAGTGAAAGAAAGTTATTTCGACAAATTTACGGCACTATATAATGCATATCGAACGGCGGAAAATATATAATTAGAATAATTAATCGATTATAAGAAGGTAATTGGTTGGCTTTTTACATTATTTTAAAGATAAAAGGTTCAAAAAACTTTACTATTTGAAATAAAAATTTCCTATAATAATGATAATGTAAGTAGTAAATAATAGTACTAATTAATGATAGCAAATATTGCTCATTTGTATACAAATTAATGATAGTTAATATTGCTAATTAATATACTACTTAATGACAATTAATATTGCTAATTAATAATCTTCAAAATCTTGCCACACACTACAGGCCGGCCCCTCGACATCGCACTCTGGCCACTCGCACGGCGGAGGCGGCCACTCGCATCACATGCACGGGGGCGGAATGATGGGCGGCTATCGCTATCCGATCCCGATCCCGCCAAAGAGACAGATCGTAGTGACGGGCTGGGGCGACCTGCCCGACAACGACCCGAACAACCCGCTGAAATGTGGTGGGTTATTGATGTTGTTGTTTTTTATTTATATATTTTTTGTAATAAAATTAATATATTTAAAAGAAAATAAAACAAAGTAGCACAGTTAATATTGACATTTTAATATTAAATCGAGAAAAAATTTATAGGCGTTAACTTTTTTGTTTCTTTCCCTGTAGTTTCGAAGTCTCTGACTGCCATTAAAGAAGTGCGTTTTTGAAAAGTTTGATTTGATCGCGGTGTTCAATTCCAATAAGCATTATTATTAAATAAATTTAAAAAAAGTTTAGTTGATAAATGTGAAGAGTAGTCTTCTTTTTAATGTAAAATTGAATTTATTTAAAAAAGAATAAAAGTTTAAGTTGTCTTTTAATGTTATCAAATCATAATGATGTATTGAGTTAATTAATTAATTAATTGATTAGTGAATGAATTAACTAAATTCTTCATTCCAGACCCATCTGGCATCTCGGGCGGAGGCGACAAGTGGGCGGAGACGGGCAGCACGGGCGGTGGAGGGAACGGCGGCGGAGGGGGAGGAGAGCCGTCGTGGTTCCTGCCCAGCCAGGCATTCCAGGACGCACCGCCTGCTGGCTGGCCGCATGGAGGCGCGCCCGGTCAGGGCAGCAATTGTGAGTCTCGAACGGAAGATATAAGATACGGTAGCAGATAGGATACGGTATATACCATAGAGTACAGTAGGTTAATGAAGAGGGTATTTTCAGGTTTGGTTTTCACCATTTAAATTAAGTTATACTGTATTGATCCAAAAAAGGATTTTATAGACGTTTGAAAGCATTAAAGGAGCACGAAACTCTGTATTAATCTATTTGAATTTTCCTTACCATCGTTGTCTAGCGCGTCTCTCTCAATCACATGCTCTCTCGCCCGCTTGTGTCTCAGGGTAAAAATCGCGAATTCAAACACGAGTTTTTGGCTCCGTTAATGATTTCGGTTTCTTTCAGCAAATCTCCAGAGCGTCCTCGGCCAGACTCCCGCGCATACCGAGGCCATCGCAGGGCAACTTCGCACGGCTGTTGAAAAGGTCCGCTGATCTCTCTAATTCTCTTCCTCGTTCCTTTGATCTCTCTCCGTCTCTTATATTTCTTACTCTTTATAATTTGTATTTTAAAAAAGACTCAATTAGAACCTTCTAATAGGATGCATACATACTGGTAATAATTTGAAAGAAATATTGATTTATCTCCGTCTCTTATATTTCTCAATCATAATAATATGTATTTTCAAAAGACACAATTAAGAACCTTCCCATCAATATGTGTGATGCGCGGACAACATCTTGGCATTAATTTGAAAGAAATCTCATCTCGCTTGCAGGGCTACCTTGACATGACTGTTCTAACGCAGACAACTCTGCCGCCAAACGTCCTCGCGCAGATGAACAACCTCCTCAGCAAGGTTTTTTTTTATTTCCCGCCAAAATTTTTTTAAATGGTTACCTAACTACTAAAACAATTACTTTGCACCTGCAGGCTAATCGAAAAATATTCTTTATGCGTTTAAAAATCATGTTTTTTTAATGAAAATGTGAAAAGACTTATTTACCAATTAATTAATTAATCCTCTTTTCCAGATACCAGCTCTAGAGGTGGCAGAGAACCGACTGACTGAATTCGTCGAAAGCACCAGGCCGGATGGCGAGCTCACCGTCACGGACAACAGCTCACCACCGCGCTGGCTCAACGAAGTTCAGAAGGTACGGTAGAAGACGCACCGAAAATGTGTGTGTGAAAATATTTAATTACTTTTATTATTATTCACTTTAATTGGAATTTTTTAGAGTAACCTCTAAAGCGGAAATTCGAAATTATTTGATTATTGTTTTCTGCATCTATAGAAATAGGTATTGATGCGAAATATATTCTATTTTGATTGATAAGAATGAAGAAAAGATACCGAGCAATAGAAAGGATAGCATAATCGAGTTTGTATCGACATTTTTTTGCATTTTTAAACCCTATATTTTTTTTAAGTTTTATTTTCTCAAAAAAAAATTAATCATAAATTTCAGGTGGAATTCAATCGTCTCATGATCGAAGTGACAACTGCGCGAATCGAGTTGGCCGACCTCTCGAAGAAGATGTCCGCTGCACTCAACGAACTGCGCGAGAGTGGCCAATTTGTAAGTTATAATATTTAGTGCTCCTCTCGGTCCTCTCTCTCTCTCTCTCTCTCTCTCTCTCTCTCTCTCTGCTCTCTCTCTCTCTCCCTTTCTCGGTCATTTCTCTCTCTGCTGTCTCTCTCCTATCTCTCTCTCCCTGTCTTGGTATATAATTTGCATGCTTAAGAAACAAAGAACATGACTTCGAAAAGTGAAGAATTAATATTTTTCTTAAACAAACAAAGGTTTGTTTAAGAAAAAATATTATTTTTTTATAACATTTAAATTAAAAATGAATCAATTCCCAGGTGAGCCCCGTCGTGAGTATGGCGGATCAGGGCGGTGCTGGCCATGACAACTACCAGTACTCGTTCCTCGGATGAGGAGGAGAGAGATCAACAATGACAACAGGTATCACCTTAAAGGAGCTGGCCGGGCCGGGGATTGGGAAGATGAATAAGATATTAAGGGACTAATTGAGCTTTATGATTATGAGATAGAGGAGCGATTATGATGTTTATCATATTTACTATCGATGATTTATCAAAAAAATTTTAATCTAAAGATGATAAATGATTTTTTTTTGTACGACTAATTGATAACTGTCTTTTTTTAAAGATGCTCGTGCCGTCTTCTCTACTTCTCTATCAAAAGATAACACAACCACCGTCCTCTACCCACTCGAGCTCTCTCCAACGAAATCTTCACCACTTTCCCAGTTTCCCAGTTTCCACCCACTTTCCATTTTTCCCATACCACAATTATGCAATTCCAGTTACTTTCCAATTTCACGCGCTTTTAAATTCAAATATTGACCGATCCCCGGCATGGAAATATACAGTAATAATGGGATGAAGACATTCTTCTACTCTCTACATCTTCACGAGTGTGATGTTCATCAGAAACCTTTCACCCGCCCATAAATTCCGTTCCTTAAACCGCAATTCCTTTCTTTCTCTAGCTCTCCTCTCTGTATCTCTAGCTCTATCCTCCTTTCTCAATCTCTCTGCCACTCTCTCACTCTCCCTTTTTATCATGGTGTTAGACACATAGTTTCTATCACTCTCTCAGCTGACGAAAAAAGCGAGTCCACGAATTATGTGGTTGGCATGAACGTGTGTTTGGCGTGAAAACAGCATTAGCTGGATGCATCTCTCTCTTTCTCTCGCTCTTGTGCCCTCTCCTGTCAGTCCGTACTCTCTAGCTCTTGCTCCTCTCTCTCTCTCTGTCTGTATCCCACCCTCTCCTCTCCATTCGGTTCATCACAGCTTTTACCTTGTTCTCGATTTATGCCTATTTTATCCCAATCAATACTCGCCTTTCGCATATATATGTCATCATATATTCTCTTCTATGTTTACATTTTAAACACACAGATTTGCCTCTCTCAATCTGACGACGGTCAAGCTTCACTATTTCCCTTAAAATTTCCGCCATTCTCTTCTCCTCAATGCTTCACGATTGGTCGAGTCAATGTTCTCATCTCTCCAAACACATACCTTCTTCTTCTTCTTCTTATTCAGCAAAACTCCTCCTTCAGACGGTACACATACACTGGCTCGCCTGTCTCTTAAGTCTGCCTAAACATGTATCCTTATATCCTTATCGTTATACCTTATCCAACCATAAGTTTACTCTACCGTTAGCAGACTTGTCAACATATATATATATTTACTCGGAATTGTTGTGTTAGATTTGGTGTGGTCGCGTACAATTAGAAATTTGCATTTGAAGCGCGCGCAGTTTTTAGCCCGAGTTTTGAGTGCAAATAGGGAACTGACAATGAGTGAGGAGAAAAGTGTCTCAGACCTTACGTGGGGTCAGCTGAGTTCATCCTTCAGCAGTCACTCCTCGTTCCACTGCTGCGCTCAGATAACTTCACTCTCTATTCAGCTAGCGCCTGATCTATGCTACAGTCGTGTTCTTTTCTTTTTATAAATTTGTTTCGGTTTCCTTCTAATTTTGGTGTCACCTCAATACGGTAGTCTTGTTCATTCTCACTCTCAATATGGTAGTCTCTCTCGATTCATGCTGCACACAGTCACTTGGTATATATGAGCCCCGAACTCTCCTTCAGTCTAACGAGTCGAGCACTGTTCTCTATTTCTCTCGCTGTCTCTCTCACTCTCTCTCACTCTCTCACTCAGCTGTATGCGCGTGCCCTGCGCTAGTACATGTCACTGGAGACTACGGTAGGAAGACGAAGTACGGTAGGAAGGGGTCTAAGGGGTCAGAGGTTGGGGGAATACGGCAGGCCTATCAACCAAAACTCACGCCCCCCCCCCCCCCCGTCCTTATGCTTATTCTCTGTTCTCTTGAACCTGCCACAACACGAGAATTCATCGCCAGAAACAGCCTAAATAGCCTGACACACCTCAGTGAATATATTTGTGTTCTTTTTGTATGTGTGTGTGTTCATTTTTGTGTACTTTTATCCCCAGTAGTTATATTTACACGTATATCTGCCCGAATCATACACGTCGTTTCTTTTTCTTCCTTCCTTTTTTGCTAAGAGAAGAAATATGTCTCACTCTCAAGACAGACGCGGTTTTTTCCTTACTTTTCCCGATATGCTTCCTTCTTCTATATACAGTACGATTCTCCTGATCAGGCGACAATTTAAGTGCATTACAGTACCCACCGTTTCTTCCATTTGTCAATTCTCACACTTCTATCATTTTCTCTCTCTCTTCGTCCGGTCACTAGAGAAATGCGTAGAAGTCATTTGTGGAGTTTTGCCGCGCATTCTTATTTGATGATGCTCTTATATTTGTGTGTTTACGTTGATAATAATGAAGTTGCAAACTTTAGATCCTTTGTTTTCACAAGTCAACATAGAAAACGGAGGAAACAAATGGCGAAAGTCACAGCAGAGAAGTTTTGTATAGAAAAGAAACTGAAGCGGAAGAAGGAAAGGAATATATTCGATTGGAAGAGGTGCCACTTTGTCGGCATTGTTTGTAGATCAAAATGGCTTGGCTTGTAGATCAAATTAGCACAGCTTATAGATGAAACTGGCACTGCTTGTAGATCAAACAGGTATAACTTGTAGATGAAACTGGCACTGTTTGCAGATCAAATTGCTTCACACTTTGATTGAAACAAGCCCGCGAACATCAATGCAAAGCAAAAAAAAAACGAAAATGAAAGTTTTGCTACATGTCATAGAACAAAATTCCTCTTCTCTGTCCTCAGCTAAAAGAGATCCTAATAAGGTGTTTCCTCAAAAATTTATGAGTACGTCTGATTTGCTGATCATGATAACGATAGTAGCAGCATTTGAAAATAACAAGACCAACAGGTACATCTTGTTTTGTATCTTGGGCAATTAGAAGAGGGAGGTAAAGGGAGGGAGGGGGTTGCCAGAGAGGAAAAGAGAGAGTGATTGGCAGAGAAAGAGAGACAGAGAGAGAGAGAGAGAGAGAGAGAGAGAGAGAGCCGGATAATGATGTACAAATGAGAGATGTTAACGAACTTCACGTGCTCTATAAACAAAAGCATGAATAGTGTGTCAAAATGTTCAAAAGGAATTTTTTTTACATTTTTCATACTGATATTTTAAACCGATATAAGTTAATAAGGAAAAGAGTCAAAATATAAGGATCAGTATGTACTAAATGAATAAATGCAGTAAGTGCAGGCTTGTAGTTGCTTGATCCCGTTCTCAAGGAACTAAAAGTGCAAGGATGCACTCATTAACCATATTCATCCTTGTGAACGTGCCATTTATCATATGTGTACTCTGCTGAGAGGGTATAAAAGAGCGGCTCTCTTGTGCATTCACTCATTCCGCTTATTCTGCAAAAACCGACTTCACTCTTCTTCTGACCCTAAACCGAAGTTGGCTGCCTTCTTTGAATCCTCTCGCCCCTTTCCCTCTGCTGACCAACCAATCATTCCTCTCGTGCAGATGCTGCGTGGAGTTTCTGCTTCTCTCTGCCTTTTCGCTGCTCTCGTCGTCGCCTTCTCCGCCCTCCACGTCGATGCTGTCAACTGTCAAGAGACGAGGGATGGCCAACCAGTCGGGGGCCCGGTGGATTGCAAACTAGACGTGTGCATGAAGGTTCGTAAAGATTAAAGGAACATGAATGAAGACTTATGGCATCTGACAATTTGGCATTACTAAACTCATTTATGTGGTGGGTTCGATTAGTGGCCGCCTGAAGCGCAGTAAAATAAATATGACGGTATATGCTATTTCCCAAAATGATCGATACCTTAAACTCTGTGCGTTTTATGATACATGGATAATTGCTGCACGCCGTTTTGCCTTATGTTATTGAAAACATTCGCTTTTTGCAGATCGAGGGCGCATCGGGGAAAATCGATCTTGAAGCGTGCGCTACTGCGCAGCATTGTGAGAAGGTTGGATCAGGGGTGGCCGGCCCCGGCCCCCGGCCCCGGCCCCCGGGGCCGGAGCCGGGGCCTGATATTTTCGGCCCCCGGCCACCCCTGGGTTGGATTGCTCAATGCATAATTGTCACTTCTGCTTCTAGATGAAGGAGGATGACCCCGGTAAGGTGGAGTGCGTGGAGCTAATGACCACTACTGCGTCACACGAGACCACTACACTACGACACCCATGCAGACGACGCCTTCAGCAAGTCCCTTCCGTGCACTCTCTCTCCACGTGGTCTTCGCTGCTCTCGTCGTCTCTGCTCTCTTCTCTCGCAACTGAACATCTCTCGGCCCTCTTCCTTCCTCTCTTCCTCTCTTTCTCTCGCCCCACTGCCTTCCTCTCTTTCTCTCGCGCCTCTTCCTTCCTCTCTTTCTCTCGCCCCTCTTCCTTCCTCTCTTTCTCTCGTCAACTACCCCGCGGCATAAAGCAGGATTTGTTAGTGAATGAGATCGAACTTGAACCAAGCCTTGTGATCAGTTCTAATAACAAGACACAGTAAAATAATTGAATAATGCTTACAATTAGAGGGCTCTGATTCAACTCTATGACTGTTTATTGAGAATGTCATCAATAGTAGATCAAGATCACTCTCTCATTTCTCCCCCCCCCCCCCTCCTCTTTTGTCTTAACTATGCAAATATGTACTTTTGGTTTGATTGTTATTTATCTCTCGCTCTCCCTGTTCTCACCATTTTTATCTCTCGCACTCTCGCACTCTCTCTCTCTCTCCTTATCTATCCCTCGAAATTATCCGGACCTGCTGCATCTCCACTCTCACCTACTAAGAACAAGTACTCCACTCACTTACATGCTCGATCATTGATCATTTAATCGATAGCAATCAAAGAGCAGCTTCTTACAATGCAGCACTCATTTGCCGTTGTAATAATTCCAATCATCTACTGGTAGTAAGATATTGAGCTTTCGTCAAAAGATCTGTCATATATCTGTTATATATATCTGCTCACTTTTGCTATTAGGCGATTTGTCAATTTAAATTTTGCTTGACGACCTTTCGTCATTCTACTTTCCGTCATCATTTGTTTTCCTTCAAAAGGCGACTTTTCGCCAATAGTTTTTTTATTAGTTTGTATTCTTTTGCAACATTCTTATTTCTGGGAATGATATTTTTTTTAATAAGTGAAAATAATTTAATGAATGAAATGTGCAACATATCGTTCATTTAGTACATTTTCATAGTTCGTTCTAAAATTGTAGGAAGGTCACTTTCTTTTGAAAAAAGCAACGGAAAGTCGAAAATAACGATAGTCACATTCGAAAGTCACAGATCCAACAGATACATCTTGTTTTGTATTTTATGTGATTGTAAGAGAACAGGAGGGGATCGGAAGAGGGAGAGGGAGAGAGAGAAGGAAAGAGAGAGAGAGAATGTGAGTGATAGAGAGAGAGACAGACAGACAGAGAGAGGAAGGAAAAAAAACGTATGCACGTATGAGTGCTCTCAAAATCATTAAAAGGCAAAGAAATGTTTATCCTAATTTTTTATGCGAACACAACTTAAGAATTTTAATTTCGCAAAGTACTATTTTAATTCGCTGAGTATTCGTTCGATCTGTACGTTATAAAGCTAGTTTGCGTAATATTGCTGGCGCATATTTTCGTAAATTAAAAGAGTCTCGTTTGTTCGCAAATAATTATCGTCCATCTTCAATTTTCTGTGATTATCTTCTTTTTTTCGATTATTCGCGTTTATTTTATTAAAATATGGTTGTCTTCCTGCTCTTTTTTGGCTGCTTTTTCGATGTTCCCCCGATTGTCCATGACTTGTTATTAATAAAAAATTTTACAACAACAAAACATGAACAATCGCTCTACCTATCGGATTCTAGATTCTCTCTATTTCTCTTTCTCTCTCTCTCCCTGTCTCTCTCACTCTCTCTTTCTCTTTCTCTCTTTCTCTCTCTCTCTCATTCTCTCTCATTCTCTCTCATTCTCTCTCTCTCTCTCTCTCTCTCTCTGCTCGCCATAAGTATTGATTGGTTACTACTAATATAGGTATTTTTACTTAAACAAATTATTGCACCATTCACCTCATTGCTACATTCTCGTAGGACAGGCAGTCTTCCTTAGCATGCTCAGCATGAACTCTGAACGATTAAATCGTATTTTGCTCCGTGGGAAAGACTCTTTCCTCTCTCTCAATCCCTCATTTCAGTTCCTCGATGATAATTCTCTACTTGACTTAACATCTCAAGAGAACATTAAATGTTCTTTGCAAAGTAGGTAGGGTACAGTTTGCGCTGTGTTTTGATGATAAAGATAAGATTTTCCCTCCAATTTTCGGATTCCGACTGACTTGTTGATCATGATAACGATGTAAAATTCAGAGAGTGAGGAAGTGAGTGTCAGACATCTTATGATAACGAGAGAAACTAGAAAAGATGAAGAGAGTAAGGGCTAGAGAGAAACAGAAGGAGAGAGACAGAGAGAGAGAGAGAGAGAGAGAGAGAGAGAGCAAGAGAACACGAGAAATTGAGGAAAATGTAGTTTGAAATTCGCCAAAGGAAACAGAGTATGGTGATGGAAAATTGGACCGATCACTCACATTTGAGCGAACGCAGAGTATGTGATAAGGAAAAGTGGGAAGTGGTGTTTGTACGTGCCATGACAATGTTATGGTCGGAATATCAGAAAGAGCTGCATTTTCAGACAATCTCCTTATTGTTCGCCTTCTTCTTAAATTGCTCATCTTCTACATTGTTTACTTTTGAAGAAATAAGTTGTTCTTTTTTAATGTTTACAAATTTGCCGGGTTTTCTTCAAATTGAAATTTGAGTCCAGACACCTTTGAGAATACGCTAATTTTTTTGACGCTGTGTCGTGTAAAATATCTTTTGAGAAAACCAGAGTAAGGCATTTTGTGTAACCACAAAAAGTGGACTATTCTTTATTTGGGGGCAAAAATTTTCAGAATAATAATCAAAGTCGCTAAATCGTCTTGTTTTATTCATTTATCATTGATTTTCCAGTGTCTAATATAAATGTCGACATGACCACGCCATTTTCTCTGCTCGTCCGCATCGCTTCCCTAGCTGCTCCTCTCCTCTCTTCTGGTGCTCTCCATGCGCCCGAGCCGACGCTGGTCACGACGACGTCCTACGGCGCGCTCCGTGGATACGTCGCGTATACGGTAGACGGCAGGCCGGTGCGCGTCTTCAAGGTAGGTAGGCTAGTAGGCTTCTTTCTCTTTCTTTTGGTTCTGCTCTCGATTTCACCCTCTCTCATTCTACTTCTATCTCTCATTAATTATTTTGCACCATATCGCTATCTTTCTCTTTCTCTCTCTCTCTTTCACTCTCTCTCTCTCTCTGTTTCACTCTTTCTCTCTTTCTCTCTCTGATATCACCTTCTCTCTCTCCTCTCCCACTATCTCTCGCTCTCTCTCTCTCTATCTTTCTCTCTGCGTCTCCAACCCTCCCACATAAACACATCCCCAGGGTGTTCCCTTCGCGGCTCCCCCCGTGGGCGCACTCCGCTGGCGACTCCCTCAGCCGCCTGTGGCATGGAATGGGACACGCGACGCGACCGCGTATGCGCCAGCATGCCTCAGCCATCCGCCCCGTCCGAGCAATGCGCAAAACGTTTGGAATTTAGATTCTCTTCTGGGCATTTATTTTACTTCAGAACCTTATAAAATATACTTTGAAAGTAACCAAAGATAGATCCCTTATTGTAAGTGATTAGCGAGGACTGCACATTTAGAATCTCTTAAAAAAAATTAATTCAGAAATATTGAGTCTAGTAGAAACTTGAAAAATAAGCAAACAATGATCACCAACAATAAGTGATTCTAGGAGATGAGCGAGGACTGCCTCTACCTGAACGTCTTTGCCGGCCCAGCTTGCTGGGTTAGTATATTGTTAATCTGATAATATCGCTCATTTTTAATGAAAATTTTTTTCATGTATGTTGGTCTATCAACAACTGCGTCTTACAATTAGAGAACGTCTTGACTGGAAAATAGTTTAAGCTACCGTAACCCATCTATTTCTCTCGAATCGTCTAAAGAGAAAACTGAATTTAGCTACCGTAACCCGTCCATTTTCGGTGTAGGCCGCCCGCCGTTGCCCGGTGGTCGTCTACTTGCACGGCGGCAACTACAACTACGATTCGCCCGTCATGTTCAATGACTCATATCTCATTCGCTCATTTGCTGCCGAAGGTTTCGTTTTTTCATAATTATTATTTGTTTTTTTTTTAAATAAATATCTCTAATATATAAAAGGGTAAGTCTAAAATAAAGAATCTGAAAATAAAAATAAATAAATAAAAATAAAATTTGAGACGTTGTCCTCGTGCTGCCGTCGTACCGTCTCGGCTTCGCTGGCGCCATCAACTTTGGCGCGCCCGACTTGGTGTCGGCAAATCTTTGCCTACATGGTGTAGTTTTAATTTTTTTTAAACCTACAATTACCCTATTCTACGGCCCCAAATATGACCGGCCTTCAAAATATCAGCTACATAGTTCTTTCATTATTCACTCTTCTAGTGTTCGTCTAAATCAGGCAATTCGCGCCATTTTGCTTGAGACAAGGGCGAGAGAGCATGTAATTTAGAGAGAGAGTAGGAAAGTGAGGAAAATTCAATTATCTTACTGTTGAGCTTTGTGCATCCTTGATTTCAGACATTCTCCAAAGCCTTCAGTTCGTGCGGCAAGAAATTCGCGCTTTTGGAGGCGATCCGGAAAAGGTGTTTTCTCAATTGTACCAATGTGTCTCATACCTCATCCACCTCTATTCTATATCATACCGTACCTATTTCCTCTCGAGATCTCTCTTCTTGGCCACTCTTCGGGCGCGTCTGCGGCCGGCCTCCTCGCCTCTTCTCCCTTCGTTCCTCTCCGCTTCCGCTCCATCGTCGGCCTCTCTCCCCAGATGCGATTCAGACGAAGCGACAAGTATATTGCGCAAGCGAAGCGATTTACACGACGAGCAGGGGTAGATTAATTAACTGCATACTGACTTACAATTTTAGTTTAAATTCACATACGGACACCGGTACGAGTGGCCTATCGCAAGCTTTCCTCTGCTCTCTGTTTAAATGATTTAGTCCGGTTATAATCCACCGGTCAGCCAATATGGTAGGGGAGAATACAAAAAAAATATGATATAAAATTGCAGACGAAAAGGTAGTAAAAATTGTTTAGTGCACTCGGAAGATCGTTGAAAAATCGATTGAATGCCTGAGGAAGATCGCCGGGCCCGATCTACTGCGTATTCAACGGAAAATGATTGAGGTACAAAAATATTTAGATGAAGAAGGAAAAAAACCTTTCATTTTAAGAAATGCATATTCCCAAAAAAAGAGGAGATATTATTTGTATTTAATTATTTATTGAATATTATTATATCTATTATTATTATCATGTTCATGATTTTTATGCTGCATCGAGATGTTGAAACATCACAGTAAGCTGTTGTCACAGAATTAAATTTTTGTATTAAAAAGTAAAAAAAATAAGGAATGAAAGAAAGTAGATCGATTCCAGGATGAAGGATATGCAGGCGAGATTGGCGGAATTGACATGGCACCGCCATTCTTTCCTTTCAGCTCGATGGCAGACGTCTATAAGAATGTGCCTGTAAGCGTTTTTTTTCTCTGCCCCACAACCGCCCTCCTAAATTGAATAAATAAGGTACTAATAGATAAACATATGAAAAAAATATAAAAAAAGCAATGAAAAGTTAGATAGGCCAAGTCAATTTGTCTCTTTTGAAGTTGAATTAATTTTTAGTTATTTATTGTTAAATAAATATAATAATGAACAAAATAAAATAATTATTAAATAATTAATTAATTCATTAATAAAGGCGATCCCTGTGCTCTTTGGCACGACGAAGCACGAGATGGATGGGCCGAATTTACAGTACGGCACAAACAGAAACGGCGAATTCTTCAACGCCAAGAATCCGCTCGAGTTGGATGGCTTAGTGGCGCGAGCAAGGAAGAATGGACTGCTCAGTTGGATTCCATGTTTTTGCATTTACTTTTATAATAGACTTTTTTGCTCCGGTGAAATTCATTCACACACATATGTACATATGTTGCCAGCTTTTGTTGAAAAATAGATTCGGGTAGTAATTTGAGCAAAGAAGAATGGACTACTCAGTTGGATTCCATGTTTTTCTTTGAATTTTTATTTGTTTTGTATTAGACTTTAAATATTAATTATTTTTCTTTTCTTTCTTTCTCCGGTGAAATTCATTCACACTGATAGCTGGCCTTTGTTGAAAAATAGATTCGGATAGTTATTTTTTTAAGGTGCATTATGCCGAACAAAACATAAAAAAATAATTAAAATTAAAAAAAAAGATGACTATGTATCCTTTTTAGATGGCACGCATACAGCAGCGTCCGAGTCGATCATACTCTCTGCATACCTTTACACACAAGCTGCAGCGAGGAACGGTGGAAAAGTATGGAAATTAGAAGTAGAAAAAAAAGGAGAGAAATTCTAAAGTAAACAATAGTTTGTTGGAAAATAAGCGCTTTATAGCAATATGAAAGGTGTTAAAATTTACTTTCTACATATTCATGCATTAGCTAAACGTCATATAGCTATGAATAAAATAATATTTCTTGGTTAGTCAATGAAAAATACTTTCTTCTCCGTTAATTAAAAAAAAACATATATGCCTAATTGTAAGAATTTGTAGTGATTATACAGGGCTATCTGTACATGTATGACATGGACAAGCACAGCAGCCACGCAGAAGACATCTCATACATTGTCGGCATTCATGGCTTCCCGATGGATGGCAACGAAAAGGTTATTTATTCTCTTTTGCAAGTTGTTATTTATTATTGGTTTTTTTTATTCTGTTTATATTTATTTATTTATTTTTATGAATTTCTGTTCTTGCTTTAAATGTGCGACTTCCTCGATCTTATCGAAGTAGATCTCATTGTCAGCTAATTATTGTTGGCGTGAGAATTCATTTCTAAAAAAAATCAAACAGCGGTTTTTGTGTGAGTAAGCTTGGCAAAATAAGTGACGCGATATTGTTAGAGTGCTCATGCTCCAAAAAACTGTACAATTAAGGATTGAACATGTGAAACAGAAAAAGAAACAAAGACAGATAGATTATGATATTTTTCATGATTGACTTTAGTAGTTTTTTTTTTCTCTCTCTCTATTGTTTCAACTTCTCACTTCATCCCCTGCGTTTCGAATTCATATATTTTTAAAATATGTCTGTATATGTTCTATCTATCACTTCACATTTCTGTCTACATAAATGCGATCGATGCATTTTCAGGCGATAGATTCCTTCTATTCGAGGCTCTTCGTCAACTTTACCAAATACAGCGTCCCATCGCCTCGTTCGTCGGTTTCGACTATTTAAAAAATATATATATATATATAAACATAAAACAATTCAGAAAAAGACAAAATAAAAAATTCATACAAGTAATTTTCTTCTTCTTCTTCGGATTCACTTATTTTTAGTAGTTTTTGTGCGATTCATTAATTATAACAATAATAAACTGTTGAAATCATGAATAAGGGAATCTCAAAAATAAGATCAAACCATAAGATTCATCCTTTTTCAATATCTCTTGGCAGTTCAACGGCAAAGTTCAATATTCGTATGATAACTGTTTTTTCCCTATTATTTGCCAGTTTGGCTGCAAGTCACTCCCGATGACCACAGCTTCTTCTCGATTTGTGCCAATGAGAACACTGGACGATGGCCGGAAATGACGCAGCCATATGAGGCCGAGACAATTCAATTTTGGACAAAGGTAATTATTAATTCATTATTTTATTTATTTATTCATTACTTCATTAATGTGACAGCCTGGAGAGATGTAGATAGAGGAGTTTGCGAAATTACAACTGCTTATCATGTTTTTACTGTTCTTTGATTTCGTATCATTTCGATCGCTTTTTTTGGAAAACTTTTCATTTATGCATATACATACTCGAGTAAATACAAATAGTGCCTAGACATATCCGTTGTTATCAAAGAAATTTCTTCTAGCTTGCGCCACTTCTGGACAAGGCAATCACGTTTGCCAAAGAGACCGGCGGCAGGCTCAGTGTTAGTTTAGAAAAATTTCTATTCTTTATTCCTTTTTTTGCTTTTAGCGAAATTTTTCTTAAGGAAATAAAACTCGTCGTTTAGTACCATCACACGGACGCTAAGCTTCGTGCACAAGGCTTTGATCTGACGCCGGAGGAGCTGCTTAAGCTTGCCGAGGACATGGAGAGGGAAAACGGTTATTCGGATGGCGGTGATCAGGGTGGCCGAGGTCACTACCGTGACACTGATCCCGACACTGGCCCCGACCTCTCGGACCCTGACCTTGAAGATGGTTCGGACATGTCCTATCCACAGCGGCCACACCTCAGCCCGGTGGTCGCTATCGCCATCCTCGGCTGTGTCTGCTTCATGCTTGTCGTTGTGATCGATCGTGTAAGTCCGCGAAAGATCAAAGAGACCGCCGTCGTAGATGAAAGGGCGCCGCTTCTGTTCGTCGATCCACTCGCGCCGTTTCAGCTACCGAAAAATTTCGTTGCCATGTAGCCAATGAGTAAAGGATGAAATAGTCAAATATCTTGCCACACAACAATGCATTTGAATATTTAGTTTTGACCAATTTCTTTATCCCATGAAACATAATACATTGCACTAAAAATGTAGGTTCTCTATTCAACGGGGGAATAAATATGTACTGTGAAAAGCATCTAGAAGGTTTGACAATCGATGGGGGCCTGTAGCGTTCAACAGGTTTGTCTAGCTCCCACACTGGCATATCAACCTAGCAAGGACGAACCGAGCGTGCTTTCTTGTACATGTTAGGCTTGCAATTAGTGAAGTTCCGGAGACTATCAGTGTCCCAGATGACCTGAAATAAGGCGTTCAACAACTATTCAGCTTTCTTTTGAGATCTGTTGATGAAGCACAAATGTATGTACATATGTATATACATACATACATATGCATAGTATCATAAGAAGATCCAGACAAATAAAATTGGGGAAATTGTCGTTGAGTGAATTTTTAAATTTCCATTACTAAGAGTTTCACTTTACTTTATTTTCTAGCTTTTTGTGTGAAAGAAGCAATGAGGATGGAATATGAGACGGATCTCTGCGACTTTGCCGGTGCAGTCCACTTGCTCGTAGAGTTGAGCGCAGTTGCCAGCGAGAAGATTTGCACTGGTCGCAGAATCGAACCAGAAACCCGGCAGATTCACGCATTCGTCACTTTTAGCAGCAATCCACAAGAACTGTTCGGGTGATTCTGCAGTCTTTCGTTACTTGCAATTTTTTTACAAAGACGATTGGACGAAAAAGATAAGAAAATCTACTTTTCACAGTCTTACATACAATTTATACCAAAAAAGTCATAGCATGCAAGAACTTTGGTATTCTTTCTTCACCAACCCCAAAAGTCGGAGCTCCCAATTATAATTGGAATCATCCGAAGCCTCGAACATGTACTTCTCTCCTGTTCCTGCGTTGCAAACACCATCTGCGATGCGCATAAAGTAAGCGTATTTGCCGGTTGGACGCTGCGTAAGTCGGTGACAAGACCTCGTCTCTAGATCGATAGCTACTTCGTTGCACTCAGTCATCTGAACGAGAGCGTGATCAATAATAAACAGATCAATGAGGTTACTGAAAAGTAGCCATCGTCGAAACAATCAAATTTAAGCATTTACCGAGAGCTTCATGCATTCTTTGAAGCAGGACGAGTCGCTTTCACGATGGATGCTTTGGGAGTCTGTGGGGGTCAGCGCGATCCGCTGGAAACGAGTGACAGCCGCCATGGGCTAAGAGAGGAGTTTAAAAACAAAGTAGAGTAGTCAATATCGTAATCATACAATGTAATATATGTATGCATAAACAGATGCATATGTGAATGCAAATATATACATAGGCAGAAGCAATATTTTGATTAGGAGATCGCAAACGATTTGTTATTTCGCTAATTTTCGACGATTTTCAAAAGACATGAGTGAGGACTGTAAATATTCGTTTTAGAAGTTTTTTTTTACCTCATTTGCAGGAATTTTGAAAAAGTCTTTGTTAAGGAAGGTTTCCGGCGAATAAATGTTGTTTCTTTTTTTTCGCCTTATTTTGTCATCATGAGCTAGAAAATACGATTGCAATTGTCTCGAAGTCACAAAAATCACTCTATCCTGAGACCCTCACGTACTTTAAAATCTCTACCAACAGCGCAAATTCGAACTTCCCGCCATTTTTAGAGAAATTTTGGACTAACGACTCCAGCAAATAGTAATACACTCGGTGTCCGCCCCCATACTCTTGCACTTGGAATCGTGCATATCAGTGAGCACAAAAAAACATTAGCCATGTTTTTCTTAATAGGTTCGCTCTCAATCCAATTGTGTAACTACAAATTTTTATGGAGAGAGTGCGAATGGCAGCAGCACAGAGATTAGAGGATCACAGCCTTCTGAAAACGTGACGGGTAGATAACTAGACATACTGCATCCAGAGGCAGCTAAAGGTTATTCACCGGTCTTGTCTGGAATTTTTCATTGCTTGGCCAAACATTCGCCGGAGACATCCTTTAACAATTGTTGTAAGTTATACATTAATTTATGAGTCGTCATAAACAAACGCATACAAGGGAAATGTTCATGCGACCGGCCAAACTTGGAGTAAACACAAACCTCGACTACATACTGCAAGCAGGAAAGATCCATTTGAGCATGCTTGTATGTAGCTGATTCGGAGAGAGATTGAGAGCTGTCGAGAAGCAACCGCCTCAGGCAATGAGAGCAAGGAAGTTTCTCGGCACTTTCACAAAAAAAAAAACTACTGGACGTCCTACCTCTAGCATCGTTTGTTGCTATGCATCTAAGTAGCTGTTCCTTCGGTCGGCCTTTCGTAAATTATGAGACGTTTCAAACGAGTTACCATTTTAGGCCTCTGAATTTCAACAACGATTTTGTCAACAAAAAAAAACGGAATTTATCCAGGCAGTGAATAGTAAAACGGCCAACATATTTTTTGTGAAGGTTCTCGGCCTAGACTGCTTTATCCACAAAGTTGCGAAATTCAACGAGAAGTGGATGGAGAGAAAAAGTAGAACATAAGACACTTGACACATTGATTGTGGGGCGCGTGTGCGCCTTGAAGTAAGAGCAAAAGTGTCGATAGAGGGCTGAGGAAAGGCGTGTCATAGTTCGGAATCACAAGCAACTGGTAGCCGCCATTGAAGTCATAGTCCGGGGTGCTAGTCTCATCTAGCGTCACTCCGTTATTCTTCCAAAAGATCTCGATTGTCCATGCAGGTGATCTAGGCTCACGCTGCGGAGCAATCCCGGGCGTCTTGTCAAAGTTGAAAGTGGCGTTGACGTACGTTCTCTCTGAGCCAACCATGGCCTCCCACGTCTAGACGCCAGAGTCCAGCTTGCACGTTGACGGGATCAAGAGCAGCGCGCTCATCGCCTGCGCGATCGTCAAGATTTGGCCATGCCGTACGATGTCGCTGTCGCTGTGTAAGGGAAGTGGTGCTAGACTTGGCAAAGATACGGAGGCACCAGGGTTCGAACCCGGGACCACCTACTCATGATTCGGCTGCTCTACCACTGAGCTACACCCTCGGCGAGCGCTTCAACCAATCGATGCAGACGTCGCTCGGCGCGCATTCGTAGTCGACGCCTTACAGAAGGCCAGGACGTTTCCATTACTTCCACTTCTATCTTTTATTGGTTTCGTCACGCACGCTTGAGGATAAGCAGCCTATGCCGAGAACATTCACAAAAAATATGGTGGTTGTTTACACTGTACTTTAAAAGTATGCGAGACCTTATCGTTAATTAAGTCGGTTACTTTGAGTAACATAACGTTACAACCCTTTCCTAAATAAAACGTATGAATGTTGATCTTTTACTAAATTAGCCTATATGCATCGCTCGCACTGACGCCAATTGTGCTCGCGTGTTTCAGGATTTGAGAAAAAGATAATACTCTTGTCCAATTATGAATATCTTGTGAATACATTTTTACGAACAAAAAAAAAGCGAAATTTGGGAGAGGATATAATGAAATAACAACTATCTACTGCATGGATAAAATTTTTATTCTTTTTGTGTCAAAATTGTTGCCGAAATTCAGAGGCCTAAAATGCCAACTTTTTTTGAACGTCAGAAGGCCAACCAAAGGGAAAGTTACTTAGCCGTCTAGCAACAAGCGACGCAAGACGTAGGACGTTCCGCAGATATTTATGTGGAAGCACCGAGAAACAAATCAATTGGGAGTGATCTCCATTCGTGACATGGTGGCTGGATGGTTGTGGCTTACACGGCTAGTGTACCTAGCAAGGGATCGGTTTATTCATGATCTCTTCAACGTTTTGCACATTCGCTTTTGGATGAACCTCCTTACAAATAGATTCTTTTGTTTTGCTTTTAATCATTATGGCCAGAAATATTTCAGAAGATTACCCAACCGAATTCAAAATTCTTATATGATGCAAGGCCTGCCATAAATTTAAAGCATTGTGAAAACGGCCAATTTTTTTTACAATTGTTCTCGGCATATACTGCTTTATCCTCAAAGTTGGGTAATGAAACCAATAAAAATGAGAAGTGGAAAGAAAGAAAAAGGAGAACATGAGCAACCTGACCCATTGATTGAGGGGCGCGAGTATGCCGTGGCATTAATGATGAGTGTTCGTCGATCCACTCGCGCCGTTTCAGCTACCGAAAAATTTCGTTGACGTGTAGCCGATGAATAAAGAATGAGATGGCAAGAGACCATGACTGCCGCGAATTTAATCTTGGTCAACGTTGAATTGACTCGTAAATCATATTTAATCCAAACAAGCATTCTCTTCTGTGGAGTAGCAGCCACGTATTAAATCGTTGAAAAACTGTCCAAAAGTCTTTTTCAAATACTTTTTATTATTAATCATTTTAACATGTGAACATATCGATGTATGAACTTGCTGATATCAGTAACAAGTATGTCAGCAAAGAGAACCTTTCCTTTGATACAAAACAAACCCACAGCCGCTTTTACAAACACAAAATACCGATAATGTGTCGAAACTGTTAAAAAGTCTCATTTATCCGGGCCACTAATGGAATGTGAAGTAAATCTTCATGCCAATAGAAATGATTGTCGCAGTCGTCGCAAGCGACACAGAAGCGATGACGATGATGTTAGCCTTGAAGATAGGTATATTAGAAAATAAAGTTTTATCATAAAAATGACTAACCATTGGGATATTTTCATTGAGGCCACATAAAGGGGATTCAAAAGAAATATCAATGTTTATAATGGATGCAACAAAGAAAAGACAGTATTTGCTTAAGAAATCGCAATGTGTGATCAACACCATAAATGTTTTCTAAATAAGAAATACGTTTCGAGATAAAGTACCATCGAAGTAGTAATCTCGGCAAATGGTGACTTCAGTCTTTCCAGCGGCGCTTCACGAGGAGAGGTCAAGCTGAAGCAAGAATGATTTATCCCTGTGCTACTAATTCAGTGCATATATATGTATGTATATGTACATATGTACATATCTGTTCAGCGTGACTGTAGAGAATTCTCCATGCTTCGATTGCCCATTCACGCTCTATAGCTTTCATATTCGTGCTTGTATTATAGTGAATACAATAACTGGATGTTGTCTTACTTCTTACACGTATGCTAGAGAGAATCTTTTGTTTTTAAGTGTATATAGACATTTAGTTTCATTATAGTTTTAGAATTATTTCCTTTTTACAATTTTCCAGATAATTTGATGAGTCAATATTCTTGAAAAAAGTGTCAATATTTCAAACTCCCTTGCTCGCCTGGATGCTCTTGTTTTCTGTGGCGTGGCAGTCACTTCGGTCGGGATTTTGGATGGAAGCAAAGTTGTAGGATGTTTCCTTAAACGAATTAAGAAACGGCTACTTATAATTATTTGTTTTTAATGAGTTCTCACGAATCTCTGCCAGTGCAGTCGTCGACATGCACGCGTTCCTCGTCGTCAGAGTAGACGAGGCCACGACGAACTGAGGGCTCGCCTTCCACCCAGTCGCTTTCGTTGGGAGGAATCGAAGTACCACGTACGGTATCGATCACGGCAAACTTCCGAGTTGCCATTAGGTCCTAAAGTTTATACAAAACGTTTACTTTGATTCCTGTACACACAAAGTTAATACTGGGTTTAAAAAGTTGAATGTACATAATTAATAGATAAATTTCACTTTTGTGATGTTGAAGTCATCTCCGACGGCAGTACCATTGGAGTAGCGAAGCTGGAGATAGCCAAAGTAGCAGCGTGTGAGCTAAACATTTACGATTTAAAAGCTGGAAACAAATTGCCGAAGGCACCCGTGTTATTAATCTTGAATAAATTTGCGTCACTGCTGTCGCAGCTAGCAACTGATGCTATTTGTTTGGTTTGGGTTTCGGCCTGGGTACTTTACATTAGTACTGACGTTAGCTCTTTCCACATCGAGTTGAGAAAAAAAAAGATTAGGTCTCTTCGACTCCACGAGATACACCCGAAATTGCAGACTTTCTTGTCTCGATTAGGTCACTTACATTAGATACGTTCGAAATATCACATGTCCAACTTTGAATTCTTTTGACATTTTGGTCCAAATTTGCAGAAATTTTAAAAGAAACCCGGCAGATTCACGCATTCGTCACTTTTAGCAGCAATCCACAAGAACTGTTCGGGTGATTCTGCAGTCTTTCGTTACTTGCAATTTTTTTACAAAGACGATTGGACGAAAAAGATAAGAAAATCTACTTTTCACAGTCTTACATACAATTTATACCAAAAAAGTCATAGCATGCAAGAACTTTGGTATTCTTTCTTCACCAACCCCAAAAGTCGGAGCTCCCAATTATAATTGGAATCATCCGAAGCCTCGAACATGTACTTCTCTCCTGTTCCTGCGTTGCAAACACCATCTGCGATGCGCATAAAGTAAGCGTATTTGCCGGTTGGACGCTGCGTAAGTCGGTGACAAGACCTCGTCTCTAGATCGATAGCTACTTCGTTGCACTCAGTCATCTGAACGAGAGCGTGATCAATAATAAACAGATCAATGAGGTTACTGAAAAGTAGCCATCGTCGAAACAATCAAATTTAAGCATTTACCGAGAGCTTCATGCATTCTTTGAAGCAGGACGAGTCGCTTTCACGATGGATGCTTTGGGAGTCTGTGGGGGTCAGCGCGATCCGCTGGAAACGAGTGACAGCCGCCATGGGCTAAGAGAGGAGTTTAAAAACAAAGTAGAGTAGTCAATATCGTAATCATACAATGTAATATATGTATGCATAAACAGATGCATATGTGAATGCAAATATATACATAGGCAGAAGCAATATTTTGATTAGGAGATCGCAAACGATTTGTTATTTCGCTAATTTTCGACGATTTTCAAAAGACATGAGTGAGGACTGTAAATATTCGTTTTAGAAGTTTTTTTTTACCTCATTTGCAGGAATTTTGAAAAAGTCTTTGTTAAGGAAGGTTTCCGGCGAATAAATGTTGTTTCTTTTTTTTCGCCTTATTTTGTCATCATGAGCTAGAAAATACGATTGCAATTGTCTCGAAGTCACAAAAATCACTCTATCCTGAGACCCTCACGTACTTTAAAATCTCTACCAACAGCGCAAATTCGAACTTCCCGCCATTTTTAGAGAAATTTTGGACTAACGACTCCAGCAAATAGTAATACACTCGGTGTCCGCCCCCATACTCTTGCACTTGGAATCGTGCATATCAGTGAGCACAAAAAAACATTAGCCATGTTTTTCTTAATAGGTTCGCTCTCAATCCAATTGTGTAACTACAAATTTTTATGGAGAGAGTGCGAATGGCAGCAGCACAGAGATTAGAGGATCACAGCCTTCTGAAAACGTGACGGGTAGATAACTAGACATACTGCATCCAGAGGCAGCTAAAGGTTATTCACCGGTCTTGTCTGGAATTTTTCATTGCTTGGCCAAACATTCGCCGGAGACATCCTTTAACAATTGTTGTAAGTTATACATTAATTTATGAGTCGTCATAAACAAACGCATACAAGGGAAATGTTCATGCGACCGGCCAAACTTGGAGTAAACACAAACCTCGACTACATACTGCAAGCAGGAAAGATCCATTTGAGCATGCTTGTATGTAGCTGATTCGGAGAGAGATTGAGAGCTGTCGAGAAGCAACCGCCTCAGGCAATGAGAGCAAGGAAGTTTCTCGGCACTTTCACAAAAAAAAAACTACTGGACGTCCTACCTCTAGCATCGTTTGTTGCTATGCATCTAAGTAGCTGTTCCTTCGGTCGGCCTTTCGTAAATTATGAGACGTTTCAAACGAGTTACCATTTTAGGCCTCTGAATTTCAACAACGATTTTGTCAACAAAAAAAACGGAATTTATCCAGGCAGTGAATAGTAAAACGGCCAACATATTTTTTGTGAAGGTTCTCGGCCTAGACTGCTTTATCCACAAAGTTGCGAAATTCAACGAGAAGTGGATGGAGAGAAAAAGTAGAACATAAGACACTTGACACATTGATTGTGGGGCGCGTGTGCGCCTTGAAGTAAGAGCAAAAGTGTCGATAGAGGGCTGAGGAAAGGCGTGTCATAGTTCGGAATCACAAGCAACTGGTAGCCGCCATTGAAGTCATAGTCCGGGGTGCTAGTCTCATCTAGCGTCACTCCGTTATTCTTCCAAAAGATCTCGATTGTCCATGCAGGTGATCTAGGCTCACGCTGCGGAGCAATCCCGGGCGTCTTGTCAAAGTTGAAAGTGGCGTTGACGTACGTTCTCTCTGAGCCAACCATGGCCTCCCACGTCTAGACGCCAGAGTCCAGCTTGCACGTTGACGGGATCAAGAGCAGCGCGCTCATCGCCTGCGCGATCGTCAAGATTTGGCCATGCCGTACGATGTCGCTGTCGCTGTGTAAGGGAAGTGGTGCTAGACTTGGCAAAGATACGGAGGCACCAGGGTTCGAACCCGGGACCACCTACTCATGATTCGGCTGCTCTACCACTGAGCTACACCCTCGGCGAGCGCTTCAACCAATCGATGCAGACGTCGCTCGGCGCGCATTCGTAGTCGACGCCTTACAGAAGGCCAGGACGTTTCCATTACTTCCACTTCTATCTTTTATTGGTTTCGTCACGCACGCTTGAGGATAAGCAGCCTATGCCGAGAACATTCACAAAAAATATGGTGGTTGTTTACACTGTACTTTAAAAGTATGCG
Organism: Allodiplogaster sudhausi; assembly: GCA_945643635.1. Lineage (NCBI taxonomy): Eukaryota > Metazoa > Nematoda > Chromadorea > Rhabditida > Diplogasteridae > Allodiplogaster > Allodiplogaster sudhausi. The sequence goes on along the minus strand of CALZFC010000259.1, from coordinate 535,570 downwards.
AGACCTTATCGTTAATTAAGTCGGTTACTTTGAGTAACATAACGTTACAACCCTTTCCTAAATAAAACGTATGAATGTTGATCTTTTACTAAATTAGCCTATATGCATCGCTCGCACTGACGCCAATTGTGCTCGCGTGTTTCAGGATTTGAGAAAAAGATAATACTCTTGTCCAATTATGAATATCTTGTGAATACATTTTTACGAACAAAAAAAAAGCGAAATTTGGGAGAGGATATAATGAAATAACAACTATCTACTGCATGGATAAAATTTTTATTCTTTTTGTGTCAAAATTGTTGCCGAAATTCAGAGGCCTAAAATGCCAACTTTTTTTGAACGTCAGAAGGCCAACCAAAGGGAAAGTTACTTAGCCGTCTAGCAACAAGCGACGCAAGACGTAGGACGTTCCGCAGATGTTTATGTGGAAGCACCGAGAAACAAATCAATTGGGAGTGATCTCCATTCGTGACATGGTGGCTGGATGGTTGTGGCTTACACGGCTAGTGTACCTAGCAAGGGATCGGTTTATTCATGATCTCTTCAACGTTTTGCACATTCGCTTTTGGATGAACCTCCTTACAAATAGATTCTTTTGTTTTGCTTTTAATCATTATGGCCAGAAATATTTCAGAAGATTACCCAACCGAATTCAAAATTCTTATATGATGCAAGGCCTGCCATAAATTTAAAGCATTGTGAAAACGGCCAATTTTTTTTACAATTGTTCTCGGCATATACTGCTTTATCCTCAAAGTTGGGTAATGAAACCAATAAAAATGAGAAGTGGAAAGAAAGAAAAAGGAGAACATGAGCAACCTGACCCATTGATTGAGGGGCGCGAGTATGCCGTGGCATTAATGATGAGTGTTCGTCGATCCACTCGCGCCGTTTCAGCTACCGAAAAATTTCGTTGACGTGTAGCCGATGAATAAAGAATGAGATGGCAAGAGACCATGACTGCCGCGAATTTAATCTTGGTCAACGTTGAATTGACTCGTAAATCATATTTAATCCAAACAAGCATTCTCTTCTGTGGAGTAGCAGCCACGTATTAAATCGTTGAAAAACTGTCCAAAAGTCTTTTTCAAATACTTTTTATTATTAATCATTTTAACATGTGAACATATCGATGTATGAACTTGCTGATATCAGTAACAAGTATGTCAGCAAAGAGAACCTTTCCTTTGATACAAAACAAACCCACAGCCGCTTTTACAAACACAAAATACCGATAATGTGTCGAAACTGTTAAAAAGTCTCATTTATCCGGGCCACTAATGGAATGTGAAGTAAATCTTCATGCCAATAGAAATGATTGTCGCAGTCGTCGCAAGCGACACAGAAGCGATGACGATGATGTTAGCCTTGAAGATAGGTATATTAGAAAATAAAGTTTTATCATAAAAATGACTAACCATTGGGATATTTTCATTGAGGCCACATAAAGGGGATTCAAAAGAAATATCAATGTTTATAATGGATGCAACAAAGAAAAGACAGTATTTGCTTAAGAAATCGCAATGTGTGATCAACACCATAAATGTTTTCTAAATAAGAAATACGTTTCGAGATAAAGTACCATCGAAGTAGTAATCTCGGCAAATGGTGACTTCAGTCTTTCCAGCGGCGCTTCACGAGGAGAGGTCAAGCTGAAGCAAGAATGATTTATCCCTGTGCTACTAATTCAGTGCATATATATGTATGTATATGTACATATGTACATATCTGTTCAGCGTGACTGTAGAGAATTCTCCATGCTTCGATTGCCCATTCACGCTCTATAGCTTTCATATTCGTGCTTGTATTATAGTGAATACAATAACTGGATGTTGTCTTACTTCTTACACGTATGCTAGAGAGAATCTTTTGTTTTTAAGTGTATATAGACATTTAGTTTCATTATAGTTTTAGAATTATTTCCTTTTTACAATTTTCCAGATAATTTGATGAGTCAATATTCTTGAAAAAAGTGTCAATATTTCAAACTCCCTTGCTCGCCTGGATGCTCTTGTTTTCTGTGGCGTGGCAGTCACTTCGGTCGGGATTTTGGATGGAAGCAAAGTTGTAGGATGTTTCCTTAAACGAATTAAGAAACGGCTACTTATAATTATTTGTTTTTAATGAGTTCTCACGAATCTCTGCCAGTGCAGTCGTCGACATGCACGCGTTCCTCGTCGTCAGAGTAGACGAGGCCACGACGAACTGAGGGCTCGCCTTCCACCCAGTCGCTTTCGTTGGGAGGAATCGAAGTACCACGTACGGTATCGATCACGGCAAACTTCCGAGTTGCCATTAGGTCCTAAAGTTTATACAAAACGTTTACTTTGATTCCTGTACACACAAAGTTAATACTGGGTTTAAAAAGTTGAATGTACATAATTAATAGATAAATTTCACTTTTGTGATGTTGAAGTCATCTCCGACGGCAGTACCATTGGAGTAGCGAAGCTGGAGATAGCCAAAGTAGCAGCGTGTGAGCTAAACATTTACGATTTAAAAGCTGGAAACAAATTGCCGAAGGCACCCGTGTTATTAATCTTGAATAAATTTGCGTCACTGCTGTCGCAGCTAGCAACTGATGCTATTTGTTTGGTTTGGGTTTCGGCCTGGGTACTTTACATTAGTACTGACGTTAGCTCTTTCCACATCGAGTTGAGAAAAAAAAAGATTAGGTCTCTTCGACTCCACGAGATACACCCGAAATTGCAGACTTTCTTGTCTCGATTAGGTCACTTACATTAGATACGTTCGAAATATCACATGTCCAACTTTGAATTCTTTTGACATTTTGGTCCAAATTTGCAGAAATTTTAAATGTACTATTTTACATAATAAATAGACTTTTTCAAAGTCTAATAAAAGCATAAAAACACTTGTTTTCGCTGCTTTAAAAAAAAAAAGAAAAAAGAGAACTTTTATTGCCGCAGGTGAAGGAAGAAAAGATCTCTTGTGATCACCCTGGAACCCAGGGTTGAAGATTTACTTGTAAGCTGAGGATGAGGCTACTACTTCTGTAAGTTCTCCGTGACTTATCGTGCCAAAAAAAAATATGATGATCCACAAAAGCATTGGAACTTGTGTTATTTACCTATTTACCTCTTACATTTTAAACTACCCCAATATAGAATTTAAAAAAAAAATAATAATAAAAAGACAACAAAACAACCTTTCTGCTGGAGCCTACCGACCGCATGCATTCGTACAAGTCTTTCGGCACATCAAAGGTGTTGTCGCTTGCGAGATTGAAGCTAAAGTGACATGGAGGCTAACTGTGTATAAAAAATATTATGTATGTATGTACAGACATACATACATTTATCCCTTTTCGCATATATACAATGTGTTTTTAAGCGAAACATTATTATCATTACTATTTTTTTTTTTAACAATAATAACATACTCGGAAATTTTTTTCCATTGCTTTGATTTGAATATCTTTGACATATGTGAAGAAAAAAAAATCATTTTCATTCCTTTTTACCCTTGGTCTAAATATAGAAACACCAATAAGTAATATTGATTAAATGTTTACCATTAGCAAAAAGACCATTGACCAACATACACTTTTCCTGTGACAGTGCAAGTCCATTTGCCGGGCGTACTGCTGTGGATGCGATTCTGTTGAATGCAGCGGACCGTGGTTCCACTGATGGGATTATCACAGGTCAAGGGCATCGCACACTGGACAGGAAAGACGGAGACGACGGCCAGAATCACCAGAACATGAAGCAGAAGAGCAGAGAAGATGGCCCGGCGAGAGAGGCGAGCGAAGCAGACAAACGTAGAGAACGCCATTGGAGAGAAGCAAGCGACGCAAACAGAGAGAATACCAGAGAGGCAACCGCCTGCCAGAAGGAAAGTAGAAAGAATGAATCTATAGAAACTAAAGGATATAGCACGCAATCAGTATTTTATTAATTTGCATAACGTTCTTAATGTGTTCTATTTATGTATGTAAATATTTGGAGGAAAAGCCATTTGAAGTGTTTGACCTTTGCAGGCTTGGTGGCAGCGCACAGATCATCAATTCAGCCTCATCTCTTCTCCGCACTTATTAATTGGAGCATTCCACAATTTGCATGTATGAATGTACATAGTTTTATTTGCACATATGTATGTAGATCGATTCTTTTTATCACATTACCTTTTCTACCGCTTTTTGCAGGAAAAACGGAGTCAACTACTAAATTGAGTAAGCACTCAGTCATTGCGGCGCATCAAATGCTATGACCTTCCAAGCGGCGTCACATTATTATAAGATATACGGAAGACAAAGACAATGGCATTGAGCAAGGAATGGCGATTGCAGAAGGGCGAGTGTTTTCTTCTGCATCTCCCAAAAATTGGAAAAATTACGTTCACACCGGCGTCTGTCTAGCACCGAGTTGCATGAGAAAAAAAAAATGTAAAATAACAGTAATCGGACGAAATGAAGGAGAAATAGACGCAAAAGAAAACTAAAATGAAATAAAAGGTCCACTGAAAGAAGGTCAAATTTTAAAGAAGAAAAATGCTCTTATTCGTACGATTGCATTGAGAAGGAGTTGCTTTCTTGTGCATGACGATTGGTGCGAGTGAGCACGAGGAAGGCGAGGAAGGCAGTGGCGAGTGCAAAGATGACGGCCAGCACGGACAACACCGCTATCAAGGCAACCACACCGCCGGACAATGATTGTTCCGACGGCGCTGAACAATGAATGTCTCTGCACGCGAGACATTTGTGCACTACATCAGTTATAGTATGCATTTACATTGGAACATGAAAGCTTTAGGATCACAAATATGTGGACTTGTGAATGTGAATGAACCGTACCTTCGGGATCCCTGGTGCTTCGAATGTCGCAGAGGCTGCTCTCACTCTTATCGAGACATAGAAGAAACTTGATCGTGAACGCGACTTGCGTGTTTTCGATTGAGCCGGAGAAAAGCCTAAGGCAATCATTTCTTGTTTGTCTACGATCAAGAATAGGAGTGTTGTTAAGGGAAGCGCCCGAGGGAAACTTTCTACGATAATAAAAAGTGTGCGCGATTTGAACGCACGCCGTGCATAGTCAGGTCGAGAAAGGGGTGCGCGGCTCATGATGACCGCGCTCTCTCAAACATCACTTGCTTATTATAGCGAGTGAACAAAAAAAATCGATAAAATTTTCGAGGTTGATGTTTTCGACAGAAGCCATATCATCCATAAAGAGAAAATCATATGTAAGTTATTCCCCGGATAGCTCCTTGAAGAAGTTAAAGGGTTCTGCTGTGACCGCACCACGAGTAAGGTCCTTGAGCCCAGATGCCGACGTCCTCTCCGGCGTGCGCTCCCCAGACAGCCGGGTAGGCAGCCGGGTGCTTGAAGTGAGAGTCCGCTGAGATGAGCTTGCTATTCTTACGGTCAGCACTTGTATGTAATGAGAAACAATGAAACAAGATAAGGGGAAAAAAATAGAGCTAAGAGAGATAGGCAGAAAAAGACTTGCCAGCCTGCTCGGCAGTGTAGGTGCGCGAACTGCTGTAACCAGGGCCATTGGCGAAGTGAATACTCGGCACAGGCAAGCCGTCCACATTCATGTCCTCCTCCTCCACCTCGGCGTCTCAAAAAGAAGAGCACATTTGAGGCGTTATTTCAAAATGATATTAATGAAAGAAAGGAATGAAAATTACTGTAGATGCTGTTGCTCTTTTGGACGTAGCCGGGCAGAGTGAGGGCGTGGCCGTGGTCCGCAGTGACGACAATCAACGTGTCTTCATCGACAAGCTTGCGAATCTCAATCGAGTGACAGCATCTTTCTCGATATAATGCCAATTTATTAATAGGCTGATTTCATATAATGATAATATTTAAAAAGAAAAGCGTTAAATGTACATTTGCTCACTTCATCGATGGCGATAGAGAACTCGCTGAGCTCCTCGGCCGCCGGATGCATCATGTTATCGTGCTCCGCTAGATCGATGACACCGCCTCAAATTAAAGAGAAAAAAAAGAATTATGGTCAAGAAAATTAAATTTGAGTTAAATATAACGAAAATGACCTTCAATCATAAGGTAGAACCCATTGTCGTTGTGCTGTTTCTTCAGCGCTGCAAGTGCCTTCTTTGCCATGTCAACCAGCCTCGGCTGCTCGTTCTTATTTTCCTCCTTTTCGAACAAGTAATAGTTGAAGTTGTCCTCAGCGAACAAGCCTGCAATTCAAAAGGAAGTTCATCATAATTCAGTACTTTAACTGATTAGAAAGAAAGTGGAAAAGTCTGACCAAGTACTTGCTCGCCGCCCTGCGGCTCATGATCGTTGAACTCTTTCATGCCGGAGAGAAGCGTTCTCTTGCCCTCGAGCTCCTTCCATTCCTACGTGGAAATGAACTTTTACGAGCACAGAATGAGCAAAATAGTGCAATTTACTCAGTGCTCATATGACCTTTGTGATGTCTCGCTTATCTCCACGAAGGCCGTTGTTCTCCTTTGGAGTGAAGTATTGCATGCCTCCGCCCATAAGAACCTCAATAAATACGACGAGAGAGTCTTCCGTAAGTTCACAACAACATTATTTTCTTCTGAGACTCACAGCGAATTTGTTGGCTGGATACCGAAGGATCTGCTGTGCAATATCCGTGCATTTTGTGCCGTTGATTCGGGCGGCGACGTCGTGGTCCATCAGACGATGCACACCCTGGGAAGGAGATAAAGATATGGAGAGACGAAGAAAGACAAAAAGTGTGATCCGATCGAAGAAGAGTCTTTGAAATACAAAATATAAAAAAAATTAAATAAATACCTTGGCATAATTGGCGGCCGGAGTCGCGTCGGTAATCCTCGTGTTTGTGACAACACCAACGGACATCCCTCAAATTAATAACAACGTTCTAGTCAGTATATATGTACATATATGCATGGTAAGACGTCAAAATCTCTTAATAACAATTAATCAATATTTGCAATAGAATAATATGTATAAAAAATAGAGAGCTCGCAGATTTTGCTCTTTAGAAAAAAATGTATATGTATATTAAAAAATAAAAGTGACCCTTGGCAAGCGCGAGCTCGGCGATGCCGTCGTTGATGTGCGCCTTCTCCCCTTCTGCACAGTTGTCACTCATTCCTGGCAATCTGCCAAGCGAGTTCTGCTCCACCTCAAAACAAATATCAGCATCTTTCTCTCTGTCTCTCTGTCTCTCTCTCTCTCTCTGTCCCTCTTTCTCTCGCACAAACCTTGTGACCAGTGAAGAGAGCCATAGCAGCGGCAGCTGAGTCTGTCGTGTGGAAGTCATAGGAAGCCGTCCGAAAAGTCATTGAGGAATATTGAGGAATATGTAAGTAGAATATAAAATATTGAGGAATATGTAAGTAGAATATAAAATGCAAACCTTGACAAGTCCGGCAAAGTCAAACTTCTCGAATGCGAATGGCTCATTGTGGTAGACACGGCCTTCTTTTTGCGCCCTGCTTATTCTGCCAGCAGTCACCATCGAAAGGCCCATCCCGTCTCCGAGGAAGAAGATGACATTCTTTGGAGCTGAAATCTTCGCGTTCTTTGATATTTTAGAGAGATAAGAAAAGATAACGTTGATGTTGTGCTCCGAAGAGTTTGATTCGCCTGTCGATGTGGGCGCGTCCAAGTGCATTCCAGAATTCGATTTGATCTAAATTATTGCCTTAGCATTTTATCTGGAAAACTAATATACTTCTATATTGTTATGTATGTCAATAACATGTTTATCTAGTCTATGTATGTATGTACATATGTATGTATGTATGTACATACATATTGCATGACCTTGACTCTAGGAGTCGCCCACAGTGTTGTTGCAGTTAACAATCCAATCACGTTTGATGGTAACTTCTGGCAATGCCATTTTTATCTGAGTGAATCCTATCTCTCTGCCTCTTCCTCTATAAACTCCCTTGCATGTTAGTAGTACATAGATACATACATATATGTATGTATAGCACGTAACTCCGCCTAGCCAGATCGGCAGTGCACATCCCGAATCCGTCTAGATCTCCCCTTGTATCGTTCGCAACTTCATCTCTCTCTTTCAGTCGCGTAATAAATCTCTCTACACTAATTTCTCATACAACAATCTCTTTCCTTCCCTCGACACTCTACACAACATAAATCAATATTTTTGTTGTTGTTGTTGAGCTGAAAAGTAACTCACCATCATAATATTGAGCGGTGGCAGTTGTTGCAAGGATTGTGTAGTAGGCGATCACATACAAAAGAGTACGCATCCTGGAAAGGGCAAGCATGCAGACGGAAAAAAGAGACAGAGAATAACAGAGGGGATGATTGACGGAAAGAAAGAGAGGGAAAGGGAGTGAAGGACAGAATTGGAGAGAGAGTGAAGAAGAAGGAGAGGGAGAGAAAGGGACAGAGAAGGAGAGAGAGAGGTAGTAGAGCTGCACAATCAAATCGCATCGCTGATGCGTACATGAAACTGAGGATAAATGGAAGATCATAACAAGCAAAATCTTATTTATGCTTATTTGCACGCTTCGGATGAGAAAGGGATTGAAAAGTATGCATTGATGGCAAGGTAGTCTCAATGTTAATAAAGTAAAATTCTCGCTGCAAAAATTATCCGTGATTCAGGTTATATATAAAAAAAACACACAAGGAAACACTCAAGCTGACAGTGCATAAAGGCAATGAGAACAAGGGTGTGATTAAGAGGGTATTAAACTGACCGTGTTATGAGAGGGTAACAGACGCAAATTGAAGATATACTGCGCGGGACTGTGGTAAGAAGCAGCTAATTTTTTCCATCCTTGACCTTTGCGTGCTTTCTCATCTCGAGCTAATTGTAAGAGCTTTTTATTGCTGACGCCTAGGAATGTCCTTGAATTTAAAGCCATGTTCCTCTTGCTCGCTAAAGATCTTCCAATTTCACAAGTGCTCAACGATGGCCATATAAGGTGCCATGCACAGTTGACAAGAGGACCGCTTGAAGTGGCACATGCTCTATCTGTTTGGAAGAAGAGTTATCAGATCGCCATCGACTTGCTGGAAAAAGAGTATAACAAAGAAGGCAGCCGACTTTATATTTTTTAAAGATTTATGCATTACCGCAGGCGAGAAAGCGAATGTTGCAGATCAATTGAGGACACTAACAGTACGACGATTCCGCTCTCTTTTTTATGTCCACCTTTCCACTGTCAACATATGACGGATTCTATGAACTTCTACATGCTGGGCACATAACTTTCCCCAAATTTCCGGACTCCCGACTGCATAATCTATGTATGCATAATGCATAATCTATGTTGTATGCCTCCACTGGCATGAGTTTGTATAAATACGAGAATTCCTGAAAAAAAACATCAAAGAGGTGAAGCATCTGCAAAAAGAAAGGAAAAGAGGCGCAGCAACGATGATAAGGCGAAAGAGCGGACTGTAATGGCAACATCTACCCGGGAGAAGAAAGAGTCACTTGCTGCTCTGAATCTTTGCCTATTTTGGGAAAAGCACCACAGAGAATCATGCAGAACAAGCTGCGATGAGAGAGTGGACATTGTTTTCGCTGTCTGAGTCATGAACATGCAGCAATAAATGCATAGAGATTTGCAAAGAGTGCGAAGGCATTCATCGATTTGAAGACAATGAGAGAGAGGGAGAGAGAGAGAGAGAGAGCTGAAACAAGAGAAGGTAGTAGATGACACACAAGGCAGACTACTCCCACTGAAAAAAGGGAAGGAGTTGACACGATCAAAGCCAAGGAGATTTTGGCGAAGAATTCGGAAAAGCATCAAATCTGATCATTCCACAAGCGCCTGTCAATGATTACAAAAGGAAGACAATATATGGCCCTTATTCCTTATTCTAACATACATATGTACACATGTAATTAAGTCTCTGCCTGCGCAGCTGTCGACGTGCTCGAGTTTCTTGTCATCAGAGTAGAGAAGGCCTCGATAAAGCGAGGGCTCGTCAACAACCACCAAGTAGTTGTCACTGGGACCAATCAACATTTTCTCCACAGTATCAAACGTCTGACTTCCCATTAGGCACAAAAGTATGATTTGATTAATATATACGTCTTACGGCGCGCTCCGTGGATACGTCGTGTAGTCGGTAGACGGCAGACCGGTGCGCGTTTTCGAGGTAGTCCCCTATGTCGCATAGGGGACTGCCACTTAATTTGTCATGCAAAACACTTGAATTTGTGAATATATCAGCACAGATGAGAGCACGAAGCTTGGGCATAAGCTGCAGCTACAAGTGGCTCAGAAGCCATTCGCGAGGTTGTTGACATGGTCAGCTGTATTTTGACTGCCTCACGGCGAGGACAAGGCACGCCTCTCTTCTCCTCATTTACGTTGATTCTCAAAAACCGGCTGATGTGAGTTACCGCGCGCCCATTCAGCGTCTTTTCAACACTTTCATTCAATATCGACTCAACATTCTGGAGGTGGAAGAGGGGTGGTCATCTCTCTCTCTCTCTCTCTCTCTCTTCCTATCTGATCTCACTTCTCTCCCTCACTCTCTCTCTCTCGTGCACAGAGAGCAGAAGTACCCTCTATCAAGACTGTCTTTTGTCAGTTTGTCATTCTCTTTCAGTGTCGTTGTTCGTGAGCCGCCTAAAATAAATAAAAATAAATGTAATAACAAATCTTTGTGTTGAAGATTGAAATATTTTAGAAATATGGGACCTCGATAGCTGCGGGAAGAGCTTTAGACTTGTCTTCTTCGTCCAGCGGGAGAAGCCTATTTCCCTTCTGCAAGTGATCGGCTACAAGCCCCCTCAGTCCATCAACGATGGTTGTTGGAAAGGCCTGAAACAGCGTTTGTCATCTTTTTAATTTACAAGCTGAGATTTAAAAAAAAACCCATTTGATGATCAATTAAAACACAAGCATTCTACAATTTTTCAACTTGAATGAGAACTGTAAAAATCAGTTCTTGAATTTTTCTACTTGATTTGCAGATATTTTGAGAAATGTTGCAGAATTAGTTAACAATTGTATTATATTTATTCATTTATGTACATATGAGCCGTCATCAACAAACACATAAAAGTGAACGAGTATGCAACTGGCCAAAGAGCGAAATCCTTCCCATCCTGGATAACCCATTCATCAATGTCTTGAACCAACAAGATAAAACCTTTAAAGCCAAGGTGCGAGTAAAGACAAACCTCGAAGAGTGTAAGCAGGTAAGCGAGATAGATCCACTTGCTCATGCTTGCAGCTGATTCGGAGAGAGAGAGAGAAAGAGAGAGAGAGAGAGAAAGAGAGAGAGAGAGAGAGAGAGAGAGAGAGAGAGAGAGCTGTCTAGAAGCAACCGTCTCAGGCCTTCCACATAAAAATCTGATGGACGTTTTACGTTAAGAATCACTTGTTGCTAGGCGGCTAAGTAACTTTTCCTTTGCTTGGGCCTTCTATAAATTATGAGACGTTCCAAACGAGTTTAAAGCCTTAGCATTTTTGGCCCCTGAAGTTCAACAACGATTTTGACACAAAAAGAGAACAAATTTTATCCATGCCGCGGATTGTAGTTATTTCATAACATTTCGCATTCTTTTTTTTATTTCGTGAAAATGTACTCGAAAACTATACATACTTGGACAAAATTATTCTCTGAAATTATTCTCGAGCACAATTGGCATCAGTGCGAGCGAAGTGAGCAACTCATGCCAGCAAAAAAAACAGTATTTTGTTAAAACTCCAACACTGATCATAAGCTAGATCGCACTCGTAGGAAGTTCGCCGAGACCGCACTTCGGTTCGTCGAACACGCTGATTTTTAGGCGCTAGTATGCCGTGACATTAAAGGAGGTATCTGGGGAATAATTAACATGTCTTTTTTTCGGTATGGATAAGCTCGTCTTAGTTTAAAACATATATACAGAAAGTTTGAACCATTTTCTCCCATTATAATCTGAGCAATAGCAACGCGAAAACTGGCGGGTAGAGAATTAGCTACGGTAGGTCAGAGCCGCCCTCCTATTTCTCATGCTCTCTCGACCGAGCGACAGGCAATTTTATGAGCGCGCGCATTCAAACTGGTTCTCTGGCGTTACTGTATAATTATTCGTCGGATACTTCCTTTAAGGAGGAGCATCTCGAGGGAGGGCTGAAGCAAGGCGTGGCAGAGGTAGATTCCTATTGCGCGTCATAGTTCGGAATCACGAGCATTGTTCGGAATCACGAGCACGTGGCTGCCGTCCTTGAAGCAGTTGTCACGGCTGTCTCATCTAGCGGCACTCCGTTGACAACATTTATGAATAAATATTAACGAAATAAAGAAAAGGGAAATGGAGGAGAGGATGTGATGAAATAACTACTATTTCGTCACATCCTCTCCTCCATTTCCCTTTTCATGGATACAATTTGTTCTCTTTTTGTGACAAAATCGTTGCTGAAATTCAGTGGCCAAAAACGCCAAGGCCTTAGACTCGTTTGAAACGTCCCATAATTTACAGAATTATGTGACGTAGAAAATTTACTTAGCCGCTAAACGGAAGATAAAACAACGGAAAACTTAGTGTTGGCAATGGAATTTTGAATAATTTGGCAGCACGGATAAAGAAAGAGTGAGAGCGAACTTGTAATCGAGCATTGTAGAAATCTTCGCCCTCTCACAATCAGTCTGCACATGTATTTCTTCCTTTCTTTCTCTGCCTTTCACTCTCTCACGTCCATTTCTCTGTTGTCTGCTTCTCTAGTTGAGGAGAGAAGATGGTGAGAGTCAAGCACGAACCATTCTCGAGCAGCTCTTCCAGCCTTCCTTCTTTTTCGCCCTTCTCAAGAATGTCCTCGAAGAAGTCGGCGGCGATTTAAACTGCGCTTTCTCCGTCTTCGTTTCCATCAAAGGAATCGGAGAGGACCGCACTGCGAACGTCCTCCGTTATGTCAACGTTCTCAAGGGAGCGAGTATTATTTGGATATGATCTTTGCAATAATCTGCACATTTTTTGTATAAATACAATATGTATTATATTGGCCTCATCTTGGAGACTTGACACGACTTGATCGGTATAAGTGAGGGAGGAAAAGGTGACTGACATCGCAGATGATGGCGGGGGTCACGAGTCTCTCGAGAATGTAGAGACAGTTGTCGACGAGCACGTAGCAGTCGTAGTGGTCACAGACCGACGCTACCTCCTTGTTGACACTTCGCAAGCACTTGATGATGCAATTGATAAGTGTCATCTGTGCGTTCTGCGCCATGAAGAAGTCCATGGTCCAGCGAGATTCAAGAGCAGAATTGACACCGTCCGCGATGAATCTGTATTCATTTATTAATCGTACATGAAATAAATATATCAATATAACAGCCCAGATATGGTTGTATATGAAAGCAAAAAAAAAGCTTGTTTTTAACATGTCCAATATAGTGAAACTTGCTTGAGAAGCTTTGTGGAGAGAGCAAAAAAGAATTAGTGAATAAAACAAATTCGGTCTGAAAGGAATGAGCGGTTGCACATTGAACTGGTATTAATTTGTATAGGTGCACTGTTTTGTTTAGTCGTCATATCAAACATATTTGCATCCAGGATGTAAAGTAGTGAACTCACGATGCAACACAAGCGGACTCGCGGAAGAGTGCCTCCAAGATGAACAGCGTGATCTTCTCGTCAGACAAGAGCGCGCGCAGGAGGTGACGGGCGAAGACGGTTCCGTTGTCATGTTGGTAGTCGTAACTCTATTATCACTTATCATTGTAATGTTCCTATCTATTTTGGTTCGTTTTGCGGATAGAAAATGATACCGAATTTCCGTCAGCCTCAGATGCGGCGCTTCTGAGGAGGGACACCATCGTCAGCAGGTAGTACTGGTTGGGCAGCGCAGACCCCATGCACTCGTAGCAGCCAATGCGCACGGCGGCGGCGACCTGATCATGCCATTATTTAGTTTGTCGATTCCACTCCCCCCTTCCCCTATTTATTCTTCTTCTATTCTACTACTATTATTTCTATTATTCTGCAATTGAACTACCACATTATCCTCCTATTTCTATGATGTCACATTGAAATTCCTTATTTCATGTACGATAAATAAATAAATAAATAGTTGAATTATTAATGCTTAGAGTCGTAATTGCACGTGTTTATGTAAATAAAGAAGTCAATCTGTGCGTCGCTAACCTTCTCGTACGTATCGTCTTCCGAGTTGCTGTGCAGCGAATGTGATATTGGAGGAGATTGTACGCCGCGTCCACGTCCTCTCTCAGACAAAATGGCAATTTGGTCATTTGCGAGAATCGGCTAATGGTCGCGACGTTGTGACGAGGCAGAATTTGCTCCTGCCATTGAGCGTTAGAATGCGTGACCAAGATTAGGAAAGAGCAACTGTGCTCCTTGCAATATACATATCGAATATCTGAACATATGTACATATACATATACATACATATATGCTGTAAAACCTTGATGAAGGATCCGAGAGCGTCCGTCTCGCCGAGTTTCATGATAATGTTAGAGCAGCAGGAGAGCAAGGTGCTGCAGTATCCGGGAAGGCAGATGCATTATTCGAGATCATCAATATCGATGTCCTGTAGCAATAAATCGGAAGGATTACGGTAGGGCAACAGTTGAAATTCACTTCTAATGGTAAAGTAGGAGTGAACGGAGCTACGGTATGAGTTGGCATTGCTACGGTACAGTAAGAGGAATTTACGTCGCTCCTCGGCGAATGGAGGCGGTCCTTCAGGAGTCGCTTGTTGACTGCGTCGAGGAGAAGATGCGGGAATCCGAATTTGATGAAGAAGTCACAACCAGGATGAACTTCCAGCAGGCTCCAAAGAGGACCAGCCATTGCGCTGAATATAATTCTTTCTCTTTCTACCTCTTCATCCATCCCAGTCACTCTCATCCTCTATCTTTTAATCTCTTTGGATCTCAATGAGACGAGCACAAAGATTAGAACGGGGGAAGAAGGAAGCTAACAAAATATTTCAACAAAAAAAACCCGACGATGCAGTCGTTCTTGTGCATGATTGCGCTCACCATGAATTTTCTGGCCTGCTCGTCAGAGAGCAACGTACGGGCGAAGTCATCCGAGAAGTCATCCTAGAAGCAGCGAGAGAATGAGAGCGAGAGCGATGGAGACAGAGAGAGAGAGAGAGAGAGAGAGAGAGAGATCTATAATCCATGAACGAACCTCTTCGGTGGCAAATTGGAGAAGGGCACCCATCACCTTGGCGTTCTCTTTGTTGACTTCGGTGAAGGAAGGCAGACATGACTGCCACAGGTGTTGTGGTGCCAACTGCATATTTTCTTTTTTCTCTTTCTCGCTAAAATTTTCATCACCACGCTACACCAAGGTGTAAGTTAATAAAGTAAGTATAATGCTTAGAAGCTACATACATACATATGCACATACATGAGATTCTCCCATTTCTGCAGGAGTCCTCCTCGCACTGCTGGAGCTGGTGTCGCAGTCCTCTGGATCGATTTCGATGCCCGACTCGCTGCTCGATGGCATCTTCGCGGCGTACCCGGCATGGGCAGCCAAAGCTGCCAGCCTCTACGCCACCCATCCGGACATCCACCAGATCGCCGCTCTCTATGCGTACTTGTTCCTCACCCTTTTCATCCTTCGTCTGAATACTCTACTTTGGAGCTCAAGCTCCTTGATGCCTGGAAACATATATAGATCAAGACTAAACACATTGAAAAATAAAATTAATGCTAAATTTTAAAAAAAATGTTTAAATTAGCTATTCTGAAGAATAATTTGAAGGGCTCCATCACTGCGGCATTCGGAGTTCTACGCCCACCGCGCTGTTTCTGGAGAGTCTCTCTCATTGTCTCAGAAATTGCCTGACCCTACCCTCGTAAGGACACAGCATTCTATTATTGTTTTTTTTTATCGAATCGACATTGATTTAAGTCTTATCTCCAGTTGGCTTCGTGGGTCGCTTGTTCCTCTACAGAGAGACTTTTCTGTCCATTATCTCTTCCTCATTAACTTAACTTATTATTAACTCGAAATGACAAATTTGTTGTTTGCAGAACGGCGCAGCGGTGGAGAGGGACAGTGCCGGTGGCGCAGAGGGCAAGGAAGACAGCACCGGTGGCGCAGCGACCACGACGGAAAGCGGCACCGGCGTCCAGGCAGCTTTTGCAGGTTAGCACTCGGATATCCATGAGGGTATGCACAGATGTTGAGCGGCTCTTTCTTCGTTGCTCTATTATACACTTTTTGGACCTATGTATGTACAAATCATCGGAACGTTGATCAGATTGCAACACTTTGCTTGTTTAGAGCTTTTCTTCTTTTTGTCGCCAGCGACTGCACACTTAAAATGATCACTCAGACTCGCCATCGCTTGCCGCGTCGTCCCCGACTCGCGCCCTCCCTCAAATGGTCTCTTCTCTCTTCCGTCCGTCGTACTATGCATGATCACGTCATTCCTCGCTCTTGATGATCTCCTTTCTTTTCGTCTCTCCTGCAACGCTGCCTACGAGGTTATCGGATTATGATTTACCGTATTTTCTCTATTAGTACCCCCCCTTTATTAGAACCCCCCCTCTAATAGTACCCCCCTCTAAAAATGCCATTGAAAAATAGAACCCCTCCCTCTAGTAGAACCCTCCCTCCAATAGTACCCCCCCCCCAATAGTCCTCCTGGAGGCATGGGGAGCTCTTACCAATGAACTAATGCCAAATTCATGATAAATCTGTTGTAAAACCTATATTCCAGTGATGATTCCATTGAATTCGGGCTACGTTCTTGTTTTTTTTGGGAATAAAATGTTGCTATTAAACATTGAGTGACTCACATTGAAAAATAGTACCCCTCCCTCTAATAGAACCCCTCCCTCTAATAGTGCCCCCCTCCCACAAGGGTATTGAAAAATAGAACCCCCGGGGGTACTAATAGAGAAAATACGGTAACCGTTCTCCTTTGATCGCTTCCCTAACCACCTGATTTGGCTAGCATTTCTCAATAAAATTTTGGTTCTGCTCTGTTTGTATCTTTGTTTAGTATTGGTGATATGTTGGCTTACAGCAGCTCCCAACGTTGCTTCCTGAGAATATACATACATATATAGACATATCAATTCATTAACGTGACCCAATAAAGTTGGTTGGTACTGTTTGTATATAAATATATATATATATATATATATATATATACATATATATATATATATATATATATATATATATATATATATGTATAAAGCAATTTTCTTTATTTGCAAATATTTCAATAGATATATTAATTTTCGTAAAGCTTACAGTTGGTCTTCCGTCAACTTGGCTCCATCTCCGAGTTGTCTCTCGACACTCTTCGCTCGCTGCTTCCCTCTCTCCCGCGCTCTGCCCACAGTCTCCGGGGTGTGCAGCACGCCTTGTCAAAGGTGCTGCCCCATCTGAGCAAGGAGCGAATCCGCAACGTGGACTTTGGCGGCATCGACACCATTGGAAGCAGTCAACTGAAGAGCATCTTCGAGGTCAGCAATTTTTCCTCCTCTCATTTTTGCAAAACCAGTAGTGAACTATTTGATATTTGTTAAGTCGTGAAAATCAAATTATATTTCTATTAATATGTTTCGTATAGCATTGCAGTGATGACAAGAAGTGTTGTCATCTGTAAAGAGTTAATATAATATTATGATTTGCCATTTGTTTTTGGCTCATTTCAACTCGAATGTTGACGCTTTTCGTTGAGGGACCTTTCGAGTCGGTGGAGGTTCTTTCCCTCAAAGGATGCGTCGTCACTGCAAGGACGTGGGCGACTCTCCGTGCCAACTTTCCAAATGTGCGACGAATCATCGTCACTCCCAACTTCGCTCAGCCCTTGTCAGTGCTCGAAAAGTAATCATGCCCCGTAATCAACAAGAGTACAGTAATACTATGATAAGTAATCGAACTGTTTCAGTTATTCTTGACTTACAATTTGTAAATAATTAAGAGGAGTAAGCTAAAGAGAATATCATTTGAAGTGAAGGACCCAAATTGTTTCCTCTTCCTTGTGATCATTCTCTTGATCGTTTCTTCCAACAGGAAGATCCAAGTCGATAAATGCAATCTATATTTTAATTCCTTTTGAAGGGTTCTTCCTGACGATCTGCTGAGGACGGCAGAGATGAATGAGAAGGCGAACGAAGTCCGCGGCAAGCCATTCGACAGCCTGGTGATCTCTCTCATCGCCACGTTCGACCGCCTCGAGCTCACGGAGCTCTCAGCGGATTAAGAGGTGGGTCATGAGAACTTGGTAGTCTTTCTTCTTTGGCTCTATTATAAGACAAGTGACCGAAAAATTTAGTATATGTATGCCTCACACAATATATTTTTATCTCTTCTGTATGACCTTTTTATGGATTATGTCATACACCCAGTCGTTACAAGTAGCCAAGAGGTAAATATATGAATTTTACTCTCCCTTGTTTCCTTCTCGGTCAATTGTTTTTTCTTCTCCTACTCTTGTTTTCTTTTTTCTTTTCGTAACCCGATTCTACCTCGCTGCTTTGTATTTTTTGGTTCGTCATTTAGACGACTTCTTCCTCTTTTTCGCAGCTGCCGCTCTCTCCCAGATTGAGACATCTTCCTGTGTGCCCTCCTAACGGCGCCTCATCCATTGATCACCCCAGTTCTTCAAGTATCGATCTATTTGCAAAGCCATCCATTCATTCTCTGTGAATTGTCCAGCAATAAACATACATGAATGAAGTTAATCATTATTACAATAGTGTTTGGAATTTACAGATGAATATCCAAATCATAAAAGGTACGTATAATTAGATATGAGTATACAAGGAGCAAAATTACTGTTTCAAAATAATGATAAATTGAATTACTCGATGAAAGTGATTCCTTCAGTAGTCGTCGCATAGTTCGCATGTCTTAATTGATATAAGATATCAAAATAATAAATTGAATTTTTATTTTTATTTTAGACAGCGCACTCGGATGACGTCACCACGACGACTTTCTTCTAGTCTTTTGAATGCCGGCGGCGCTTCCATTTGTTCGCGCTGCTGCCTTGAAAGTATGGAATAAAGCAACAATCTTATTTTTCTTCGTATTGGTTTTGGGTTTCATCTCCAAAAACAAAAAAAATAAATGGCTAGAAAACGAGACAAAAAATGGCTTCTTTTTATTTTACATCCTCTCCTCTATTTATAATAAATTCATAAATTATACATATGTACTTGGCCCTTCTATCCTCTTCGTCGTATATCTGATCTGATCTTTCCTCTCTTTCACTGAACACCGGCCAATTTACTATGCTGTCAATTTGCTAATAAAACTTGTCATATTAACCGCATTTACTCTCTCCTAACAGAACGGTGAGAACCCAGGTACATTCTGGTGCGTCGGCCCGGTCGGTTCCTATTTTTGTTCTCCATTTTTTCAAGAGTGACCACCAGCCCTCACTTCGGTGGTTCGTGCCTCTCATCAAGCTTGCTGTGCCCGACCAGAGAAATGCCCTCCCTTAAAATTTGCAGAAGAATGTTTTGCATGGTAATGATATCATTAATACAAGAGATTGCCAATGTATTTGCTACTCGATTTGTGAATAAGTAGTATGTGTGAGTGACTGCCAAAATATCTTGCCGCTCTTTGCTCACAAAGATGCATTTTTGACCAATTTCTTTATCCCATGAAAGATTGATAGCAACAAATAAATGAATGTATGTATGTAGTTTCTCTATTCAACGGGGGAACGAATATGTTCTATGAAAAGCATCGAGATTGTTTGACTTTCTATTTGGGCCTGAAGAGTTCGACAGGGTCGCCTGGCTTCCACCCGTGCACCCTGGCGACATAGCAAGGATGAGCCGAACGTCCTTTCTTGTACATGTTAGGAGTGCAGTTAGTCAAGTTATTGGAACAATCACTCTCTACGAGAGTCTGAAATAAGACTTTCAACTGTTATTTTAATTTTGTCATCTATTGATGAAGCACATGCATAATATACATATTATGTACGTATGTATTTATGTATGCACATATATGTATGTGCATACATATGTAGTATCATAAGAAGAATGAGACAATTAAAGTTGGAGAAATTGCTGGTAAAGTAAATTTTTCAATTTCTGCGCCTATAAATTTCACTTTAGCTTATTTAGTAGCTTTTGTGAAAGACGATAGATAGCGAGGGTGAGTAACAGTGAAAGAGACAGACAGACAAGAGGAGAGAGAGTGAGAGATAGAGAGACAAACAGAACAGGGGAGAGAGACCAGACAGACAGACCAGGGGGAGGGAGAGAGAGGTAGTGAGAGAGACAAGCAGACCAGGGGCGAGAGAGTGAGAGAGGTAGAGAGACAGACAGACCAGGGGAAAGAGAATGAGAGATACTGAGAGAGACAGACAGACCAGGCAGAGAGTGAGTGAGAGAAACTGAGAGAGACAGTCAAACGAACGGTTGCGAAGTTTCCGGTGCAGTCCTCTTGGTCATAAAGACGAGCGCACTTGCCTTCGCGCATAAATACCATCGTCGCGGAGTCGTGCCAGAAAGCCGGCAGATTCAAGGATTTGTCCGTTTTTGATTCAATCACCAAAAAATCTTCTGGTGATCCTGAACACAGCTGCAGAGGTGTCAACGGCCCGGCCCGGCCCGGCTAGGCCCAATGGGCCAGCGGGCCCAACATTCCATGAGCCCGGGCCGGGCCGGGCCGGGCGCACGAAATGTTGGGCCGGCCCGTGGGCCCGTTTGGGTATGATTATTTGAAAAATTGGTGGATGGGTCAACTGATTTGCAATTTTTTCACGATTCTTCTTCAAATGTTTCGCTGATCTTTCTTCAAATGATTTTCTTTAACCAAATATCATTAAAAACATCACTTTTTAAAAATTCTTATAAGAACTCACTTGAAGAAAATCGTTTGTAGAAAAATTATGAAAATCGGGCCAGGCCGGGCCGGGCCCAAAATTCTAAGGCCCGGAAAAGTACGGGCCGGGCCGGCCCAAAAATGTTAGGCACGTTGACATCTCTGCACGGCAGTCAACATTAATTCACATCTATTTTTGGGTGCAAATGTCCATTCTATCTGTCTTCGATGATTAAATTTTAAAGTTTTATTGTCACGTTGTGGCTTTCAACAGTCTTGGCGTACAATTGATATCAAAAATACAAGAATTGTAATATTTTTTCGTCACCAACCCCTATAGTCCTTGTACAAACGAAGCTGCCAATCAGGTTCCGAAGACTCGAACGTGTAGATCTCTCGGGTTCCTGCGCTGCAAACGCCATCGGGAATGCGCTCAAAGTAAGCGTAGTTGCCGGTGGGACGCTGCGTAAGAAGTTGACAAGTCGTCCAATTCTTCTGCTAAAGATTGATAGCAACTCCGTTGCACTTTTTCCATCTGACAATGAGCGTGATTGCGATCACTAATGAAGTGATCAATATTGCTGAAATGGAAACATCTTCCATACGAGCAGTTTTGAGCGTTTACCGAGTGCTTCATGCATTCTTTGAAGCAGCTTATGTCGGTGAAATGCGTGATGCTTTGGACGTCGTTCAGAGTCAGCGGTATCCACTGGAACCGAGTGACAGCCGCCGTTGGCTAAGAGAGAAATTTAGAAATAACGCAGAATAATTACTATCGTAGTCATACACATGTATCATTTTCATATACATATGTACTACATGGATGAATGCATACATAGATGCAGAAACAATGTTTTGATTAGGAGAATGCAAACGCTTTGTTCCTTCGCGAATGCTCTAACATTAAAAAAAAAGTGAGTGAGGACTGCATATATTAGTTTTTTTTAATTATGCGAAATGTTGCTGAATTAGTTAACAATTGTCATATTTTATGCATTTATTTATGAGTCGTCATGAACAAACACATGAAAGTGAACGAGTATGCGGCTGGCTAAACTTTGGAATCCCTCCTGGATCCCTTCTTCATTGATGTCTTGAAATATCCAGATAAATCCTTTAAAACCAAAGTTCCAGTAAACGCAAACCACGAATACTGTAAGCAGCGAAGCGAGATAGATCCACTTGTGCATGCTTGCAGCTGATTCGGCGAGAGAGAGGTTGAGAGCTATCGAGATGCAACCGTCTCAGGCAGTGAAACCAAGGAAGTTTCTCGGCACTTCCACATTAACATCAACTGAACGTCCTACGTCTTGCATCGCTTGTTGCTAGGCGGCTAATGGTATGTAAGTAACTTTTAATTTTTAGTAAAATTTGCAGGCCTTTTGAACAATGCAAGATGTGTCTGCTGATCTTTTGAAATATGTGAGGCATTTTAGGTTTTTGAAGTTCAGGACTAATTTTGAAGAGAAAAAATATAATTCTAATCATTTCTCGTCCAAATAAAATCAATATAAGCTGTTTAACACCATGTTCTTTCCAGTTAACCTTTCTGCTCTGTGCTTTTTCTTTATTTTACTGACACGTCGCATCATAATAAAGTTAAATATGTATATCTGTAGTCACCAGTAGATTTGCGCTATGTCTCTCACATCAGCGGCAACCTACTTTGCATAAGCTTCTGCATAACTTGACCTTCAAACATTCTGTACCGCTGCTAGTGGAGCCGCCCCGAGCCATGACTGCCTCTATAGTAATGCAAAACGTTTCCACACTCCTGATTCGTACTCAGCGGGCTCGACGCCTCACGGTGCCGAATTTGCTGTAAATCAAATTTGCCCCTCAATCTTGTCATCCATGAAGAGGAGCATACTTTCTTACGAGCAATCGCCTTTATGCGTACAACTTAGAAGTACGCTTCATGCAACTTTTGAAGCAAGGCTTTCTGCACTATCTGCGGAATCACGATGCGGTCCAATCTGAGGACAATTTCGGCGTTCGGACAGGCCGTAAACTCGTTTGAAACGTCTCATAATTTGCAGAAGGCCAACCAAAGGAAAAGCTACATAGCCGCCTAGCAACAAGAGAGGTTAGGGGAAGGACATTCAGTTCCTTCCTTGTGTGCGCGGGAAAACTTCCTAGATCTCATTGCTTGAGACGGTTGCCTTAAAACAGTTCTAAATCTCTCTCTCCGCAAATCAGCTGCAAGCATGCGCAAGTGGATCTGTTTCGCATCAATGCTTACAGCATTCGAGGTTTGCTTCTACTGGAACTTTCGCCAGTCGCATAAACATTCACTTTTATGTGTTTGTTCATGACGGCTCATGAGCAAATGTATATATTATGACAAACGTAGAAGGCCATTTTGATATGCAAATGCATACATACGCGTCCATTAATGAATATAATACATGTGTATGAATACGATTGTGATTATTCTACTTTGTTTTAAATTTATCTCTTAGCTCATGGCGGCTGCCACCCGTTTCCAGCGCATAATGCTGAATCCCAATGACATCCAAAGAATCCATCGTAAAGCCGCCGACATTCCCTGATTCAAAGAATGCACTACGCGCTCGGTTAACGCTTAAATTTGGTTGCTTGGACGATGTATACATTTCAGTAACATTATTCCCGCTCAGATGGCCGAATGCAACGGAGTTGCAATCAATCTGGAGTCGTGGGATTGTCAGCTTCTTACGCAGCCTCCCACCGGCAACTACGCTTACTTTAAGCGCATAAACGACGGCGACGTTTACAGCGCTGGTACAGGAGAGAAGTACATGTTCGAGGCTTCTGACGTTTACCAGAAGGATTGGCAGCTTCGTTTGTACAAGGACTTCAAGGGTTGGTGAGGACTTCAGGCCTAGAAGTACAAGGACTTCAAGACGTGGGTAACAACCGAGAGACAGCCCAATGAAAAGGGGTTATACCCGAAAGACTTGGGTAGCTGGTAACACCCGAGAGATAGCGAGTTACCCCGAAAGACTTAGGTATCGGGTTTGCCCCCGAGAACTTGGACAACGAGAGGAAGCGGGTAACACCCGATTGAGACCGTGAGAGAATGGGCAAGGTGGCAAAGGACGAACTACAGTGGGATCACCTAATTGAGCGCTCCCCATCCGTTTGAACCTCGTCACTGCAATAACTCCCAAATCACACAGAACCAAGTTCGTCGGGTCAAAAACATGATTTCTATATAAGAAAAGAAAAATATTCGCAGATATTTTTGATAAAGACTCTCAAATCCGCAAGGTGATAAGAAAACTTTAAACTTTAAGCATATAAAACGAATTGAGTGGATATAGATAGACAAAAGAACATATATAGACGAAAAAGCGATTGTGTGAATATTACAACATTATTATGATGATTCCTTTTTCGTCCTAGTCGGCATTATATATGTATATTTTTTTGTAAATAAAGATAGAATTCAGGATCGCCCAAAGAGTTCTTGACGATTGAATTAAAAAGTGAGGTGTGCATGACTCTACCGACTTTCTGGCACGACTCCGCGACATGGGTGATCCTCAACAATGGCAATTGCGCTCGTCTGTACGACCAAGAGGACTGCAACGGCAACGTCGCAGACGTCCGTTTCCTATTATTGCAGTTATTTATGGATTCTCTCTCTCCCTTTGCCGGTCTCTCTCTCTCTCACCCTCTCTCTCAATCCGTCTTTTTTCACAAAAAGTGAAATTATTTTTTACGGAAATTACTTCACACTGAAAAATTCACTTTAAAACAATTTCTCTTTTCTTATGACGCAGACATATTTGCTTCATCGACAGATGGCAAAAGAAGGCTGAATAACAGTTGAACGTCTTATTTCAGATTGTTTGGGGCAGTCAGTGTTACAGTAACTTGACGACATGCACGACCAACATATACAAGAAAGCGCGTTCAGTTCGGCCTTGCCATGTCACTGACAATGAGGTGTTACAGTGGAAGCAAGGCGACCCTGTTGGACCCTTCATTCCCTCATAGGTAGTCAAACCATCTCGATGCTTTTCATAATATACATATATTTATTCCCTCGTTGAATAGAGAACATACATTTATTTGTTGCTATCAATCTTTTATGGGATAAAGAATTGGTCAAAAATGCATGTTTGTGCGCAAAGAGGCAAGTATATTTGGAACCAAAGTGCGGCCACGGCGATCTTCCTATGTATATTGGAGTGAGATCTCTTTCTCGAGTTTTGGAATTTTAACAAAAGACTTCTTTGTTTGTTGGCGTCAGCTGCTCACTCTGCTCGAATGTTTTTGGGTTTGCCAAAAAAAAGAATACTTTGGTGCTAGTACACAAATATGTATAATTATGAATTCATTATAAAAAATTTATGAATTTGTTATAAATGTAGGAGAGGATGTTATGAAATGACTACTATTCAGTGCATGGATAATTTTTTTACTTTTTGTGCCAAAATCGTTGCTGAAATTCAGAGGCCGAAAATGCTAAAGCCTCGTTTAAAACGTCCCAAAATTGGCCAACAAAAGGAAAAGCCGCCTAGCAACCAACGATGCTAAGGTAGGACGTTCAATAGATGTTTATGTGGAAGTACCGAGAAGCTAACTTGGTCTCACTGAATGAGGCGGTCGCTTCTTGAGAGCTCTCAATCTCTCCTTTCCTTGGTCTCACTGTCTGAGGCGGTTGCTTCACGACAGCTTTCAAACATGCGCAATTGGATCTATTTCGCTTAGCTGCTTATAGTATTTGAGGTTTGCATTTACTCAAACATTGTCCAGCTGCATAAACATTTACTTTATGTGTTTGTTCACCACGCTTCATAAAAAAATGTATAAATTATGACAACTGTTTACAAATCCTGCAACATTTCGCAAAATTGAAGTGGAAAAAACCTGCTAGAACTATTATTTGCAGTCTTCCATCACGTCTCTTGAAAAAACTTAGAACATTAGAGAAAGCACAAAATGTTTGCATTTTCCTAATCAAACTATTGCTTCTGCATATACATATGCATGTACGCTTGCATCTACAGTGCCGAACAACAACGAGGGTTCGGAACGAGGGAACGAATGTTTGCATTTTCCTAATCAAACTATTGCTTCTGCATATACATATGCATGTACGCTTGCATCTACAGTGCCGAACAACAACGAGGGTTCGGAAAGTTCCAAAAGGTCGGATCAAATTGTGCGTTTCTCGATGAGCTCACGTCGATTTGCATTGCATATTTAGATTCAGACACTCGGATTTTAATGACACAATAAAATTGGCGCAGTCTAACAATTAGTACATAAGTGCAAAGTGTCACTGCGCCAATCTGGTGTCAATAAAATGGACTTTTTTTGGCGCATGAAGCCTAGTAATCGGGATATTTTAATGGTTCATTATGATAAACCCGAGTGCCTGAAAATATGCTAACCAAATAGAGATGCGTTCATCGAGATGCACGATTTAATCGGGCAATTTGGAACTTTACGAAATTTTCTGCGCCCTCAGGTTGTAAGGTGGAACTGTAATTAGGCAGATTAGTATGACTACCTATTATTTTACATTTTTTAAATTTGCCTCTTAGCCCATCGCGGCTGTCACCCGTTTCCAGCGGGTGGCGCTGACTCCCAATGACTCCCAAAGCATCGATCGTTCCGCCTACCTCGACTGCTTCAAAGAATGCATGACGCTCTCGGTAAAAGCTTTGTTTTGGTTTTTGAACGATGACTACATTTCAGCAACGTTTTAAATCGGTTAGTTCATAAATTATCACCGCGGTTCACGCTCAGATTTACGAGTGCAACGGAGTTGCCATCGATCTGGCGACGTGGTAATGTCACACGCTTACGCAGCATCCCACCGGCAAATACGCTTACTTCGAGAGAATTCCCGATGGCGCTTGCAGCGCAAGAACAGGAGAGATCTACATGTTCGAACCGTCTGAAGAAGTCCGCCATGATTGGGAGCTTCGTTTGATTAGTGAAGAGGGTTGGTGAAGAAGGAATATATAAGATCTTATATGTGATCACTTTTCTTGGCATAAATTTTTCTTCGCAAGATGCGAAAAAAATTTTTAAACTTTAAGCATGGAAGACAAGTAGAATGAACTTATGTCTCCAAAACTTGATGCGCATTAGAGTTGATTACCGTGGTCCAACACGCTCTCATTCTCTCGCACAATTCATTTCTGATGACGCAAAAAAGTGAATATTGCAACCTTATTTACTTTTTCATCATTGCCGTCATTATATTTTAAATAAAGATGAAATTATTTCAAATAATCCGAAGGGTTCTTGTCGATCGACCTAGCGAGGGACGAATGCTTGAATCTGCCGGTTTTCTGGCACGACTCCGCGGTGCAGGCGTACCTCGTCTTTGGCACGTGCGCACGTCTCTACGACCAAGAGAACTGCATCGGCAACGTCGCAGACGTCCGTTTCCTATTCCAGCAGCTACTACTTTAGGATTCTCTCTACGCCTATAAAGCTACAAAATAAAATAAATTGACATTTTTAGCAACAGAAATTACCACAAATTGAAATTTTTTCTTTAACGGCAACCATGTACTAGAACTTTATTTGTGTCGATCTTCTATGATATATGTACATATTGTACATATCTGCTTCATCAGTAAAGGGCAAAAGAAGCTGAATAACAGTCGAAGGTCTTATTTCAGCTTGTCTCTGGCACTGATTGTTACAATGACTTGACGAAATGCACGACTAACATGTACAAGAAAGCCCGCTCGGTTCGTCGTTGCTAGGTAGATTGGTAAGTGTGAAAGGCAGGCCAATCTGTTGGACCCTATAGGCCCCCATTGATAGTCAAACCATCTCGATGCTTTTTCACAGTACATACATATTTGTTTCCTGTTGAATAGAGATCCTACATTTTTTTATTGCTATCCATGTTTCATGGGATAAAGAAATGGTCGAAAATTAAATATTATAATGCATCTTTGTGCGCAAAGAGCGGCAAGATATTTGGCGGTCACATACAAATAATATTTATTCACAAATCGAATAGCAAGCATATTGGAAAATTTTTCAATTAATTTCATCAGCACACCCGGAGATTGGCAACATCGCAGTATGTATGTATGTACATACTGCGAAGATTGTGACCAATTTCATGTCACAATATTGTACAAGTGTCCCGAAGTCATAAACATCCCTCTACCCCATTTTGACTGGAATTTCGAATATTCGCTCTTGACTGAGAGTTCAAAGTACGTGAGGGATTGAGAATACACCGTAGGATAGAGGAATTTTGTGACATCGGGACACTTGCAATCGATGTTTCTATCTCAACCTGACCGAACAAGGCGAAAAAGTCCCTTAAGAAACCAAATTCCCAAAATTCCTATCAAGTATCACCTCGAGCATACTCCTCCACCATCTTCAGCAGTTAAGCAACTCGTAACTGATATCCTGCAATCGTGCTGGATTCCGAAAATCCGATCAACTGTCAACGCAAACAATTAAAAAGTTGCGTCTCGTAAGCAGAGGACGATCTTCCTAGCCGTTTTCCGACACATTCGCGGGCGGTTGGGAGTTGAAGCTGCTTACATCCATAGCGCAGCTGTTGAATGGAAAGGTTGGCGAGATCGCATCCTGGTCGCCTGCCAAGTCGAGGTTTACGAAAAGAGCGACGTTCGCGTCGACTAGCGCAGGGCCAACGACATCGAACAGTTATAGTAGTTATCTCTGAACATTTTGTATTTTATCGTTTAATCTCATTATGTATTTGACACTACAAATGTGATTCCACTTTGACACATCGGCGACATGGCAAGGTTGAACCGAGCGAACTTTCTTGTACATGTTAGGCGTGAAATAATATGGTCGACCGACAAGAATAGTTCGGCTGATTAGGAATTTTATCATTATTTAAAAAAAATACAATAACGACTAGGATGAAAAAGAAAACTACTAAAACATGTTGCAATATTAACACAATGGTTCTTTACGACATGAGAAATGCACAGTAAGAACCACGGCAATCAACTTTAATGCACATCCTATTTTTGGAGGCAAAGGTCCATTATATTTGTCTTCTATGCTTAAACTTTAAAGCTTTCTTATCATCTTGCGGCTTTCCACAGTCTTACATACGATTGATGCCAAAAAAAGTCATGGCATACAAGAACTTTTGTATTCGTTCTTCACCAACCCTCTTCCCCGATGTTCTTGATAAAACGAACCCCCAATCATGGTCTTCACGTTCAGATGCCTCGAACATGTAGATCTCTGCTGTTCCTGCGCTGCAAGTGGCATCGGGAATGCGCTCAAAGTAAGCATAGTTGCCGGTGGGACTCTGCGTAAGAAGATGACAATCGCTCGTCTCCAGATCGATAGCAACTCCGTTGCACTCGTCAATCTGAGGGTGATCGCGATCAATAATGAACTGATCAATACCATTGCTGAACTGTAGACTTCGTCCATACAACCAAATTTATGCGTATACCGATAGCGTCATGCATTGTCTGAAGCACCGTAGTTGGCGTTGGACATCATTGTGAGTCAGCTGAATCCTCTGGAAACGAGTGGCAGCCGCCACGTGCTAACAGAGAAAAAATAAAGTAGAATAATCACTATCGTTGTCATACAGATGTAATATATTCATAAAAAGACTAATGGTCAACGATTTTTCAACTGACGTGAGTGAGAACTGCAAATATTAGATCTACATAGAAGTTTTTTCACTTCATTTTCAGGAATTTGTAAACAATTGTCATAATTTATACAGCGTCATGAGCAAACACATAAAATAAATGTTTATGCGATTGGCCAAAGTTCGAAATCCCTCCCATCCTGGATCCCCGCATTCATTAATGTTTGAAAACCTTAAAAACCAAAGTTCAAGTAAACGCAAACCTCGAATACTGTAATCAGGTAAGCGAGAGAGATCCACTTGTGCATGCTTGTATCTGGTTTGGAGAGAGAAGTTGAGAGCAGACGAGGAGCAACTGTCTCAGGCAGTGATACCAAGGACTTTTCATGGCTCCTACTTTCCGTCCTACCCCTAGCATCACTTGCAATTCTGTAAATTATGTGACATTTCAAACGACTTTTTCTCATAATTCTCTAATTTATGTGACAGTTCGAACGTTTCAAGGCCTTATTTTAGGCCTCTGAATTTCAGCAACGAGTTTGACGCAAAAAGAGAACAAATTTGATACATGCAGTATATAGTACAACTATCATAGTAGTAATTTAATTACATCCTCTCCTAAATTTCCCTTTTTGCTTTATTTAATGCAAATGTATTCATAAATTATCCAGATTGGACAACAATTTTCTCTCGTTGGCAAACCCTGAAACACCCGAGCACACTTGGCATCAGCGCGAGTAATGCGAGCAAATGATGCTATTTATTGATGGCGTCGTTACCCATAGGCTAATTTAGTAATAGATCAACACGCATTTGTTTAATTTTTAGAAAGGATTTTAGGCTATGTTACTTAAAGAAGCCGACTTAATTAACGATAAGATCCCTTCTATTATTGGGAGCTCCACTTGTACAAGGACCATTTAGATGATGAAGAAAGAATATAAAAGTTCTTGAATGACATGACTTTTTGAAGCATAGAGGGCGGGGCGACCGCGTCGCTGCCCTTCTCTCTTCTACGTTGTATATGTTACCTGATATTTCCCTTCCTCCACTCAAGACCACCAATTTACTATGCTGTCCATTAGCTAATTCACCTTGTCATATTTACTGCATTTACTCTCTCCTAACAAAACTATGAGAACCCCGTCCCATTATGATACGAAATGTGTTTGCTACTCGATTTGTGAATAAGGAGAATGTATGAGTGACTGCCCAAATACAAATGTATCTTGCCGCTCTTTGCACACACAGATGCATTTTAAAATTAGTTTTCGACCAATTTCTTTATTCCATGAAACATTGATACCAATTAAAATGTACATTCTCTATTCAACTGGGGAACAAATGTATACCATCGTAAGCATCGAGAAAGTTTGACTATGTAGCGTTGAACGGGTTTGTCTTTCTTCCACATTGATATATCGACCTAGCAAGAACGAACCGAGCGAACTTTCTTGTACATGTTAGGCATGTAATCGTTCAAGTTCACTATATTAGGAGAGCCACGGGCAATCTGAAAAAAGAGGTTC
Organism: Allodiplogaster sudhausi; assembly: GCA_945643635.1. Lineage (NCBI taxonomy): Eukaryota > Metazoa > Nematoda > Chromadorea > Rhabditida > Diplogasteridae > Allodiplogaster > Allodiplogaster sudhausi. The sequence goes on along the minus strand of CALZFC010000259.1, from coordinate 504,751 downwards.
AACTTTTATTCATGCTTCTTTTGTCATCTATTTATGAAGCACATATGTACATATGCACATATTTCATTAGAAGATCTAAATAAATAAAGCAAGAGAAATTGTCGTTAAAATAAAAATTTTCAATTTACGGTAATTTCTGTTACTAAAAACTCACTTTACTTTATTTAGTACGTTTTTGTGAAAGAAGACGGATAGAAAGAGAGAGAGAGAGAGAGAGAGAGAGAGAGAGAGAGTGAGAACATTCGAAAGGAATAGGAAACCGACGTCTGCGACGTTGCCGGTGCAGTCCTCTCCGTCGAAGAGACGCGCGCAGCAGTAAAAGGTGACGTCGTGCCAGACAGCCGGCAGATTCACGCATTCGTCCCCTTTTACAGCAATCGACAAGAACGCTGATTGGGAATTCTCTGTTTATTATATATATATATATATATATATATATATATATATATATATATATATATATAATAACGACTAGGATGAAAAGAAAAGAAAATCATGTTGTAATACGTATTCATTCAATGGTTTTTTTGGTACCGTATTTTCTCTATTAGTGCCATCGGGGGTACTATTTTTCAATACCCCTGCGAGAGGGGGAGAGGGGGGTTCTAATTGAGGGAGGGGCACTAATAGAGAAAATACGGTATATGAGAAATGCATAGTACGAGAGAATGAGAGAGTGTTGGACCGCGAAAAGTCATGGTATATAGGAACTTTTATATTCTTTCTAAACGAACCGTTCACACCGACGTCATTGTACAAATTTATCTCCCAATCATTGTATAAATCATCGATCATGTAGATCTCTCCTGTTCCTGCGCTGCAAGTGCCATCGGGAATGCGTTGAAAGTAAGCGTAGTTGCCGGTGGGAGGCTGCGTAAGAAGCTGACAATCCCTCGTCTCAAGATCGATAGAAACTCCGTTGCACTCGGCCATCTAAACGTGAATAATCGATGAGGTTACCTAAGCCTCCATCTGAGCGTGGTCGTGATCAATAGTAAACTGATAAATATGTTTACTGAAATGATAGTCATCATCCAAACAACAAATTTAAGCGCTTACCGAGAGCTTCACGCATTCTTTGAAGCAGTGTAATTGGGCGTTATACTCGATGATTTGAGAGTCTGTGGGATTCAGCGGTATCCGCTGGAACCGGGTGGCAGCCGCCATGGGCTAATTATAAGAGAGAAATTAAAAAAAAAAGTAGAATGAACACTATCATAATCATACATATGTAATATATGCAGAAATGGACGCATATGTGCATACGAATATGCAGAGGCAATATTGTGATAAGGAGAATGCAAACGTTTTGTTCTTTCGCGAATGCTCTAAAACATTTTCAAAAAAAAATGAGTGAGGACTGTATGTATTAGTTCTACGATCTTTTTTACTTCATTTGCAGGAATTATGCGAGATGTTGCTGATTTAGTTAACAATTGTCATAAGTAATACAGTTATTTATGAGCCGTCATGAACAAACACATAAAAGTGAACGAGTATGCGACTTGTTAAAGTTCGTTATCCCTCCCATCCTGGATCGCTTAATCATTGATGTCTTGAAATAAATAGATAAAACCTTTAAAACCATAATTCCAGTAAGCGCAAACCTCGAATACTGTGAGCAGGTATGCGAGGTAGATCCATTTGCGCATGCTTGCAGCTGATTTGGAGAGAGATTGAGAGCAAACTACAAGCAAGCCAATGAGACCAAGGAAGAGATAGATTGAGAACAGCCGAGAAGCAACCGTCTCAGGCAGTGAGACCAAGGAAGAGAGAGATTGAGAACAGCCGAGAAGCAACCGTCTCAGGCAGTGAGCCCAATGAAGATTCTCGGCACTTCCACAAAAACGTCTACTGGACGTCCTACCTCGAGAATTGCTGGTTGCTAGGCGGCTAAGTAACTTTTCCTTTGGTTGGCCTTCTGTTAATTATGAGACCTTCAGCCGAGTTAGCATTTGTGAATTTCAACAACAATTTTGGCTAAAAATAGAACAAATTTTGTCCATGCAGTGTGTAGTTGTTATTTCAATATATCCTCTCCTCCACTATGTTTTTTTTGTATTCATAAATTGTCATACTTGGATAAAATGAATCTCTTATGGGCAAACCCTTAAACGCTTTAGCACAATTGGTGTAAATGCGAGTGAAGCAGGCAACTGACGCTATGTTTATGGCTTCGCTGCCTCAAAAATAGACCAACATTCATAAGTTTAATTTGTAAAAGGTTGTAAACTTATGTTACTCAAAATAGCCGACTTAATTAACGATAAGGTCTGCCATAATTCTTACGTCCAAAAACACAATCGACCTTTCAATCAGAGTTTCGGCTAACTCTGACGCCAGCAGTTTGAGAAGCATATTATCATCCTTGCTTCAAAGTCATGTTGTTTCCTGTTCTCTTCTCCCAATCTTTGTCATCAGTGTTTCCTGAGAGAGTGCCTGAAAAGGAGGCATGACTTTGACTCATTCAAATCGCTCACTCGAAACAATCCTTGTTTTTTTATCCTTGTTCCTTCAGTTTTTTTTTCTTTTGAAGTTGGAGAAATGTCCTTATTTTCTTTTCGTTTTACTTTGAGTGAGCAAACTCTCTGCCTTCTTCCCCCTTGATCGTTATTCTCACTCTATTTGTCGATCTATTCTCCTTCATAAAAAAAAATCTTTTATGGAAAAATAACTTTTTTTTTTAAATTTATTTTTTTAACTTATCTAACCCTTAAAAATCCTACGTTAACTCTTCAATTTTTGAATTCCAACAGTTAATCCAAGGCCTTTATCGATCTTTTGCAAATGGGGAAGGCCGAATTATGGAGAGATGGATGATTGATCTTGTTAAATGAGGAGACTCAAAAAGAAGGGGAAGGAGGGGCAAGCCAAAGGAGATCGTGGTGATGTCGCCGGCTTGGTCTTACTGTAGGTGGCTGGCTGGTCGGGTACTGTAGCTGGCTGGTTGGGCCGGGACCACAGCTTCCGCCTAAGACCCGGCGACCGCGAGCGTCAGGACTACTTCGCCTTCCTGGCACTCGGCCACGAATGGATTACGCGGATCCACCTCCTCCTTCGGCACCGTCGCGTAGCTTCTCCTGGGAGAGGGAGAGAGAGAGAGAGATAGAGAGGGAGGGAGAGATGGAGAGAGGTATGGAGGGATGAGAGAGGGAGAGGAGAGGAGAGAGAGAACGAGAGAGTGCGCGAGAGAAGCAGAGACCTCGTTGGGCTGCCCTCCGCTCAGCCGCACGACGTCGAGTGTCTCCTTGCCGCGCCCGTCAATGAAGCCGTAGACCGGCCGGACGCGGAAGAACGCATTCGATGAGGTCTTGATCTGGAAGGAGAAGAGGGAAAGCGATTATCGAAATTATCGATCTAATATCGATCCGAAATATTGAATATATCAAATAAATATTCAATATATCAAATAAATATTTCATAGCAGTTGTAAATAGACAGAGCTTGAACAGGAGAGAAGAAGAACTCGATATCATTCTCCCTGCTATCGATCGACAACATAGGACATCATTAAAGTTCAAACTTTAAGCGTAAAGCGCAATTATCATCATTTTGAAATATTAAAATTCGGAGGAAATATTCAAAGTTCTTTAATTTCACAAGTCCTATTCGTTGAATTGCACTCTCTTTTCCTCCTCCTCCTAAATTCCGGTCCTTAATCTACCTCTCCTAAATTCTGGTCCTCGAACTACCTCCCCTAAATTCCGGCCCTTGATGTACCTTGAAGGCGAGCCTCTCTGCCGACTGCGAGACGATGGAGTGCGAGGAGGAGCTGCCTGAGATGGCGAAGGAGGCCGTCGGCGGCTCGATGCTCAGCGCCGGCTGGGAAATGGGGATATTTTAATAAATGATTTTTTTTTTAATTTATTACTTTTATATTAAATTAATAGGCTTGCAATACTAGAAATAGAGAGAGACAGAAAATTATTCGAAATTTTCTTAGTTTTAATAGAAACGAAATAACGTTTCAAATGTTCTTGTTCAGTCCTTAAGGACTTTTTTTTAAATGAAAAGGATCTATTTCTCAATTAATAAATTATAAAGAACCTGCTCGTCAGTCATGTCGAAAACAGCAGGGAAGCGAAGATCGAGAAGAGAGCGAGAGTGGGAAGCAACCTCCTTCCGGGACGGAGCGACTGTCAAATGACCGAGAACTGTGCGAATCATTCGAGACTCATGTGCACTTTCATTTTCCATTTGCACTTTTAATCGATGTCACAATAGTTCCACTCTGTGTCTCATTTGCATATCAACCTTCATCCTTTATTTCTCTTCCGTTTTACTCATTTCGCTTCATATTTTTGTAAGCATCTGTGAACATTCAGCTCCATCGACTTTCCACTGCGGGACCTTGCTCTTCATTGACTTTTTCACGAGAAACCACAGAGAGCTTTTTTAAGCGTTATTTTATATTTTTATTTTGTGTTTTTCATTTTCATTTATTTGCATGGATAATGTTTCCGATCTAGTAATAACTGCTAATTAATTACTTTATTTATTTTGTTAATTCTTTTCGTACTGGGAAAGCTAATAGCTGTGTCTAGTCAAAAAACAATCATTATTTTCATGGAAAAAATTAGAATTGATAATGAAATATGTAAAAAAAAAGTTATAGGTATTCAGAAAATTGATATTCTTGTTTTATAGTATGTAGTCTTTTTTTTCTTTACTAAACTATTCCATGAATGGCTGTTCAATTCCCAGTGGTGAGAAAGAGGGAAAAGGAGAGAGGGACTAGAGACCAGAGAGGGAGAATGGAACTAGAGTGACAGAGAGGTAGACAAGAGAAGAGAGAAGGAGAAGAGTCAGGGAGAGTGATAGAAAGAGAGCGAGAAAGAGAAAGTCATAAGAATTTTTAATGTATTATTTACATATGAAAATGCTACAGGGAGTCCTGAATTGACCTGCAAGCCATATTTTCCGACGCATTTTTTATTTTGTTTCCTTTGACGTTCAGGGGGCACATATTTTCAATAACTTCAATTCGCAATGGAGTAAAGAAGTGAACAGGTGGATTTGTCTGGCCAGTGAAGATGATTAACGAATGTCTTGTCTCTTTATCTGATTTTGTCTTGGATGCATATGATCTCATTTGGTGTTAAACATGGTCACGCTTAATCACAATCAGTTCTCCTTTTATTTTTATTACATTTTATTTTTTTCAGAAAAGACTTCAAAATTAAGGAGGCCTTGCACAGAATTACGCTGTATCAAGTATATGTATATGTGAAAAGGAAATGCCAGAGACATTTTAAACAAATTAACAAAATAAACAGAGAGAAAAATGTCAAATAAGCCAAAATTGAGTGTAATTTACGAAACATTGGAGACAATTTATTGACAAAGTCTGTATTGAACAAGCGTTTACGCTGAAATACATGATTATATTTGGCAATTCTTTCAAGCGCCAGAAAGCCACCAACACATCTTTTTACACGTTCTAGTTCTCTCTCTCTCACTCTCTCTCTCTCTCACTCTCTCTCTCCCTCTCTCTCTCTATGATCGAAGTGGCCTCAGCTCTTCGCTGTCGTGCGGGGTCCGCCACCACGCGATCGCAACCGAGAAGACAACGACCACGAAGAGAACTCCTTGGATAGTTACGTATACAAATACATTTTAATGTTACCCATACAAATACATTTTACTGTTACATTTAAAAATAATGTTTAATGTTACGCGTTCAAATATAAGCATTTGACACATTCTCAAACTTTTTTTTTTTTTTTTTTTTTCGTTCTTTGAATACTATTTAATATTTACATTTCTAAATATTTACTTATACAAGTGCCTTTCTTGAATATAGTGTTTCAGAATATTATTTATTATAAAAAAACAAGTGTCAAATAGATAATTATCTAAATTCATTTTCAATAGATAATTATATTAATACAATCTAAAACATAATTTTGACTGCCTTATTTTGACTACAATTTTTGAAATATATTTCTTCAAATAATTTTACCTATAATCTCCCTAGCCTGCTGGTTTTCTTCACCTCGCTCTGAATATAGGCTCTCGAAAAGGGATTTCGATTCAGCCATCTTTCGCTTGATGATGCAGAATAAAATAACATTTCATGTCCGCCATGCAGGTGACTACTGTCAAGTAGTTTCTTATTGATTAAAAAATGTCATTATTGATAGCTAATTATTGACTATGAACACATGCTCGGCTCTATCTTGAACGTGTCGAAATAGTTTTCGTTTCTTTTGACACAGTTTGTGAATATAATTTGGTTTCTTTAACAAAACGTTTTCTATTAGTATTTCATAATAGAAATTTTTTTTAAATAATCTCCCAAGACAACTGGTTTTCTATAAATTTCTGCAAATGTACGCGCGCGTCTTACTTTGATTCCTCCTTTTTCCACGCGCTCCTTATTAATACATATTTCTTCTGTTCGTCATGGGCGCATGCATACTCGCGTTTTTCTTCGCCGAATCGATAGCGAAGTAAAAAAAAATGGAAAACAAAAAATACTCTCTGTACCATCATGACCTTAGTTTTATCTACCTTTGTTTCATATTTCTATCTAATTTTAACCATGCTAATTCTATACACGTGCCACTTTTGTGACCGTAAATAAAGTTAAAGTTTTTATAAAAATAAAAATTACGAACCAATGACGCCGGCAGCGAAGGCGATGCTGTTGTCGACTATGAGATCGATGAGGCCGCGTTGCTCGGTCGACGAGGCCGCGACCGAACTCGCCCCTCCTCCTCCTCCTAGTTCTCCTCCGCCAACTTCGTCCCCGTTCCCCGTTGTTATCCTCGCGTCTGCCGCAGCTTCTCCGAGCAGTCCGAGCAGGAGGAGCACGGGAAGAAGAAGAAGAAGGCTTTGCCGGGACATCGCTCCGGGATTACGAGAGATTTCCTCTCGATCTTCAAGTTCAAAAAACGGCAGCAACAAGAGGAAACAGCCAGGTCCAGGGGAAATCAAAGTATTCTGTTTTGGCCACTGTTTCTATGCACTCCAATCTTTCTCTCTCGCACTCTCTCTCACTTTCGCTCTCCCGCTCTAATCAATTGGTATCAAAAAGCACTCACTCACTCCTCCACCGCTCGTTCTATCATTATTCCTGCCCTCTATCTTTCACCTTCCTACTGCCCTCTCATTATTTCTACTTCTTCTTCCTCTCTCTATATCCTTCTACAATGGGTCTCTCTCTCTCTCTAATCATCTCGGTCTCGCTCTGCATCTCCTCTCTCGCTCTCTATCTCTTTATATCTCTCTTCGGCAGTTCTTATCGCCCCCTTGTTATGACTGACACTGTCAAAAGAGCACCCTTGCACGCATTCTTCCTTTTTTTTTAAATGTAAACACTCCCATTACAGGGATTATGACGATTATTGCCTTGTAATATTAATATTATGATTACATCCATAATATGTACCACACTCCCTTCTTCTATTTTTATTCCTCTAATATCAAATATTCATCTTTGTACAGTAAAAAATTATTGCTTTCCAATTCGTACATCTTCCAAACGAAATAGACACGACCGAATTAAAACGTTTCAATACTGCATAATCATAGAATGAATCGAGTAGCTTCAAGGGAAGAGAATAAAATAAAACTAATTGTAAGGGTAATAATGTGAGACCAGACAACGTTGAATTCTACGACATTATTTATGCATAGTACTGGCACACAATACTTTAACAACAAAAATTAGGACAAGTACTAGAAAAAAGTAAGTAATCAATTCTCTCTTTCTCGCTTATTCATTGGTCCACAAAGATCTGTCACAAGTATTTAAAAAGGGAGGGGGGGGGGCGTTTTACTTTTACAAGTGGTACTAGTAAATGTGGTAATATGCATGGTACACGTTCCTGTCATAATTCTGGCTAGAGAAGGGTAAAATAGCGGCTGCCTAAAACTGGCAAAAATAAGGAAAAAGGAATACTTTCGTCAGATAAAAAGTTTCCTAAAACACGGCCCGGTAGGAAAGAGAAGGGAATTCAATGACAACATGAGAGGAGGGCCTCGAAAAAAATTCTAGTACAATATTTTCTAGACTAGCAAATGGAAGCAAGAAAAAAAGCAAGATGACATATAAATATGGTGCTATTATGAGAGTATAAAAATCGCTGTAAAATGCATCTAGTTTCTCTGATGAAATGAAGATCGTTCAGGAATAAATTCATTAATAAAAAAAAGCAATGGATTCTGGCAGCACCACAACTTCTCCTTCTCAGATAATACTTTCTGTAATATGCATTGCTTCTATTTCTCCAACTCTCCACTAACCATGTATACAAAAGACATCGCCTAGACATCCAGTTTTGGAACTACAAATCCAGGACTTTAAGAGAGAAAATGGGAGAGAAAATAAAAACTACAAGTAATCCGCTAAATCGAATCAGGCTACCGTATCCTATCCCGGTCTCTTATATAACCTCGCCAAAATAATCCGAATTCTAAGGAAGAAAGAAAAAAGAGAAGAGAGAGAGAGAGAGAAAGCAGCACAGGGAATGCGAGGGAATCGGCAGGGTTTAAAAATATTTCTATTTTTTTTTCAAATACCGCAAATTGGCGCGAAGCAGTTCCTATGGGTTGCTAAATGGAAGAAAAGAAAAAAAGCTCTAAACTCGAGGAAATTGTGGAAATCCGTCTAACCTAGTGGCCTTAAGACAACCCTTGTGAAATCCTGTGAAATCCCCAAGGATCAAAGATCAAAAGATCAAAGGGAGAAAAAAATCGTCGAGAATCTTCGCTCAGCTACTTTCCATCTTGGCAGGTTCATTCAAGGGCTGCATCTCCATTGTCTGTAATGATATATGATAATCAATAAGAAAAGGAATGTTGAGGCATTTGAAGGCAAACTAAAGATACATCTATTACTCGTTAAGGTTGAAGGTAGCAAGCAGTTACTGAATGACAGGAATCAAAAATGGATGAATATATCGAATTTACATTGTAATGTATTGTAAAGAGATACTGTAATATACTTTAAGGCAAGATAATGAAAATGCTCCAACCTTTTGCAACGAGTTGGGAGCGTATGCGGAAAGGCATAGGAGACGTGCGGCGAAGACAAGAGAAACGAGTGATAGAAGGAGTTCGATGCTTGCGCCTGCAAATTTGAATATATTATCACCTTTTCTTTTCCCTTCATCAATATTATGATATATTATATTTTTTTTCTAAACGAACGATGAACAGAATGATATATTATTTTTATTATAAAAGTTATATCTACTTATGATGCACGAACAAATACATAAATAAATTGAACTTATATGATTAAATAGATTGGATCTAATTATGTGTGAAATTCGCCAAAAAAAAAAAATTTTGTAGAATTAAAAAAAAAATGTATGCATGCCATCTCATACGTATATTTACCGATATATTTCTTCTTCACATCGTTTCATTATTCATACTTGCTACTTTACCATGCGCTGACTATTCCATGCAGTTAATAAACTTTTTTTTTAACTTCTCCTTACTGTTGTTTGATTTTTTTTAAATTAATTATTTATTTAAATGAAAAAAAACCTGTAATGAGGCCAGCGTCCAGCCGAAAGTCCGTTCCGAGACGCATCATTTGGCTGAAATTGGTTTAAGAAAATAAAAAAATAAATGAAAAAAGGAGACTATTATAGGCTGCCACACTTTTCTAAAAGTTGGCTTTCTCAAAGAATTTCCATCTTTACGGATTATAGATAATGGGTTAGGCAATTCAAGCAGATTATCCATCATTCATTTCAAACAATGACGAATGCTCTTTCCTTGTGGTTCGACAAAATTAAATGGATAAATTTCCTTAAACTAAATTAAATGGCGCCCACGCGTGTTGATGCAAATAAAAGAAGGATCGAATAGAATTCAGGAATTATATAGTCAACAATCACATGTGATATCACTAAATCTGATTCCTTGAGAGAATAACAGCGCTTGATGCTACTATATACATGTATATAGATTTTTTTTGATCATTATTATATGGAGAAATAATCATTGTAGTACAATTTCTCAAAGTAAAATAATGTTTTTAGATTTACAAAACAAAAACAAAAATAAAAAAATAAATAAAAAAGAGAATAAAATACCTTCTCTGGTTGTCGTTGACATTGTCGCCGCAGAGAATCTGACAGCGTGAGTTGGACGGGAGTGACGTGCCGAGGAGATGCCAGTCGCATTGGCCAAAGCATTCGTGCTGAATTTAAAATTCTTTATTTTTATTTAAATTTTTTTTCCACATCAAAACTTCCGTTTCCTTCCTATTATTACTACATTTCCTTAGTCTTAATCTTAATCGTAATCTTTCTCCCTCCCATTCAGTTCAGTACTGGTATACTCACCCTTCTACAACAGCCCACACACAATAGGCGATTAAAATGAGCGTCTTCGATGAACAATACTGTATATTCTTACTTTACATAGAATACGTATGTTAACCTACTTACAATTAGCATCTATACTCTTGTTCGGATAACTCAATACGGTAAATAAAGTAGTAAAACTAAAATGTACTTCTTTTTCTTTCTGGTAGATCAAAACCTATTTCTGGTAGTTCTAAACCTATTGACTCCTTCCTCTACCTGATAGAAGTGGATGTCGAATGAAGATGCTATGATGATGGCCGGCACAAAGATGATCATGGCGTGCAGTGCCATGAGCAGGAAAGCGATGATGAGGCCGCGCCGAGAGGACGCCGCGCCAGAAAGGCCGACAATACTGGAAATTCACTTTTGAATTCGCACCATTTTCCCTGGGGCATATGCGGCAATACACAAATTGACTACAACAGCAGCTTCTTTGAATTCGAAAAGCTCCCGAAAGGTCGGCAATATTGTGGATGTATTATCGCGCCTTTTTGCCTGAGACAAGGCAATTCAAATGGGTTACGGTAGCGCCTTTAGAATGGAGACTCGCCCCATGACAAGGAAGTAGAAGGAGCAGCACTCTTCGAGCCCCGTGAGCCGCACGGTCTTGATGCGCGACGAGATGTAGTCGGCCAGCGTGGCCAGGAGGAACATGATGACGCCGAGGACGACGTGGCATTGAGCGAAGACCTTAGTTACATTATTATTAATATTATTATTGTTATTTCATAGTAATAGTATATATACACATATATATACACACATATATATATATATATATATATATATATATATATATATATATATATATATATATATATATATGTGTGTGTATATATATATATGAATATATACATATATTCATTAATTAAAAAAATTTAACTAAAAAATTATTATTATACTACCTGTTTTAACCAAAGCAACGTTCACCTTATCTATTCATGCAGTAGAATCATTATTCTGTTCACTACTATTAATTATATAATATGCATGTTTAACAAGATTGGAGCTAATTTCAAATAAATAATAAATAAATGAATTACAACATGTTGCGTTGCTATTTCAAAGCACTTTGTACGGATACGGTAAAGATCAACTCGAACGGTAGCTCAACTATACTGTACTTTCATTTTCTTGCTTACTACGAAAGCAAAAAGAAAAGAAGGTGGTTGCGAGTGTAGAAAAAATTAAGTTAACGCAAAAAAAGAAACACACTGAAAAGGGAGCACTAAGTCAACAGCGCAGGATTTCCTATATAAGCTTCTAACACGCATAATGTTCTCCGATAGGTTTGGGGAGCACAGAGAAAGCGCAATCGAAAAAACATTTTTAAAAAGTCGGCCCAGTAACTATAGCGATAGAAAAGAGAATGGCCGATTGATAACTGGATAGCTCACTTACAATTAGGTGATAACTTATCTTTAAAAAAAGAACAATTTTATTTTCTGCCGGTAGCGGGGAGGGGGAATATTGACCAGGAGGAGGAAGTAGAAACCTTAACAACGAAGAGCAGTTTGGACGGCGAGTTCCACGCGGTCTGCGCGTACTTGAAAATGTTGCCCATCATGTCGTCGGCCTGGAACCTGGCGCGGCCTGAAATTTGGCCGCGGGCATAGCAGAGTGACATGATAGAGGAAAGATTTTAAAAAAAAAGGTAGAAAAATCTCCAAGAAACACGAGGCTAAATATAAAACTAGCTTAGGGAAAATGAAAAAAAAATACATGAGCGATTCTTTCAAATTGTAGCAAAATCATGTGCTGGAAGCAGAAAATGATAAATAGGCGAAAGAGCGCGCCTTCTTGTGTCCATAAACAAGCGAGCTTTGATCCACGCACTACACACATTGAATCCAACTGACGCAAAAGCTGAATGAACGCTGTTGCCAAGGGACGGAATGGGATAAGAAGGTCTAACTACCGCACTGAATCACCCCGCTGAGAAAGGCGACGTCTTCTCTAATTGGAATCAGGTGGCTTAGACTTAGCGCAGTGCATTTTGCATAGTTAGCCAATGGTTATATTGCCAACAAAATTTTCTTCAAATTCGTTGGGATAGCCGAAGAGTAGCACACAATTCCTCTTTTGCATCACGTAAGCAAGCGAAAAGCGAGGAAAATATACGCAAAGCAATTGCGAATTCATCGGACTCACACATTCAACTACAACATTCTGTCGATGACCTCGATTCGATCGAACTAACAGCCTAACTGCCAGACATAAGGGTCTTCTTCCAAATAATGGGAAGAGGAGGGAGGGGAGATAGGGGATGGATAGACAACGTGTAGCGCGAACGAATAGAGTGGGGATTCGTTGGTGGCTCTCTCTCTCTGACGAAAGCGAGAATGTAAACGATAGGAGGAGAATGAGAATTAGAAAAAGATCAAGAACGCACACGTCAAAGGCTCACAAAAATGGAAGAGAAGCCGAAAATAACGAGCAGCCAAACGGGGATTAAAGACGCGAGCGAAAAAAAAACACCAAAAGAAAAAGGATTAAAGCAACAAAAAAAGAATTAATTACTGTGAACATTTGCTTCGTTCATTACAAAATATATATATATATATATATATATATTCGATGAAGAATGCGAAGAAAAGCGGGCGCGCGAGTAAAATTGAGAAATGAAAGGGGAAAAAGGGAAAAGGCGGCCAAAAGGACCCTCGAGGACGAAAGAGGGGATAAAAAGGGAGAAAAGGAAAGAAGGAAAAGCTCGGCCGGCCGAGGGGGGACAGCCGCAAAAGGAGAAATACTTACACACGCAAGAATGAGCCCGCTGCAAAAAGAAGTTTGGATGGCCACTAGTCGATGAAATTTGAATAGCGCAATGAAATGTACGGAAAACAAGCATACTGTATTACGTTCGAGGAGGATGTAAAAGGGGTTGCTTTGCTTGGAAATGACCGAGATGTGTGTGCGAGTTGTGGGTGTTTTTTTTCTTTGTTTTTTTTTTTTAGGAATATTTGCTATAATAAGGCTAACTTTCTTTGATTATTCCTTCTCAATTGTCTAGCTTGTTTAGCGTCGCGTGTATTCCTTATAAGATTCAGCGGGTAATTGGTAGTGTTTCTTCTTCCTTTGCCTTTTTTGAAAGCATTTTTTTTATTGACGGTGTTTGTTCGAATTTATACAAATTGTAGATTCTCAGCTTCCTACCGACGATTTGTGAGCAGTGCTCTCATATTAATTGCTCCCTAATTGGTGGCCATCTTGCATGGATCCATACTGTTTTAAGGCGAATAATTAGCAATACCAAATAGATGGGTTTAAAAAAAAATCTATATTTCAGACCGAATCCGTCTCCTTATTTGTGCTGTGCAGCAGAGGTTTTCCATAGCCAGAGTTGGAGCCGTTGCGCGCCCTCGACGACGTGTCTCAGAGAGATAAAAAGGAAGTAAGAAGTCGACTTGTCTAACAAGAAGACCAAGGAGACAAGAGTAATGGCGGCAACTCTCTCGGCCGCTGGCAAGAAGCGGCTCGATGAGAAGAACTCCAAGCTTGTCAGGTATTATAATAGTCATGTTGATTAATTATACTACAAATGTATTATCATTTTTTTTGCTTCTTTCTTTTAAATATGCATGTTTTCCTTAATTGGGTCGCACGAATTATATGACAGTTAAATGGGGGTTTTCTTGCGCGAAATTGTTTTCTTCTTCTGCATTATGACCTAGAACTGATTCCATATCATATATTGATCTCTCTCTCTCTCTCTCTCTCTCTCTTCATCTCTCCCTCTCTCTCTCTTTCTGTATCCCTTCCTCTCTCTCTCTCTCTCTCTCTCTCTCTCTCTCTCTTTCAGAGAACTCTCCTGCCTCCTCGGCAATCGCAACTGCTCCGAGTGCGGCCAGCGTGGCCCGACCTACGTGAACATGACCACTTGCACATTCTGCTGCTCGACATGCTCGGGCATTGTGTGAGGAGATTGTTTACTTCTTATTTGATTTACTTGTTTGCTTACTTGTTTATTTACTTGTTCGCTTACTTGTTTATTTACTTTATTTACTTGTTTATTTATTGCTATTTATCTTCGTCTTTTTAAACTCACTATCCATTACGCTTATCACAGCGAGTAATGGTAAGGTACTATGGTTTCTGGCTATATTTTCAAAAGTTATGTCTTAAAAAATATGAAAAAAACAGTGAATATGGCAGTCGAGACAAGAATCATTTAGCGATTTTCAAGGAAATTTGTCTCGCACATATGCTAGGTGGAATCTTTAAGAAAACTATGCACAGATATGGTATTGTGGTTACGGTTATTAAAGTGATTAAAAAGTACAGTAATGAAGAAGTACGGTAATATGAAAAAGCATGGTAATGAGAAAGGTGTTTCGAGTGTGGAGGATGTTTCTTTATTTCCAGAAGAGGCCTGAACCCTCCGCATCGCATCAAGTCCATCTCAATGGCCGTCTTCACGAGT